>CM060835.1:35020000-35482500 GCA_030762175.1 Metallyticus violacea
CATCCAATGATTACTATTAAGTAAAAATTTGCACTAATTATGTGACTTTTTTCTGAATACTGCAGAATCCTATTGTTCCAATATTGGGTGCAATAAAATGAATTCCTGGGGAATGCTATTTATCAATATTCATACAGTATTAACCATGTTTCATTTGTCATCTAGGAACCAAACATAACATTGCTCATTTATTTCAAAACCCTTTCACAGTGGTACACTCCCTTACTGGGATTAAAAATGTTTGCAGAATATATCAACTTGTTCTTTTATATAGCCTATAATTTTGTCATTGTATGAGCTGATACTTTACTTTACTAGCATCTATTTCTTATGTTGGATGTTTTACAGACTTTTTTGGAGAATAACCCTTCAAAGCCACAGTATTATCAAAATTTTCCACTACAGGAACAAATCACAGTTCCTTTTCCTCTTTATCCAGTATCAATCTTAGGTCTGAAGTTGTCTGTTGCCAATGAATTGTTTCCCTACTACAGTCTTTCCTCATAATTGGTTCTAAATTTTTCTCCTTTTCTTGGAACTTTTTTTTTTGTAATAAATTGTAGACAAAACTGCACTTAAGGAAATAAAACTGACATTTCATTGCTTTGAAGTCAATCAAAAGCAACCATGCAGACAGCAAATGCCAGAAAAAACTCCAACTAAACCCCTATAACAAGCAGTGGCAAATAACAGTAGATCAGATATCAAATTGTTTGCTCTTCTCAAGGACAAGAATGCACTTTTCAAACATTGCACCTTCCCCATCATTCCACTAAAGCCTCTCAATTTTTAGCCTAACGTTACTGTTTCATTATTATGCCACCCAGGAAGTTTAATCTTATGCTCAGAAAGTAAATCTGGGGCAACTCAATCCTTACATTGTCTTAATTTTGGTAGCAGGCAATGCTTGTTGGCAGAATCTATAGGTGTTTGCAAGTCACCTTAGAGTGTTAACTTCACTGGCTTATGCCAGCAATGCCAAATTTAAAATACCCTGGGAAAGTGCTCAAGTTTCCGTTAGTTTTCACGCATTCTTTTCTTTTTTAATTCCATTTTTGCCTGCAAATTTCCTATCTCTATTTCATTGCTGTCTCATGCTATAGTATGATACATTTTCCTTGCATTTCACAGACAGAATTACAAATGTTTTTTCAAAATTCCTATCTCTTATTTCTTGTACCTCATTCCATATTGTGACATATAATCAATCCTTGCATTTTTCAAGCAGAACTCCAAAATGTTTTTAAAATTTTAATTCCATAGTTCTAGTTTACTTTCACCTTACAAAAAATATAAGGCTAATACTGAGAATAAGTAAATGTGATGCATGCCATGTGTCTCTGGTTTTTCATTTTATGCAAAGAAAATAATTTTTTTAGAAAGCAGAAAATGGTAGGTTACAATTAGATTATTACGCTCTCAGAGCATGCAAAAACACAATTCCCCAAAATTTAGTTTACAATATTGGAAAGGGAGGAAAAAAAAAACAAAACAAACAAACAAACCTATAAGCATTAAATGTGTTGTTTCTGTATTAGTCGTTTAAAAAAACCTTCAAAGAAACAAAAACTATTTACTTCCTTTGGAGTTTAATACTTAACTTAAATGTGCTTTAAATGGTGCAGTATGGATGGCCTCATGGGTCTTTTTACAATTTGTATATGCTATACAAGCAAATAAAACAGCATACCAGCACATATATTTCAAGACTTGACATTTTCTTTCACACATTTTGAATTTTTTCTGTGCCCCTTAAAAAATTCACAATAATTTAGAATTTAATATATGCACATGTAAGCTAATGCACAAGTGATAAACCTATTGTTGTTACAATGACTACTTTTATAAAGTTTTATATTTCATTAAATAAATCAACAAATAAGCCTTGAATGGAACTGTAACATGTAATACCACCAAAATAAACACTAAAGTACATTTTGTGTATATTATATGTATTGATAATTTATTCTTTATTAAATGTTTTAATTATCATTTATAAACAATTGGTGAGTTATGGAAAAGTGGATAGGCACTTGCCTTCCATTCAGACAATTTGGATTTCTGGTGGCTCTAACTAGTATTCATGGAGGTCATAATGGTGCATGAGCAAGTTTCTTCCTTCCATTCATCCATCCATCCATCCATCCATCCATCCATTCATTATGTCAATATACCCTATCACTCCATTAATTTTCATCCCCTTAAACACCTCCATCCAGTAAAATGTTATCCTGCCAATAGATATGTGTTTAGAAAGTATGCTACCTATTGCACTTCTGCCCCCTTTTCTATACTTCATTATGTTTATGAGTGTTATAATCAAGATCAACCTAGCAACAAGCATAAATAAAAGACTAATGATTAAGATGATTCTGTAGTAGGACCACTAAATAATGTTACCATATTTCCTTTTTCAAAGCTAACAGATGCCTTAAAACAAATACAGGGTGCATAAAAAAACTCCAGCAATTTATATTATGCAGGATGACAAACTGATCATTTTTTAAGAGGGGAACTATGTCTGGAAATGCATAGCTTGAGTGCTGTGGGGCATTCAGAGTACGAAAATACTTTGGATATGGTGATAGGCATGCATTCCACATTTTGTCAAGAAACCTCCATCAGTCCAACAAGAGCATTACATCATGCATTTAACTACAAAAGGGGTTTAAATTTTTGATCTCCGGTGTGATTACAGAGTGTATATAGGTAGTACAGGAATTAGGGCACATGGTCGAAGACCTGTGGTTGTATGCATAGTTTTTTACACACTGCATGGACCTGTGCAATAAGGTGCTCCTTCTCAGCATATGTTAACACTGAACCTGTTTTGACTACTGAGAGTCACTTGTGCTTTCGGGTTTTCTTCCTCCCACATATGCATGTTTTGCAAGTTCATTTTGTTGTCTTGAGATTCCTGAAAAATCAATAGTGGACCTGATCACACAAAACCATGCAGCATATGAAATACTTTTCACAGAAGTCTTTGACCATGTGAACCAATGTACACTCTATAATTACATTGGAACCCCTTTTGTAGTTAAATGCATATTATGCTCTTATTGCATTGGAGGACGCTTCTTGACAAAATGTGGAATGCATGCCCATCACCATATCCAAAGCACTGATATACTTTTGATACCCCACAGCGCCCAAACCATGCCTTTCTGGACATGGGTTCCCTCTTGAAAAGTGATTAGTTTGCCATTCTGCACACAACATACTAAGCATTACCAGTTTTTTTTTTTTTAAATCACCCCGATATATCTAGTTTAGCCACAAATACTGCCACATACTATTTTGTGGAATAAATTAAATATAGTTTGAAATATTTGAATTCCTTTTAGTATATTACACTTACATATATTAACATATATGGCACATCAGATTTCAAAATGTCCAACTTTTGTCTTCACACAGGCTCAAAGTCTCTCTGGTCAGTCATCTACTGCAGCACAGATGGTTTCAATGGGATAATCTGCCATTGTTGCCATCAAGGAGTACTTTGAGCTTTCAATTATAGGATGCCTCTTCTTGTAGACAATCCCCTCTAGAAATAATCACAGTTTGCAGTACAAGGGATTGAGATCAGGGATAGCAGATGGATAGTGTAGATAAAATTGTACATTTGCCTTGTGAACTGGGGCAAAATCTTAATGGAAGCTCCAAGACAATATCCACACACACTTTAGAACTGGTTTTTAAGCCTTTTTCACAAAAATGAAGCCTGGTGGAACCCTCATAGCTCAAACCCCCTCAAAACATGACTGAAGAAGGGTGGTTGCTTCCCTGAACTTTGGGAACTCTCTCAGTGGTTTCTCAAGAGCTTGAAGCATATATCCTGTCATTTTGGCAGTTAAAACTCTTCAATGATGAACACTTTCTCATCAGCAAGAGAACCCTAAGATGTCCAATGTTTTTGTACCACAGCAGTATCCATCCCAATTTCAGTTTCCTTTTCTTCTTCAGCTGTGGCATTATAAAATGTCTAGTACTCTGTCAGTAAGCTCCATGTCAAAGGTCTTCATTAAGTATCCTGGGCATTCATAATTTTGAAAAATTAACCTCCTATGCCATAATTAACTGCTCCCAGAAGCTGCCACTGCTTTAACAATGTGAGGTGGACTAACTCAAGTGATCTTTAATACTACCAGTGCCAGTGAATCTCTGAATTGTCCAACAAAAAAAATATTTTGCTGATCTTCAGGACTTTTAGGGTCGGGAGAAATGCTTTCTTTTTCACAGTTGATCACACAATGGTCAGGAATGAACTTCAGCACAAGTGTGGTTTTGCCCTTGATAACCAGTTGTGCAGCACAAACCAAAAGTTTGTGATGGTATTTATGGCTAGACTAGATAAAATTCCTTTTTATACAGTATTCATTTCACTTAACTTTTTTCTTTTAACTTTGACTTTATACAGTATTCATTTCACTTAACTTTTTTCTTTTAACTTTGACAGATGATTTTTTATGCATATTAGTTTATTACATAATTTCATTATAGTCTTAAGATATTATTGTATGATTCTCAGACCATTATTATCTCTTTACAGAAACTCAAATGGTTAGATTTTTGTAACTATGTATTTATGAAAGAAACAGCCAATGATGGTACATGTTTTTACCTAATTTTCCTATATGCACATTAGTAAAATTAATCTTTATATTACAGTTTCTTCTTGTTATATTCTTTTAAGCATTAACAGGAGGGAGAGGAAATGTTTTAACAATAGTGCCAATGCCATTTCTAACAAATTGGACATGCAATAGTTATTTGAAAGGAAGCAAAGCTGTGAAGGCTATTATTTGTGATGTAAGTTTTATGATGCGTTTAATGTGCGTGAATAAGCTGTGAACTTACTGAGAAAGAATGTCTGCATGGTAGTAAGAGTCTGACAGTTTGTCAAGGAATGATCGTGGCTCCAGAATAAATGTGGGCAGGACGACCTTGGATAGGTCCATGCCAGGTCGTACTTGCTTCACCAGGTACCAGATGAGAGATTTATGCTCGTCGGGTAATTCCTCTACCTGTTCCCCTGCCTACACAACATTCCATTATCAACATTTACAATATGTACATGAAAATTAAAAAGCCCATAACCACAATAATCTATTTGTTCTTAAAAAGTCTGTGAAAATGTCTTGAGATATATATGTAATATTTTGGATCTCCTCCATTGCCACAGGTTATTTTAAGTTCTTGTTCTTTCAGTGTAGACTCTGAACCCCATTTATTGCTATAAATCTACTATCTTCTGCTTCATATTTTCTCTAATTTTTCAAAGGCTGCACAGAGAGGAAAAAAACTGAATTTACTTAAATAAAAGTAAAATACCTTTTGCTACAAAAGCACAGCAAGTGCACATCAGAATGTACTAAAAATGGTAAAGATTATTAAGCATAATTCCCAGTCTACAAATATGTAACAATAAGACAAATATGTAGAGCCATGCTTTAATTCTTTCAAGAATTTACTGACATAACAGCAATTCTATCAAAGTAGAAGTGTCATTTGAAAAGTTCTGGAAACTGAGCACAAAATATAGGTTGATTATTTCGAAAATATTTTTATTTCTCAACATAATCTTCATTGATATTATTGCACTTTGTCCATTGCTGTTCTACACCTTTTATTCCAGCATGGAAGTCAGATTCCCCTAGGCCTGCAAAATACTCATCTTATGCTTCAAGTTCTCCATCAGATTAAAATTTCTTTCCACCCAAGATTTTTCTTTGTTTTGGGAATAAATGGAAGTTCAACGGAACCAAATCTGGGATATAAGGTAGGTATGGCAGCAAATCATAGCCAATTTCATTGATTTTTGCCATTGTAATGACATAAGGCAAGGCATTTGTCTTGATGCAAGATCACTTTCTTCTTTGATAAATCTGTTATTTTCTGGCATATTTTTGCCTTTAATTGGTTCAAAAAGTTAACATATTGTGTTGTGATAATAGATGTTCCACTGGGAAGGTAGTTGATCAGAGGATACTTTTAGCATCCCAGAAAATTAAAATTAATATCAGATTCATTATACCTTCTTTGGCACAGGAAAATCATGATGTTTCCATTGTATTGTTTCTGATCTTTAATATTGCATCTATGTTTAATCGCTGTACATAAATCAAGGAATAAAATAGTTAGATCTCTCTAAAAATGTGTCAAACTTTGCTCAGAGATTTTTATTTGAAATGTCTACGGTATCAGCAATTTCCTACATCTTTAGTATTGGCAATTCTCCAGTACCATATTGTGCACTTTTTTGATAAGGCAGATTTTGGCCATTCACTATTGCATTTGAGCTCAGAAGTTCACTTGGAAACAGATAAAAATTATGGTGCAGGGTTCCCTAGAGTATTTATCATGTTTCTCAGAATTTCTGTTGCTGTCAAATCCTTCTTCTCAAAAAACTTAATTACTGCACATTGTTCAATATTTGCCAGTTACCTACACACATGATATGTCTACACTGCAAGATAAAGCAATACCCTGCTACATTGCTTCATGGGTAAAGCAATATCGCACTTGACCCTCACACACAAGTTAAAATTTCATATCTTCATAACTTTTGTACTTTGCAGAATCAACAAGTTGGAAATTTGGCATTAACTCCATTGTTCAATTTGGCCACAACCAATAATTTAAAAATATAATTGTTAAGAGTGATTACTAAGTCTGTTCAAGTAATTTTGAAAACAGTTCAGCAAATTAAAAAAAAAAAAAAAGAGAGAGAGAGAGACCCTGATCGAAAGTTTGCTGCTACCCCCTTCAAAGCCCTCCCTTTGTATAATTATGTGCCTGCCAGTTTAGGAATGCTGACTGAAGTCATGTTTTTGTAGCTTGTTAAACACCATCTTTGTTTGCAATGGATCTTCACATTATAAAACAGCATAACTTTCACGAGAATTTGAAGTCATAGGGGGCCAACTCTGGCAGATAAAGGGATCAGAAGTGACGACTGTCTTGGTGTGTATATAACCTGAGTATAAAACCTGAGCTATATGAGCGAAAATACTATCATTAAGTGTACAATTGCCCTGACTCCATAATTCAGGTCTTTTGCACCAATTTAGTTGCCTCAGAATATTGTAGTAAATCTCAGCATCACAGTTTGACCTATTGGGATGGGTTCATGGTGAACAATCTCAAGATTGTCAACAAAAGCAATGAGCATGTACTTGATCATGTTCTTGAATTGTTTCACCTTTTCTGATCTTGAAGAATGCAGGCTCTTCCACTACAACTACTACTTGGCTTCCGGGTCATAGCCACAGACCCACTCTTCACTCCTGACAAACCTCAATATGAATTTGAATCACAACAGATCCCACTGATGCAGATTTCATAGAATTTGATATGCTAATTCCCCTCAGGTGTCAGGATCCTGGGAAAAAACTTGACAGCTATGCAGTGCATGTTTAAATCAGCTGTAAGAATACCCTGAACTGTTCCAAATATTACATTAATGCTGTTAGTAAGCTGCTATTATCATGCAGCAGTTGTTGAATTTTGTTAACAATTTCAGGGTCATGGGCATGGAAGGTCATCCTGCCCTGGATCATCGTCCAGATATTTTCTCCACAACTGAAACACAGCTAGTCAAAGTACCTTGCTTGGCTCATTAAATCATTAACATAGGCATGCTAAAGTATTTTGGGGGTTTTCTAGATTTACCATGTTTGATACAGAATGTAATATAATCAAATTTGAGATGCATAATGATATCACAAATGCCCTTGCATATGCAGCCTACAAAATGCTTGTAACTCAGATCTCAAACAATGCAGTGTTGAGAAACTTGGTTTGATGACTCAACATGTTCATGTATCTTCCTTACTACAAACACGTTGTCTGCAGCATTTTTCAGTCTCAGAACTTATTCTATCATACCTCATTCAAAGTAGGTGGACAAACCAAAAGTCTAAGTTTTATTGCAACTATAAAAAATTAGAAATAACCAAATTTCATTACTTTGCTAAAGACAATGAACCCATCTACAGAAAACAAATTTCTTATGGTAAGGAAACTTAAAAGCCTAGGCTTATAGTTGTAATAAAACCTGATGGTTTCAGTAGAAGTATGCCTTCCTCCAATGCACGTTTTTAATATTAGTTAACACTTTCCATCATTTTTGTTATCAAACTTCATTATTTAAACATATAACTCAACCATACCTACCCTATACTGCAGAGAGCCTCATGTTACTGTGAACTACTGGTGGCACACAAAACCCTGGCTCAATGAGCTAGTCTTAAGTGTGCATACAGCCAAGGGCATGGGAGGCCAATTTTTCATGAGCAACACTGTAGAAGGTCACAATATTAAACCAGAACACATTAACCCATTCACTTATGGAAGGAAATTCAACATCCAGCAAAAATGTATCCTGTATACAAAACTTGAGATTCTTCACATGTGGTGCATATTTGGATAAATATTTTTTTCAAATCAGCTATGCTACATATTTTATAACTTAAAAGTATGAATTTTATAAATACACATTGTTGAGCTGCCCCATAAATTTGTTTTTAAAATAGTGTTTAATGTCCAGCTGAGACAACCAGTTAACATATGGACACTGGTAATACACAAAAATATTTTTAAAAGGAAGAAAACACCCCAGCTAAACTATAAGATTCCTTTTTAAAGGAAGAAAGCATTCCAATTAAGCCTTAGGGTACATCCCCAGCTTTGCCATTTAAGAGGACTGGGGAAGGGGGAACCTATCAAAGAGGATGACCCTGGTGGGAATTAAATCCCAGTCTACTTGCAAGTCCGTACTTTAACAACTTCCTCAGCCACCCATGACAGTTTTCCTGTAACTGGAATGCTTGTAGAGAAACCTGAGGGGTAGAAAAACCTGAGGGATGTGGGTTTGGTTGATTTCCTCCCTTTCCCTTTATTCAGTGGATCAGGCACATGGTGCTCTTCATGGAGACTTAGTCATCTCACTCCTTTCAACAGGTTTAGTGCTTTCCAAATGTTATGGTAAAGAACTATTATTACTTTGTGGAACACCTCCCTCCCTCTTTCTTAGGTTCTGGGTTTTATGTTTACACATGGTGATTCTCTCACTAAAGACCCCAAAACTATTATCTATATAAATGCATGATTATTTAGATAATGCCTTGCAAGCTTATATGCATAACCTTACTATACGAAACAACATGGATCACGATATAATCAATTCATTCACTATCCTTAATCTGCCTGTTCCAACAATGCATACTGGCAGTTGTAATTTGACTGGCACATAATCAACAATACATACAATTGCACAGTGTATGATCCTCATTCATTAATATTGGCAAATAGGTTCATTTAAAGCCTTTCAGATGGCATTTTGAATTGAATTTAATGAAAGATGTGTACCATCAAAGTGTTGTCTCAGAAAAATTTTAAGAAGCCAGAGGTAAATGAAAGTCTTCTTACTTAACATTCAAGAGATGTAAATTGTCTGAAGAAGCAATGATTTAAAGGTTGGATTACTGGTGACATAATCAAAAAGTATTACAAAGACTTTTACAAGAGACTCCCATGTTAAATGTGTCCCCCAACTCTCCCCCCCCCCAAAAAAAAAAACTTGCTGCATGTCAAGAAAATGTAATGGAGCACAAAATTCTTGTATGGCTTTGTTTGGAATTTTCTTACTCAGAATCCTGGAATATTAGATGTAACTTGTTTTACTTGTTTAGCTTTCACCTCGGTGGATACCGACATAGATCGCTGAGGATGTTAAAGCACAGACTAGCGAGCATGAAATCTGGGATTTGATCCTCCCAGGAACATCCTCCCTGACTGAGGTTTTTGCAGGCTTTTCTCAGTCCTCATAAATGGTAAATGTTAGGGAAGTATACTAAACTTAAAACTGTAATGCTTTTTTTCTTTAAAAAAATTGTTTTTCCAATTTTATTATTTTATCTCTTGTATTATCAGGGTACATCACCTGTGATGCCTCAGCAGTAAAAAAGGGCATTAATCACTATTAAAAGAAAAAAATTGATCAGATATGCAAACCCTGAAAATACGCATATGTAGGCAACAGAAAATCCCCATGCTGTGCATCAAGAGCTATTGCATTCACAGAAAATTTAAGAGTGTGGTGCAATGTGTCTCATAGACAAATGGGAAGAAACCCTTTTAACACAGATTATGAGCAGGTCCTGCTTTGCATAGTTGAAGATAAATTTACAAGCCATTACCTAAATTATATAAATTTTCATAGACAATAGTTCCGGGTCTCTAGTGGGAGAATCACCCTATTGTAGATGTCAAAAAGAGCAGTTTGGAGATAGTAGATGTCAAAAAGAGCAGTTTGGAGATACTGAGTCATTTAAATAAAGAAATTTATCTAGAAAGAGCCATAAAAGTGTACACCAATGTAAGAATGGAATTCATATTATCTAGAAATAACAAGTAAATATACTACGCCCTCATTCTGTTGCTTAATTGGTGTTGTATATACTAAGGGAAACCATTGACATTGAGTGGATGACATTGCTAATAAGATTGGAGTTGTGCTTACTCAGTCATATTTATCATGCCAACTGCTTCAATTATATTTTGTAGGAAGTATATGTTTAGACTTTCTACTGTATATTTGTGCATTGTGGAGTATGCCCAGAGTGAGATATATACTTGAACAAAGAATTTTGTGCTACATTTCTAACTGTAACTTCTCCATTGGGAAGTCTTTAACGTGATTAGTCCAGAAGTTGGTGATCTGCCAGCAGTGCATATAAAGGCACTCAGCTGCTGCAACTTCACCCATATAAAATTACTACTATACCTGAAATAAAACCCTTGGAGGTGCCAAAACAAAATATCCAGGCAGTTTACAAT
The DNA here is from genome assembly GCA_030762175.1 of Metallyticus violacea. Classification (NCBI taxonomy): domain Eukaryota; kingdom Metazoa; phylum Arthropoda; class Insecta; order Mantodea; family Metallyticidae; genus Metallyticus; species Metallyticus violacea. The sequence goes on from CM060835.1 coordinate 35,030,846, forward strand.
ATTCTGGAATTAGTTTTGGCAAAAGAACAGGAGCAGTGGCAGCAGTTAGAAGTTGTAAAATAGAAAAAATATATAATAATGTGGTTGAGGCAAAAATGTTATATAGTATTGAAATATGGGGACTTGAAGGAGAATGGGAAACTGTGGATGTTGCACATTGGATGATTTGTACAGAAATTTTAGGCCTACCAAACACAACAGCAAAGGAAGTTGCACCAACTGAAAATGGAAGAGTGGCAAGGAAATTTGTGATTTTAGAGAGAGCTCTTAAATATTGTTTTAGAATGCTAAATTTATATGAAAGGAATTTGTTAAGGAAATGGTTAGAATTTCAAGAAAAGAGTCTGAGGAGCAATGGTGGAGTAATAGTCTTAGGATAATTTTGGAGAACAATGGAATGGGGGATATTTGGAGGAGGAGGAGGAGGAGGAGGAGGAGGAGGAGGAGGAGGGAGAACAATGTAAATGTTTTTTGGAAAGCTGTGAGAAGGAGATTGGAAGATATAGAAATACAGATAGTAGGTAAAAGATCTTTAGTATTTTATATACTTATAAAAAATAAATGTGAAAGAGAGAAGTATATTGATAAATCAAATAAAGAGCATAGAGTATGGGTAAGAGCAGGTGTGTGGAGATTAAAAGAAATAAGGAAAGGATTCCTCAGAATGGGTGTCCAATATGTGGGGGAAAGATAGATATGGAACTTATATTGTTTCATTGCAAAGGAATGGAACTCTGAAGGAAAGGGTTTATAAATGAGAAATGGTAAATTGGATAGAAAAATAGCTTTAATGAAAATCTTCAGTAAAGATAACAGGAATATAGAGGAGTTCCTGAGTAAAGTTATAAATAAATGGAACTGGGTACTACGAAGGGAAGTAAATCAAATAACGTTAAGGTGGTATCTTGTTCATATTATATAAGAGTTTAGATAAAGGTATTATGGCAGGGAGTGGACATATAATAAAAGTTGAATAAATTATTGAGCTTGTGATTGGAAATTGTTTTTAGAAGGTGAATAAATATTACATTATAGTAGACATTCAAGAAATAAAGGAATCGGTAGTTTTTAGAGACTTTAGCTAGCTAACAAAATAATGACATGACACAGGTAGAGTAATTGAAAATTTTAGGACCTTAGACTGGGTCAGAGCCTGGTCCCCTGAAATTCCAGTAGCTGTTGCTGATGAACCAGGGACTGATGCAATCAAGGTGGAAATTTTGTATTATGTTTAATTATATTATGATAGTATAAAATCAATTATTGTATTTAAATTTTTTGTAAATGTGAGGGCTCATACCTAAAATAGCCTGGGGCAGATAGATGGAGGCTCTTTGTAGTTTGTGTTTTGTATTTTTTTTAGCATTTCAATAAAGTCAATTCAATATTCAGGAGGATATTGCAACAAGTGCCTCAAAATCTTTTCAAAAGATTAAGGCATGCCTATCAGCAGAGGGCAGGCACTTCGAGCATCTACTAAGATGGTGAGTGCAATATTAATTACTATTTCATACTAATAAATAACAAAAGAAACAAAAAATATGAATAGTGACACTTGCCATGATTTCCCTCAGAAGGTGGCCAGGCCATTACACAGTAACTTCCCACTGGCAAAATCAATTTCCAATTTTGTAACAGAATAAGGACCCTATACATAGCATATATTTACTTTATGTTCAATAAGAGGTAACTCTAAAGTGGCAAATGTTAACACCCTTATTATATATAAATTTATAAGCACAGTTACCTCATTCACATATAAAATGAAGTGTTCAGATCATTGTTCTTTTTGTTTCATCAAAACATTTCATGGAGCCTACACAAAATATGAATACAAACTGTAAATGGGTTAACAATATGTAAACAAAAAACATAAAATTATAATTTTAAGAAAGACCATACTTTAAAAAAAATCTTTAATATGTCTTCATTGTTTTGTGATTTACTTTATGAAGATTAAAAAGAATTAAAATAACACAAGATGTCATTGCCCAAAATGCTGACATCTAAGTGCAATTTCTTCCATCTTATATCTAAACATCTACCCAACTGGATATGAACAATTTCTTTTATTCCTATATAATTTGTGTAAATCAATCTCTTATTTTCATTTGTAAATATACCAATCTTGGCAGCTACTTAAAACTTATTCAAGAGAGAAGAAAAATTAATTCCCTTAGGCAATGGAGAATGTCCAGCATAACATTTCATTTGATACCACAGTGTAAAACCCACCTAATTACAAGTTTGCTGAAGCTGTTATTCTATGCACATGCATAGTGTCTCTGCAAGCTTCCTCATGCTTTTTGTCTAGTTAAACTGTATGCTTTTAAGTATTTTCAGCAAAGGCAGTGTAATATTCTTATAAGGAAGATAAGACTAAGTGGAAGAATTGCAAAATTTCATTCTGCATGTTTATGTTACTTCAGAAAGCAACAATATCAAATGCTCATTTTACAGAAAAGCAGCTGGAAGTTTCAATGGAATTCTCAGACTTTAAAGTGACTAATAATTAATTATTGTTTCTCATAAGAAAATTTTAATTTCCTTGCAGAAACCTGTCTAACTAAAAAGAAAAAGATTGTGTGTCATATATGAACTGCAATAACTACGTACATTTATTATGCCAATGAGTACATTAGTTTCATTAAAAATGCATCAGTAATTAACAAAGAACATTTCAAAACTAACCTGTAAAAAAGATGTATATGATTATTTTAAAATAAGTTCCCATTTGAAATGGTTATATCTGTATACATTAATAATTTGATTCCATATAAACACTTTTATGTTTTTATTTTTATGGTTATGGTTTTATTTTTTCTATATGCAGTTATTTAACTTTCATTGCTATGGTAACTGTTACGCATGCCTAAACAATTGTGATTTAGAATACTGGAAACAATTTTCACACAAAAATTTTTAGAATGGTTTTTCCGAGTTTCTGTTGGCCTCACTCAGTGCTATTACAAATGCTGTAAACAAAATCCCAATGCATTGAGAAAGGGACCCATATCTGTAACATTGTTTCATAAGTTGATGAACAAATTTGAGAAACTGGTGCAGTTACTGATAAAAAAAGGCCATGTAAACTGAAATTAGTAGAAAAAGAAGTTCAGATGCATTATAGTTTCACAAGATGTCTAAGAAGTTTATGACAATTCTATATAATGTTTGTATTGCTAATAAAACTGCAAAGCAGATCTTATTCAACAGTGGCAAACTCTTAGAAAACAGCTTCAGCTCTATCACTATAAAATACAACTGCATTTTAAACTCAAAGAACAAATAAGCAGATTTTTGTCACTTTCTTTGCAAAATAATGTTGGCAGAAATTCTGAATAATGAATGGCTAGACAAAACCTTGTATACTGATGAGGCATATTTCAAATTAAATGGAAGTGTTAACACTTACAATTGCAGGAAAATAATCCTGAACACAATTGTTCAGCAAGAATTACATGATGTCAAGGCTACTTTCTGGTTAATTAAAATTTTTTAAAAATTGTAAAAACTTTTCATATGGAACTAACAAAGTGAAGCTCACATGAATTAAATCTGTCATCTAATAGTCTTCATGCTTCACTAACCTTCAACTCAAGTCTTGTTCCGATATGGCTTGAAGCCTACTAATTAAAATTTTTTAAAAATTTTAGTGAAGCATGAAGAGTGTTAGATGACAGATTTAATGGTTTTTTTTATAACAGGACCTTATTTCTATAAAGAAATGGAAAATGGACCAACAAAAACAGTAACAGTAAACATGTAGTGATATTTTTGGATGTTGCAAGGCACTGTAATACCGGCGTTCAGAATTATGATACCAAAAACATTGTTTTTATGTAAGAATGGTGCTCCACTCACATGCATGCACAATACTGTAAAACACTGTTAAGAAATACATTTGGTGATCATGTTTATAGTATGCATGTTTTGAACAGTTGGCATAGATCAATAAATATATTCCTGGGAATGCTTTTACTAATGCTGTTTATAACAGAGAAGAATGATTACTTCTTATAGAACAACACAGAAATGGTCATATTTAACATTTTCTTTTCATTTAATTATAATATTCCTATTTATTCTTGTTATAATAAAATCCTTTTTCTTTACAAACTAAATTTTTTTTGCAGAATATAAAAATTTGCCAATGTTATTGCCAATTGAAACTGGGAACTGACTTTAGAATAACCTAATATATTGTGGAGAAATATAAATTTGCTTAATTCATTACACATCTTTTTTACTGAATTTTTACTTATATTATAAAACAAATTTGCAGGTGGTCCTTAACACATTCAGTACCAGCTTCTCAGCACTGCATTTAAATGCCTGGACCATCTATTTTAATGCCAATCCCACCCTCTATACACTACTTCATAAAAGTTAGCATTGCTTCTGAATTACAAGTAAAAAATATTAATTTTGTACATACTTCTAACCTTTGAGTGTGTGATAATCTGGTGTCGCAGGTTCCTGGATGAAGGGAACACTACACCTTCCACAGTACCATGATGTTTCAATCCTAGTTTTATTTTTCATGCACACTGTGTACTTTTAAGAAGAGATAGTTTTATTTTTGAGTGGAGGAAATTTCTTCATCTGTAAGAAACTTCTTTGTTTGATAAGTCATGGCTGTAAACTACAACTAACACACTGCAATCTCAAGTACTTGACATTGCGAGAAGCGAAGCTGAGATACTTATTCTATGAACACCAGGGATAAATCACACACCCTATCACATGATAAATATTTATATGGAAGGAGATGTCAACGGTACTTTCATCTATAAGAAGCAACATTAACTAAAGCATACTTATGTACAGGTGCAGAATATAAACAGCATCATTTCAAGTGTGGCGTTAAATGTCACATGCCATCCATGGTCCATAGCATAAGGGAGACTTAAATGTCATTTGCAGTCTACGGCACTGAATGTGTTAAGGTTAAAACAAAGATTAATGCAAAAGAACTTGGCTTTAAAATGTAGTACAGAGTTGAAAAGACATTCTAGTTGCAATGCAGTTTCACTTGAGTAAAATTTCATTAACAGCAATACTGTGAAATACTAATAATGCACAATTTGTTGCTATAGTACAATTAGCAGCATGTGTGTGTGATGTTTCCCTTTTCCTGTATGCATTGCTATTGTTTTGGAAAAATAATGCTTTAACAGTAACCAAGATTTGTGAATCATATTGCAAACCTCAGTTTCACTTTATTTTTAAAAGTTTTAGATTTATTCATTCACAATTTTAGCTCTTCAACTAGAAAATTTTGAAATAAAAATTATATTACATATATTATACAGTAGAACCTTGATTATCTGCCTCTCAATTACCTAGTTTTTGGATTATCTGGGCTTATTAATTTTTTCCGTAATTGAACACCTCCCTCAAATAATACAAAATACAAATTTTACACAAACAAAAAACATATAACATAAACTTATATGAACATATAGCTAGCAATGTAGTTGCCATTAATTACCCAATAATAACACAAGATAATGCACTTAATTTAGAATATTTATAAAATACACAGTTTTTACATATTACAGCAGAATAAGATGTATCATCAACTGAAAACAAAAATTAAATGAAAAAATAGGCAAAAATTAGTAGTATTTGGTTATTAGAACATTCAACTTACTCCAAATAAAAATGAAATACATTAATAGTATTGCTTCCTTCAGAACCATTTTGTAACATATGCCTTACAATAGCAGTGTTTTATGAATATTGCACAATCTACAGGCATGTCCATTCGTAGGGCAATGGACTGATACTAGTACACTATGCAGATGCTAGATGGTGGTTTTAAGCAGAGTCTGTAGCACAAGGACAGTGTTTACTGTCAAGTAGAGAAAGACATGAATATGAAAATACAGAAGGACAAAAGAGTTGAAGTCTTCTCATCAGCTACTGGAAATCATCCATAATGAAGATCCCAATTTTTTGGAGATACTGGCGGCAAGTTATGGTATCACTACCACACACCAGAGAACAAAGTCCAATTCATGCAATGGAAACCAAGGAATCCCCAGCCCAACAAATTCCATGCTACTCCATCTAAGGTAAAGCAAATTATCAGTCTTTTGGGGCACTTCAAGCACATTGCTAATGGACTGGCTTCCTCAAGGAATGACTGTCAACAGCAAGATGAATGTAAGACCCTTACATGGCTTAGATGCAAGATTCAGCAATAGATGATCAGAAGACTGTATGATCTCATGAACAGAAAAGAAATCATCTTTCATTTAAATCACATTGCCTTAGTTATTTTAAATTCTTTTGGAAGAATAACTTCATCAAATGAACTGGAATATAAACTTAAGCGCTCTTCCCCCCATTCAAAGCAAAATGTCTGTCACAAGGTAGAAATCTTCACATGCACTTCCAAGCTTTTTGCTACACTTCACTTATACCCACAAAAGAAAAAGAATACCATATTAACAAGAATGTTAAATTTTACAAAAATAACTCAATAGTTCAGTAGAAGTATAAAAATTTGGATGTAAAATAATATTATATATAAAATGATGTTATCTCTTTATTCCAATGACTCTTTTCAAATGCATTTTACTCAGCCCTAGATAGCAACTTGACTTGCAGATGGCAGTATTATATGGTATCTCAATACATTAATTTACTATAAAAATCTCATTTCAGAAAAATTTAATTACTTTCTTATTCCAATAATTCTTCTGTGCACTTCAATACCATGAGACTAACAACATATGTTGTTCAAGGCTACTGCATGACAGTAAATTTGGAAAGTGTGTACAACTCCCCTTCTTTTAGCTCTTTGTTCAATCACTATAGTAATTTTAAGCTTGTAAGCCAGTTTCTCACTGGAATTTCGCATCATGATGTATTCTCTATAAGTTAAGAGAAAGTACAACGTTTTAGATAGAAATGAAAGTGAATATTATAGAAAGGTTTGATAATGGTGAAATGATGGTTAACTTAGCTAATGAATGTGGCACTGATATCACAACAGAGTATGGGATATCAGTAAAAACAATATATTTCAGTTTTCCTCCAGAAAAGAAAAAACATCAAGTATTATATATATTTAAGATTCAGGACAATGTGATATTTAAGTGGTTTTAAAAAAAAAGTGAAGTTGTTCCAAATATATGGATCTATGCTAATGAAACAAGCACAAGTTTTTCATGAGTTAAATTTACACATCTATTGCCTGATTAATGCATTTCAATCTCACCATGGCATTTGCAATTGCCAACCTTGCATAGGAGGTTACAATTGTAACACTGATGACAGTGGTGGAGAATATATAGTGTCAGAATCATATATTCTGTTAAAAATAGCTCTTGAAATAGCAGAGACCCTCATGCGTTTTTGGAGCAAGAAGATAACACTTAATTCTCGGACATTGTTTTACTTCATAGAATTAGAACAGACATAAGAAAATTGCAGCAAACTTCTTCAAAAGGATATAAAAATTAGATCAGAAATCTAACTGTATTGATTACCCATCTTTTTGATTAACTGTTCCTCTCATGTTTTTTCAATTCAGATGGATATTTATGGTTCTAGTGTATTTGCAATTACAGTAGAACCTCATTTATTCAGGTTAGCTTGGACCAGGTGTAATCCAGATTTTTTGTAAATCAGGATGAAATAAAATATAGTACAGTATGAACAAGTAATGCAAATTACACACTGTAGGAAAAAAGTATTATAAGCCCCCGCCCCCTCTCTCTCGGCACTAAATGATAAATAATGAGTCATCTGGATTAATTTTTGGGGGGTTTGTTTTACTGTGGCCTTGTCCTGTAAACTGTCTACTGCCTTTAATTTGGAAACAAAATCTTTAATATCCTTTTTTGCTTTGCCCCCAATTAGATACAGCTGATATCCCAACTCCAAATTCAGATTATTTCATCAGTTCTCCTGTATCAATCTTATTAAGTATATCTAATTTTTATCCATGGAAACAACTTTCTTAATCTTCGACACTTTTTACCTTGCACAAACAAATCAAAACACAATAATACACTATAAAAGTATGTGCTGAATTTTAAGTTTGTAAGACTGAATAAAGATGGGAAAACAGTGAAATATTTTCTGTACCCCACAGGGGTGAGAGGATTTGAAGTGGCATTACCTTTGAACAATTTGGAATTGCTCAGAAAAAGTTGCTACTTATGGGAGGGGTAAATCTGTGGCAAATGTCATAATTGATTGCTAACAAAGAAAGTATAGTAGTAAAACTCATCGTACATTCCTTTAACAAACTCCTTAATTTAAATTTGCTTAACCATCAAGTTCATGAAGCTTTCACCAGGGAAAAACAATTCATACCTGAAGATGAATGGGGGAAAAATGAAAAAAATTGTAAATTGATCCAGATATACCAGAAATCCAGATAAAAGAGTGCATATATATATGAGGTTATACTGTACTGATAAAATATGTCATTCTAAAAGTATTAGTTTAAGATCATGACCTAGGATAAAATTTCAGAAACTGTAATTTTTGTAATTGTAAAGTTTAACTTACACTACCAAATTCCTCTTCATCACGGAGGACATATGGTGTTTCCAGGGGCTCTTCCTCTGTTTCACGTTGGTTTTCCTTCTTAAGAGATGCCTCAGATTCTGATTCAGAAAGTGATGCCTGTTCTGCACCACTGAGATGATCACAACCACCACCAATATCCGGCTGGCTGATGTCATCCAAATCTGTGAGGTCAGGGGAGGGGGCTAGAGTTACCTGGGGGGAATCGCTAGCCTCCAAACATGGGTCTACACTCACCTGCGGAATGTCAACATCGGGAGCATGCATGGAAGTGGAGGGATACACAAAGATGGTTGGGGATGCTGAAGAGACATGCGTAGGAGATGTGCTGGGTTCCTCCATTTCCTGTTCCATGTAAGCAACTGCATGATACAGCTGCTGGAAGTAGGGAGATGGTGAAGGACAAGGACTAATTGCTAATGATGGTCCTGCACTTGGCTGCAGGTGCTGGAATTCAGTGGGAGTGCTGCGTGAACTACAATTCGTAACCAACAGCTTACTGTGTGGCATGCTTGGGGTGCGTGGGCAAAAGGTTCTTAACAGGCGACCAATGGAAGGCAAAGCATCAACTGTGAGATGGAATTTTACACAAGATTTAGGAATGGGGAAAAAAATTTTAAAATGATGTCACATTTATGATTTCTATTAGTTACCTATGGCAATCTTAAGAACATATAAAGCTATCAAATCCCTGTTGCAACATTTTCAGCCATAGAATTGTCTTCCTATAAGAGTGAATGAAATATAAACTGGATTTTTTAATATAACTTATTGAAAGCAAATTAAATAAAAATGGGGTATTATTTTTCTATAATTTTCCAATTTACAAACACATTTTCTGCAGCAGATTAGAAGCTTCTTAATCCCATTATCAAAGAAAGAGTGGGGTTGGATTTTCAATTAGCTGCACATGAATGCTTCCACACTTTCATTGCTGTCAAATCATCGACCTCCCAAAGCTTAATTTAAAGGTCTAAACATATTAATCGCAAGGTGATTGGTCTGGAACATAGTGAGGTGTTCTCAATGCTGTCCAGTGAATTTTCTTGAGTTTTTCCCTTATCAAAGCGACCTTATGCAAAAAATTGTTGTCTTGTAGGAGAATAACTTACAAAACTGGTTGCTGACATGTTTTTCACCAATAAGCATTTTGACTCAATTAAAAGATAAGCTGCATAACTGTTCGAAAATGATGAAGAAAACTGATCTTTCCAGCAGACAGGCGAGTTTTCACTCTGACATGAGTGGATAACCCCTCTTTTCCTTGATGCCATTCTATCTTGCTTCAATTAAGCTTTGCTCATGTTTCATCGCATGAGATTTGATGCTTTATAATTGACCTTTATAAGCGAGACCAGAATTGAGCCAAAAGTTAAGCTTCTGACACATTCCTACACTTGCAGCCTTTTGATCATCAGTGAGAATTTAAGGAACCCACCTTCAGATTTTTTGTAATCTAAGACATCTTGAAATAGACAGAATTTTATCCTTAAATTATGCCCTTAATCTTTGCAAAATTTCAGTCAATTTTATGCCCTACTGCATCTACCTGTTGCTTGGATATGATGTTACTGAAAACAAAACAGTTATGCAAGGTGATCACCTCCCCCCCCTCAATACTCTTGAAACCCCCAAGAGTGACATATTAAAGGCACATCTCTCTATATACTACTCACAAGCAGTAAAATTCAAATTACAGTTTATATTTGATTCACCCCCATATAAAAAAATGCAACAACACTAAAACTGCTAATTTATTTTCTCACTATCCGATGAAATTTAACAGGGATTCCAGTGAATGAAAATACTCTGATTTTGTTCTTATCAACATATGATCAATAATAGCTACAAATTTGATAATCTACAAAACATCAAAGCCCATATGTTCAGTTTTTCATACTTCTTTCAAAAGATCTCTTCTTAGTTTCCCAATTTCACTTCAAGCAATGTTTTCCTTAGTAAACTTAGCTTGTACTTGCTTGTTCCCACTTTCAAAGCATGGCAGTGATAGTTTATGTAGCTGAGAAACAACCCACTAGTCCTGGTTCTTTCGTAAATATATTTGAACTTAACATGATCTCTTAGAGAGTAAGCATAAATTTTATCTACCTATAAGATGATCATCAGTCCTACTGGTTTACTAATGATGAAAGACATTCCTTTCTCTTTCTTTTTTCTGCTTTAATTGTTTCAGTCTTATCACCCATTTTTAATTTGCTTTTTAGCAGTTAGTAGGTACTTTTCTGTTAATGGGCTGAATGGAATTAATACTTACTGAAATCTGTGACTGGTAACAACACTATTAATGGAGAAAATGTGAAAGCAATAGAATATATTGATAAAATCAAAATAAAGTAAATAGTTTTTTAAAAATTATATATGGAACTAAACGCAGTGAAGCTAATCATTTGATTTAATTTTATGTCATCTAAACACTCTTAATGCTCCACTTGTCATAAAATGTGGTACATGTTTCGAAGACGTTCGTCTTCAACCTCGGCCATGGGATGACTCGTCTTCGAAACATGTACCACATTTTATGACAAGTAAGTGAAGCATTAAGAGTGTTTAGATGACATAAAATTAAATCTAAAGTAAATGGGTTGCATTTGGTAGCTGAATGTGTATATGGGTTCAGTCTACTGCTTTAAAGATATGGGAATGAATAATGTTTCTTCCACTCTCTTTTTGCATTCTGTAGTGCTTCAACAACTGCTGGGAACTGAATCTAATATGTGCTTTTGATCACATAGCAGCTGCAACTTCCCATAGTCTGGAAACCTGAGTCACCTAATCTTAAGGAAATTTTCATTCTTCTTCTTTATCGAGTGTTCCTCCGGTTTTCTTGCTTGAATCTTATAAGAATTGCTCTGTTAATTTATGTACATTCTCTCTCTCTTTTTAACCTGTATAAACCTTTCTATTTTTTAGTTTCTAAAGTCCAAAATTTTATAATGTAGTAATATTTCTTGGATTTGGATCTACCACTTATCCTTAAAAACATATGTAGTCGATTTTGCTTTTCTAGAGTTGTTTCGTATAACTACAGTAGAGCCTGGATTCATTGTTTTTGGATGGACCAAGTTAAAAAAACAATGGATGCAGGAAAAAGATAGACATAGAGTATAAACCATGTTCAAAAATAAAAAAAGTCATTATATAAGCAAACACTATATTTTGCGTCAATTTTACATGTTACCATGTACATATTTTACACTTTGTTGTCAGTCCTGGTGATTTAGTGGTAGCAAAAATTGCCTCATAGACCCAAGATTGCAGGTTCAATCCTGGCCAGGGTTGATGAACTTTTTTTGGGGCATAAAAATCCTAAATATGGTTTCTTCAGAAGGGAAGTAAAGCCAAGGGTCCCATGTCATAGATTTAGGGCACATAAAAGAACCTCAAGCCTGAAAGCAAAAGTCTCTAAGCAAAATTTATCATTCGTTTCACACCATGAATTGAATGGGACATTGATAACCTGATAAGTTAAAGAGTATTCGTAAATAAAACAAATCAACAAAAATCAAAACATTTGTCACCTTCTTTGAGAAAGGTCGTTAACTGGCATTTGCTTCTTTGCTCCTTTTCTTTTCACATGAAATGAATTTTTCACACTCAATGCACTCTGTTTCTCACTGCCATCCATACCATCATTGTAATGTGCGCAGAATATGCTTGTACAGTTGCACATGCTCTCAGACCTTCGGCAAATATCGGCTGTTACACCACCTTCCCTCTCTTCCTTATTCCCCTCCCCTGTATCAAAAATACATGCCACTACTCCCACTTAGCCGCACACTTCTTTAACACTTTGAATGCTACTTGACAAATGTCCTCGTCCTCTGGCTCATACGTGTCAAAACTGATGGGAATGACAATTTTGGCCCATTCTTTGCATCGGCTGTCATCATCATCAACCTGTGGTTCCAAAAGTATCAGCAACTATGGAGGGTTTGAGTTACACTTGATTCAAGAAAGCATAATGTGAACTCTGTACATGCGACAATTACTGCTTCACTATTCCAGTTTGAAAACGATCCTTCAAGGGTAGAATTTCTTTGGGAGTGAACTTTTTGAACAAATAATGTGGGAAAATGGTACTTCTTGGAATGATGAATGCGAGATTTATTTACATAAGTTATAAGATAAAGTGTTTCGGACTGCATAAATTACATGATACATCCAGAAAAAGGATGGTTCCGGGAACAATAGATCAAGGTTTCACTGTAATTAAATTGTACTTATAAATCTGTAAACATGGAGTAGTAATATATTCTATAAGAGTGTATTAAATATGTTCACAGTAACTCCACTCATACCACATAAGAAATGTTTTTGGAGGCAATCATCAACAGCTATTGACCTAACCTATGGCTTTTGTTTTTTCAAGTGGCTCAATGTAAAGAATCATAACGTACAAAATTATGTAATATGGCATCACAAAAGGCTGTGGCAGACTCGTTACATCTTCTATTCAGCACATTAACAGAAAAATACCATTTACTCTTGCCAAAATGATAGAAAATTTAAACAATTAACCAGTAAGAAACTGATTCACGATAAAGCCTTCTAAATACTGTTTAAGACCTAAAAATATGTTTACAAAATTTGATTAAAACATTTCTCAGTTGCTTTTAGAAACAAACCCAATCCTTTTGCAAGATTATATGAAGCCAAATTCTGTACTCTACAATCCCCTCATCTCTGATTCTGCTAATGCAAGTCCCTATCAGAGTCAACTGTAATTGGAATTGGGCTTTATTATACCATGCTATTTGTTAATAATATAAATTACCAGCTATCAAATTAAGTAATCAGTGTTCATGGGAAAAGTTGACAATCCTGTACTATAAAGAATACAAAGCACTTCTGGTTAGATGCTCACCATGGTCAGTGAAGTGCTTTTCATAGTCTGCTTCACTCCACTGAGTCTCATGATTAGCTGTTGAATCTTGCACACCAGAAGATGATTTAGAGCTCATTGAACGCACGAGCAATGAAGAGCAGCGCAATGACAACTCCAAAGCATCCATCCAGCATTTCCCTGCTGCCTGAGAAGGTGCTCTAAAGATCAGGTACGATGTTGGCAAAGGCTGAACAACTGCTCCTATGTTGAGAAAAAATTTATTGTACAAAAGTAGAGTTAGAGTATTCCGTTTGGTATTTAGTGTCTCTAAATTAGACCACCAAACTTCGTGGTTTGACAGATAAGCATTTTCACATTTTTTGTTAGGGAGTCCATGGTCTGCAAAACTTCATTTCAGTTCAAGAGTATGATAGTCGCTAGTGATCAGATGGGGTTGGAAGGAAGATAAGAGTCTTCCATTAGCAACACAAATGGAGTCCACAGCTCACGTGGCATTGGTATCTTATAGCGCGGCTCTGTTTACTGTCAATAATTCAAATGCTGAGTTGTGGTTAGAAACCACATGCTGTAACTTACTTTATCTTACAGCAAGAGCTCAAAATACCTACTCTGTGTTCACAAACATGCTTCAAACATTCAGAACACATTATTGGAAACATGGCAGAGCTCTTCTTGTGAAATGCTTTCAATTTCTCTTAAGAACCTAAAGAGTTTTGAGATTTATTTTTGCATACTGCATCTTTTAATTTTCCCCATAAATAAAAATTGCAAGAATTTAAATCAGGTCAGCAGAGGTCACAAACCATTGCTTATTATATAGTCTTCAAATATGGATTCAATATTTGCCACTAAGTTATTCAGTTGGTCCTGGTGGTGTAATGAAAACCATCCTTGCCTCCTAAACCCAAGATCGCAGATTCAATGGATTTTTTCGGGTGTATAAAACCTAAGTATTGCTTCCTTCGAAAGTGAAGTAAAGCTGTAGGTCCCATGTCATAGATTTACAGCATGTAAAAGAACCTCAAGCCTGAAAAAAGAGGTTCTGAGCAAAATTTATCAGTCATTTCTCGCTTAATTGATTGAGAATGTGATGACTTAAGATGTTAAAGAGCATCCATAAATAACCCAATTCAACAACTGAGTCATTCGCTGTATAAGCATGGCTTATCCTGCATAAAGTCACTTTTCTTTTGTTGTAAAATATTAGTTCTTATAAAAAAATGGGTTCAGTATTTCACACCTGTATTGCTCTGAATTTATTGTGTTTTCAAAGAATATGGAACCAAAGATTCATCTTTCAGATACAGCACCATATTCAAACTTTTGCATCTTGCAATGGTCTTTCCAACATTGCATGTGGGTTTACCAAGTTTCAATACAGGCTGTAATTGAGAATTTAATATCTGCACAGCTGGAATGCATACTTCATCACTATAAAACTTTAAACTCAGATCAACCAATCCATCATGAGCTATTGCTGATACCACCTGCAATAATTTATTCTTAAATAAAATATAAAACTGGAACTTGCACAGTGAAGGCAATCATATAATTGATATTATTGTATGATTTAGTTGAACTACACACCCTTAATGCTTCACTTACTTGTCATAATATGTAGAACCAGTTTCAAGAATTTATTCTTGTTTCACTATCAGGAAATGTAAGCTTTTGCACCACAGGAGATTTTTAAGCTTTAATTTCAAGCTTGGTAGCTAAGTGTGCAGTCTTGTGATATGCCAACTTGTCATACAAAATGATTCAACAGCTTTCTAGGGCTGGTTTCTAATGCAGCACCAATTTCTTCTGGTTTGTCCTCTGTTATATCTTGCCATTGTCTTTTCTGCTTCAGGTCCAAAAATAACCCCAAAGAACCAATTTTGGTCATAATCTATAATCATATATTTGGTAGGAGTGGAATGATCAGGGTATTTTTTTATGAATCTCCTATGGTATTTCCTCCAACATCTAAACCAAACAAATGCTTCATAAATAAAAACACATTGTCTTAAATTATATCCCATTGTTCACACAAACACCTATGCAAATACTATAAACAAGCACAAGATTAGCAATGCATTTCACTTCATCTGGGAATCAGCACCTTGCTCAGCAATAGCATAAAAATATCAGCAACTGTTGCAATAACAGAAAACCTAGTACTATAAGAAGGTTGGAACTTAATATGGTGGGCTTTAACCTGTGTGCCATGTAATCATGTTAGACAGGTATTCTCATACTGTTATCCCCTGCTTGTGCTGCCACATGTTGTTCTGATTTAACAGCTCTGTGCATTTATTGGCTCTGTGTTGTGATTCAAGATTGAATTTCAGCTCTGAGAATGCATATCTGCATGAATGCTTTGTTTCCTTATTGTTTTGTTAATGATTTTCTGCATTTTTTGTGCGAATTAATATCTGTAACATTGATGATTTGTTTATTAAATTCATTCATTAATTTTCACACAACTAATTACCTCAGCACTTCCTATAAGGTTGCCAAATTTAATGACATAAAATCATGTAGCACTGAAATGAAGCATTGCAGTATTTAGTGCCTAAATAAAAAAAAATGATCTATCTAATCCAAAAGTTTGTCGGTATAATTTAGAGACACTTTATGTAAAGAACATTTTCACTGTATCAGTAACAAGCATTGTATAACATATGATGGTCATCCAATAAACACATTTCCTTATTTTTTCCTATGAAAAATAAATTAAACTCATTGGATGAGTTAAGGAATTTTTTACAAGCTTTCAAGAGACTTTATCTCGACATTTATTAGTTAAAATAGCATTGAAATACCTTAACAAAGTATATTTCCTTATTTTTTTCTATGAAAAATAAATGAACTGGATGAGTTAAGAAATTTTTCACATGCTTTCAAGAGATGGCAGCTTTACCTCAACATTTATTAGTCTAGATAGCTTTGAAATGCCTCAGAAAAGATGTCTGGTTGTGAATTACATGCTGTCATATGTCTATTACAGCAAAAATTTCTGTGAATATCCATTATGAGCTAACTGTTTATGGGGAGGCTGTATGTAGATCCAGATTATTTGAGGTTGGAGTGCATGGTTCATGGAAGGCTATGAAAACTGTGTAGAAGACTTATTCCAGTAATTTGGAATATTATTGTTTTGCTGTTTATAACACTGCTGAAGAATATAATCGTATTACTTTAGATGAAATCCTAATGCACCTGTGTCTTGGAAAAATTGGCCACTTTCATGACTTTCTAATGGCTAATCTTTCATGACACATCTTTTATTAAAATCATTAAGTTACCAACATTCCAACTATATTTAGAAGCACTTGCCACTAGACTATCACACTATAAAAGTCTACATCTAATCTAATCTAGCATTATATAACCAAATATTTTGTGCATTACCTATTGTTTCTTTTTCTGGTCCCCTTGGTGCCCAAATTGATTGTTCCAGTGGATGAAAGAGTTTAAAGCAGAAACCATCTTTTTTTGATGGCCTTTCAATAACTTGACAAGTGTTCAGCAGGATAGTTCCCACCCAATGTGCACTCTGAAATAAACAATTATAAATGGAAAGTGATAAATTATATAGCTAAACAGAAAACCAAACAGTTTAATTATTGACAATATAATTGCTTTATGAGCAAACATTACAGCAAACAGTGCAACAATGAAGCTAAACAGGTCTGTGTTCAGCTTATATGTTCCTCTCCATATGCTTTTATTACATTACCATTTCATAATTATTTCACATACTTATTTAATAGTAAAATTAACTTTACAACTTTGCAGGCTGAACATTTATGAAATACAACCAAAATAATAAACCTAAAAGATAATCCCTGTACATCTATGTACAAAAACTACTAGCATAGAAAGAGGAATTAAACCCCACTGCTTTCATTTCACAACTAGATTAAGTATAAGTTTACAAACAGTTTACAGATCCTAATTACTAACTGCTATGACCACAATATTATTGACAATAATGAGAACAAATTAAGGTACATACATGTATACATAGTTGTTAGAATTACAGAAAAAGGCAAGATGTAACTAGATATATCAAAGATTCCTATTATATCTCAAGTATATTTAAGAAAGTTGATCCTTTGGCACATTTTAATATATTTCTGACCACTATCAATGTGAGGTCATTCTATATTAACATTCCCCACCAAAAGGGATTAGCAGTTATGATAAATTTCTTGTACTCTCAAGCACCTCTTCATACCGCATTCAGATTTCATTTGTACTGACTCACAAGACATTTAGTTTTGATAATAATTATTATCTATAAATTAAAGGCACCACAATGGGCACCAGAATGACACTGTTTTATGCCAATTTTTTTATGGCTTGCTCAGAAGAGGAATTGAAGTCAGAACCACTGGTACCTTATTATGGTTGAAAAATTATTGATCACATATTTATGCTTTGGACCCATGGCTCAGAATCTCTCAATCAGTTCCTTACCAATAACTCGAAATTTTCTCCTAATAATGCTACGTTCCTAGATATTGATATCTCTTTACGCTAAGGCTATTTTTTTTACATCTGTGCACAATACAGCCACCAATTTACATTGTATCTTCATTTTGATAGCTGTCATTCCCTACGTACCAAAAGATCTATTCCTTTTCTCTTTAAATCCATGGCTACCACCTTTGTAACATCTTTTCATCACTTGACACCTAAATTAAAAACCCAGGCCAAACGTTCAAGACCAAAAATATCCTTCCTATCTTTTAGAATCCTATTCATGCTAGCACATAAAAATTCCAATAAGAAATTCATTAACCAAGTTACTACTTAAGTGGCTGGAATTGAGAGCATAAAGCTTATTTTGAAGGAATGTGATAATACTTTATTTATATATTCATCTTTGAGATATTTTTCTAAATTTGTACCCATGTTACTTTTAGAATAACCCCTAACCTTAAAAGTATATTTTGTCACAACTTAACTCCTTCCAAATTACCTTGTCCAGTCGCAGTCTCATATTCTTGCCAATGCCCTAAATGTAAAACCTTTGTGCTAATTGTGCCATGTCATAAATTCTACAGCACCAATTTATCCAGAGAATTTAAGATTACTTCATTTCCTAACTGTTCTTCTAAAAAAGTTATATATAGGTTATCTTGTAAGCTTTGCAAGCATTAATTTTATGTAAGTGGAGTTTAGTGTAAAAAAAAATGAATACTTAAGTTTATGATATATTACCACTCCATTGTCAGCAGCTTCGTAAGTGCAATATTTTATATTGATTTAATTTCTACCATTGTTTTGCTTCATATGAACAATCATAGTCATTCTGTTAAAACCAAGTCTTTCTTACTTGTTGCCCAACATGCCCTCTCTCACTATAAGGTTGTCGATAATGCCTTTAAATCTTATTGATGCATTACCAACTTTTGTTCCCGAAAGTTTACTCAGACATAGAGAGATGGCAGCTAACAGCCATATTTTTGCACAAAGAGCATACACCACAAGCTTTAAATCTTACGGATTAATACTATATGTGTATTTTTTCCACTCCTTGTTTTATCTATTTCCATGCATTATGTTATCTTCAATTTATTTTTACCATCTTCATTTGTCTTCTGCCTCTGAAGAAGAACTCAAGCATAGCAAAAATATTTTATCTATTTCTGCTTCTCTAGTTCTGGTTATTTTAGTCACATTGTGACAAGAGTACCATACTTGTGCAAATCTAATGCCCATCAAAAGTAATGTGTGCCCCAAATTTGAAACTTAAAATCATAAAAAAATATTTTAGCATATTGTTATATGGTGTCTTAGAGAAAAACCTATTCACTTCATAAAATGATCAAAACAGAGAATTTGTAAGTGGACTATTGTTACATCTAAGAGCACATAGGACAAAAGCCATCAGTCATGCTGTTACCAGAACAGTTGACATAGGTCAAAGAAGAAAATATCAGGTATTTCTTATAAAGTCACTAGTCGCGTTCTTCCTCCTTTCATGTATGAATTCCAAAGTTTTTTTTTTTCTTTCAATGTCAGGATGTGTTCCTTTGCGAGGACCAGTGAATTTCTTCCTACTAGCTTTAGTTACAAATAATGCCAATTTCTGTTGCTGCCACAAGCAAATGTTGCTCTCAGTTACATTGAACTCTCTTCCTGATACCATTTTTTCATTATAAAGAATTACTTTACTCTTGAAAATAGCATCATATGATGTTCTGCTCTGTTTGCCCTCCATTTCATGATGTCCTACTTTCAAAAAAGCTCTGTGCAATAATAGGCCAACAATAAATGTAATGCAGTCAACCCAGATATCTACCTACCCAACTTCTGTGAATGACCCAGTCATTTAACAGCTGAGGATGTGGACATTGCTCTAAGAAACATGTCCTAAGTAAATCTCATGTAAGTGAGACCATATAGTGTGTTCTAAATATTTCAACTCAGAAGAGACTATTAATGCGTTTCACTATATTTGGTTCCAAATTGAATTATTATTGAAAAAATGTAATGAAGTTGAGAATTGTTGCAATGCTTTATAATGTAATAAACAATAAATTTGAATAAAGTTATCAGCGAAATCAGAATGGCTTTGCACTCAAATCTAATGTGCCATCAAAAGCACACCACAATTTTTAATACTATATTTGGACAAAAAAGTGCACATTAGATTTGCATAAATACAGTATTTTCAGTATTCAATTCCTTGAAGTGGCTTAAGAATTTTCTCACATTCAATATGAAAAAAACACTTGTATCAACCATGACCATGTAACATTTTAATTACTGCGACATTCTGTTAACTGACATCATGACAAATATCGGATAAAGATTACAGTGTGTTCAATCTTTTTGGGTGTTACCAGAGCTTGCTTTCATTATTTAAAGCTTACTGTTCTGCATATGACTTGGAATTTGTGAATTTTTCGTTCTATATCTTCATTATAGTCAAAGTTAATATTGCAGCCCAAATATTAATGAGACACCTGCAATCACTGATTATTATATTTGATCATTGAGGATATTTTCCTTGAAATGCCATTTCTTTTGTTTTATAATGGAAATGTTAAGTATAGTTGTATAGATAAAAGATTTTATATAATTTGTGGAAAGCCTTTTGCAATGTGTATTCATCATCTTTCAATATTATAAGTCATCTGCAAAAATGACATTATTTAAAATTGTATTATTTATTTTTAATCCTAATTATAGTTCAACTTTTCCATTGTTTCATAATGTCACCATATAGATATTAAAAAGGGAAGGTGATAAACTACAACTTTATCTAATTCCCTGGCTATTAAAATTTTATTTCATTTTTAAAAGCTGTATTACATATACGGTTTGCAATGAAAGGCATATCCTGAATGCTGGAAATGCAATCTTTGCTCACCAAAATAAATGGGCCAAATATCAGATCTCCAGCCTCCAAGTAGCATAAACACAGTGGACCCTAAGTCTGGAAGCCTAGGCATTAATCTAATCCTTGCACATTTTACAAATTATGATAGATGACCTACAGAAGACATTACTTCTAATAAAAAGAGTTTTATCAGTGGCAGGCTTGGTTACATAGACCCTATTATAATAATGTATTTTCAAAGCTTCATGTGATGAATGCTTCCAGTGCAACAGTTTAATCTTTTATGTATTTCATAAAATTTCTTTAATGACAAAGCATTTCTCAATGCAATTAAAACATTAAAGATGCATATCTAGGTCTGGCAATGCTGAGAATGTATGTCCTCTGTATAGCATGAATATTGGAGACAAACTGAAGATAAATATAAACTGACATTCAATATTTTGGAACAAAAGGGCATATGCATAAATTTCAAAGGGCAGTACTATTTCAAATATCTACATTATTTTCCACAGATGTTATGCCACTGGATAATGTTGATGTTAAAGTGTCCATAAATAAACCAATAAAAGCCATTGGATAGTATAATTTGTGAATAAAAGCATTCTTACCTTTGCTTTGGGACTTTTGTAAAGCAACAGCAGACCAGGTTTCAAAATACACCACAGCTTAGTCCAGCTCTTCAAAGTACCTCGCACTTTCAACCAGTCAGCCAACACAATAACTGAAGGATCTTTGAGTGAACTTAATAATTCATTTGCAACCCTCTTCTTCTCACGACAGTAATTTTTTCTCTGTGCTTTATATGATTCTTTTCGCGTAAGTTTATCAGCATCTGGTGTATGTAACTGAAATGCAAAAACAAAATGCACAAGTGTGGTTAAAAATTAGCTTTTAGACTGGCTGTGATAAAATAGCTATATTGTTGTTCAGTCAGAAAACTCTAAATGAAAAGTTTTTGCACCTGTAATCTTAAAAGAAGTTAGGAACAATGAAGTTGTTACATATACAAATGAGTCAGTATTAGGTGACACTAAAACTTCACTAACTGGTTAATTCTTCAGAACATGTTTCAAGAGCATTCGCTCTCATCTTCAGCTGGGGACTGACTAACTCTAGCAGGTAACATAGTGGCATCTGGTGGTTTCATTAGATAACGGAACAGGAAGTCCATTGGTGGAATGTCAAAATTCATAACTCTGTTTATTTTTTAAAATATAAATATTTTCCCATATTGCCAATTCCTTGGAATTGGTGGTAGCTTTTAACAGTTTGGCTTCTCCTGCAAAGGTATGATTATAAAGTGATCTGCAACTGCTGATTTATCCACTTGTTTATATCTTAAATTTCTGAAATGTTCTTTGGTCCTTGTCTCCAAATTTCGTATTGTTTTGCCCATATATATATATCTGATTACATTCCAAACAATTTATTCGATACACTCCTGACTTCTTGCTGGGTGGAATAACGTCTTTTTAGTGCTGTTCAGAAGCTTTCCAATACTAAATTTATTTTGTGCAGCCAAACGTATATCATAATTTTTAAAAATCTTCATGAATGCCTGTTTACCAACGGATGATATGTGAATCTTTTAAAAACCACATCCTTTTTTATCGTGGAGAGAGTTGTGGTGTTTTTAATATCTTTCTCTCTTTCGAAATGTCTGATCTTCTTATCAACTAAAGAGCTGTTGAATCCATTGTTGTTTTATTTAACACTTATATGATGTATAGGATTGCCCTGTAGGACAAAGTTTAACAATAATAGTAAATATTCAATATAGAAAAACCACAAAAAGGATATGTACATATCAATACTAACAACAATAATATATAGAGTTATTTCAGCTCTCTCATCATAATTGTTAAAATGAGAATTGATACTATAATATACATAGGCAATTCCTTAAAAGAATAATAGAACCTGTGAGAGAAGTCTGTGAGAGTTCTTGTAATGTGTATGTTGAAAAACATAATGAAACACAAAACTTTGAAGAACAAACAAAAAAAGAAAAGGGGGGGGGGGTTGCCACCTACTAATAACCAAATTACTTTGACAGTATTAATTTTGTATTTCTCATCATAATAAGGCACGGAGTGATTGCATATTGTTTCTTTTCTAAATCTAATCCCATTGATTGATTCTGATGAAATTTAAGCCACATAGTTGGTCTATCTTGCTTATATGCTAGAATGTCCATTCTTTAAGTGCTCCCAGTAGCACTAGGCCAGTCACTTCCTCAAGGACAATAAATTCATTTTTCCTAGAGGATTAGTGATCATGCTCCAAATTTTGTCTTGAGTTGTGCAGTGTTTCTCCTAATAGGCATGAATGCAACATGAGCAAGACTTTTGGGCTCTCTGTAGCACCACTGGCAGTGGGCATGCCCCGAGATCTCCCCAGAACAGATCTACTGCTATGATATTGTCATTAGGGCATCTTTCCATTCAGAACATGATAGGTCCTGATGTATTGTAATCATCTATTGACTGCAGTGTATTGTTTATAAAGGATGACTCCTTTATCCTTGTGAGGTAAAACTCACCAATTAGTAAAAGTTCTCTTTAATTACCATTGGGCCTTTATGGTAGAAGGTAGGTGCACATGACTATCAAGAATTTGCTCTTTAAATGGAATTTCAAGAATTTGTAAAACAGATGCAATTTCTTTTTTCTAAATCCCTTGTGCCACTTATTATATTGGCTATTTTCTCATTTTAGCACTTAGCTAAATCTCAAATTGGCATTAATGGGAGGGTGTGAATCTTGATAATTGAGTTACAATAAGTCATATGTAACAGTCTTCAAGGTTTTAGAAACCAAAAAGTGTGCATCCCTCCCTTGATTCCCTGATCTAACAACTTTGTATTTTTCTTGGGGAACATTAAAAGGTAGCATTCAAAAAATAATCTACATGCTTTGGAAAGCTGAAATATAACATCTGGAAAAATAATGCTTTCATTTTTAAAATGACTGTAATAAGTATTGCACCATATTTTAAGAAAATGCCACAATGTTATAAATAAATGGCAAACAGTTTCAGCAACTCCCTTTTACTTTTTGTCGGTCCTGATGGTGTAGACCATACTGGCCTACTAAACCCAAGATTGCAGGTTCGAACCCGGCCAGGACCGATGGATTTTTTCGGGCATAAAAATCCTAAGTATGGCTTCCTTTGAAAGGGAAGTAAAGCCGTGGGTCCCGTGTCATACATTTACGGCACGAAAAAGAACCTCAAGCCTGAAAGAGAGGCCTCTGAGCAAAATTTGTCGGCCGTTTCACGCCCTAAGTTGAATGGGACGCTGATGACCTGAGCTGTTAAAGAGCGTCCATAAATAAACCAATCAAAAAAAATCCCTTTTACTTTTAACATTAATGTGTACTATTGATATTTAATTCTATTTTACATTAATAGCACATGGTCTGCCATATCAATGATACCACACTGCTTCCATTATCAACATATGAAAAATGTGAAGGGGGAAAACTTTATTTCCCATATTTTATTTGCTCATAGATTTGTTCATTACAAGCATGAAGCATAGTTAATACAATTTAAAATAATATTTATGTCAGCTGGAATATGAAGCAAGGAACAATTTGGCAAATGATAAGAGTGTGAACAACTCTAATTAATATAAGTTAGTTAAACATAATTTTATAATATGTCTTGTAATCATGCACATCATTACATATCATACACCATTCAATCCCTGGATCGCACAATGAACCTAGACAACTTCAAAATAGCTGGTCTAAGTCCAGTATTTAAATTTCATGAGAAATTACATACAATATGTACCTTTGATGAAATTGTCACACTCTCCATATTTACAAATTTTAACTCTGGCATAGAGTTTGTCAGAAATGGTCATTTTTTACATAGTTTACATTAAAATACCATCTTAGAAAAAAAATACACATTAATAGTAACTTTAATTATTTGCATCTAGAATATTTATAAAATGGTAACCTAAAGTATTATATTTTGCATATTTACAAAGCTGAATTAATTCAATAGAGCAACATTAGTACATTTAATTGATATTATTGTATGATTTAGTTGAACTACACACTTTTAATGCTTCACTTACTTGTCATAATGAACAGTTCTCAAAACCGGTTCTATATATTATGACAAGTAAGTGAAGCATTAGGAGTGTGTAGTTCAACTAAATTATACAATAATATCAATTATATGATTGGCTTCACTGTGCAAGTTTCAATTTACATTTTATTTATTACATTTATTTTTTGATTATGTGAAATCCTCTTCTGTATATAAGGTGTGAGTGATAAGATCTTTTTAATGCTAACCTGAACTTATTTTATTAGTATGCATTTCCTTTATAGATGATGGAAGTGAATTAAATAATACTATACCATTGCAGTAAACAACTTTTTGGAGTGCCTGCAATATGTTGTTTGGCCTGTGTAAGTCCCGTCTGTGTCTGGCTTATTTTCTTATATATATAAGTTTTTTAGGAATACTTATATACTACAAATAAAAGTACATTTAGAATGCATTCTACAATTATGCATTAAACATATTCACAGTAACTCCACTTACTTATACAACACTAAGACATGTTTTGAGTAGTCGTCAACAGCTGATGATGGGAGCAAGTCCTAGTGTTATGTAAGTAATTGGAGTTAGTGTGAACATATTTAATACATTATTGTAGGATATATTACCACTCCATTGTTTGCACTTTCATAAGTACAATTTATATCATCGAGAATGTACTTGCATAGGCAGAAACATTGCAGAAATCCAAACTTACTTTATCAGGGGACGGCTGTTCAGCATTTCTAGAACTGTTCTCAATCCAACTTGTAATACCTGTGAATGCAAAATCAGTATAATATGATCATTCTTCTCTATTTAAATGTACCTTTATGAGAAGTCATAATAGTAACTATTACTACACAATGTCTTGCCAATCAAAGCAACTTAGCTCCACATAGAGAAAAATAACACCACATGATAACTACAGCTCCCTACACAATGAAAACTGGAACAAAAGAGATTCATACAGTCCCCTACAGCTCGCTATCCAACAGCCTCAATTCTAATGTCTTGTACATTGAAACACAACCTACCATATATCGAGGCTCTCACGCAGAAACATCATATGAACCATTTACTACCAAATTCTCACTTACATACTAAACATAAAAAAATGAGAATGCTAAAAAGAAACTACAGAGAACGAGAAGATTAAAAACTAATTTTTATAAATGTGCTTTGGGAAAGTGAGTCACTACAAGGGAAGAATGAAGCTGCAAAGGACTCTGAAATTAGACTAACTATACAACAGGATATCAATAACATTCCAAACTGTCTTTTTGTTTTGTGAATGCATGCATTTTATTTCGTGACAAAGCCTTTATTCTTTTTATTTCAAGTTCCTTTTTTTTTCTTCCCCCCCCCCTCTTTCTTGTTAGAATTTTTATATATTTAATAAGATTCATAAGTTATCACTATGTTGTCACAAAATAAGTAGGCTTTTTCAAATTTCTCACAAAAGATAAACATTCTTTAAACATATAACTAGAAGTCTGACTCTGGCCGTGAAAGCTTCTGATTACTCGATCTTTAAACACATGAAAACCATAATTCTAACATCTAACACTCCACTTACAAAAAGATCACAAATTGTGCATTCAGTTTCGCATCCAACTTAGAATCTGCATAAAGGTTATTGCTGTTATATATTTTATTTGTGTGTGTGTAACTTTTCCCTGATTTTGAACTAGGAACTTAATTTCTTATTAAGTTTTTAAATACAGGGACAAGGTCCTTCATTGTTTTGTTGCCTGTTTCACAGCAGGTGGCAGGTGAGCAGTCAGAGCAGTAACTTCTGCTAAAACATAAGTGCAACTCATTACTCACCTTATATATAAATCTTATAAGATTTACAAGATGAGTAATATTAGGATAAGAGGGAACATGTTGAGACTGAAGTTTATGGATTTATTATCACAAAGGTACACGCAGTAAAATGGAATAATGTTCTCTAAAGGATGCTGTGCACAATCCAGTTCTTTTTAATATTTTCATAGACGACATCAACAAAATATTAGCTAACTTTCCAAAGGTAAATATAGGATTGTTTGCAGATGATATCACCATAGGGATTAACCAAAAAAATAAGCAGAATAAACAACATTACAAAATCTAAAAGAGGAAAAGCAGAAAATTACCAATAGCATGGGAACATGGGCATCTACCAACAATATGGAAATAAACACTAAAAAGACAGTTTTCCAGCTTTTTAGTCTTCAACACACTACAGGTGATTTGCAACTTGAAATCAATTATGAACTACTACAATAGAAATACATCTAAATATCTTGTAATAACACTTGACAAAAAACTTTCCTTCTCTGAACAGATTGACAATTTAACTAAGAAAGTGAATAAGAACATCTTAAGAAGACTAGCAGGCTTCAAATAAATAGGAAGAATCCATAGGTCTCCTTAATGACATGTAGAGAAGCTATATAAAGCCAATGGCTCTATGGAAGTGAGATAATATCTGCAATAAACAACTAACTTAAAACTAAATTTGATACAATACAGTCAGGCCATTAAGATTAATAACAAGAGCCACAAAAACAGTATGTATTGCTACAATGCAGAGCATAGCTAACAATCTGCTAATAAAACAGCTAGATTTTAAAACGGCAATACTGGGACAGAAATTAATTTACACAGAAATAAATTTCATATGCCTGACAGCACACAATGATAAAAAACACAATAGACTTTTAAAAATTACATATAAAAAGAAGATTTAGACAAAATTTTGAAATTAAGCACTAAACCTGCCAACTGACCATTATACCAACTGACCCTTTACAATATAGATATCACTATGAAATTAAATCTGCATACATTGGTTTCCAAGAAGAATGACCAACCTGTGGTATTAAGAATGATAGCACTTAGTACACTTAAACAACTATTATTTGACTATTACACGGTGTAGAGCATATATAGATGGATAACTTAAAAATGAAGGAGCAGCCTTTGGAATATACTGTGAAGAATTCTCTTAATATCACCTTTGGGACAGTATTCTAACAATTTTTATGATTAAATAATAGCCATTAGAGTAGCTTTACAAAACCTACTGTATAGACCTACAATAAATAAAAGAACTGCTATCTTAAGTGATTCTAAAGCAGCAGTACAGAGTTTAATGATTTACAATTACCCACTAGGATAGACTATAAATGAAATATGAAAATGATATCATACAATTTAGATCAGAAATACAGGAATAAGTATTTTTACAATGGATCCTGCGCCACGTTGGATTAAAGGGGAATGAAATTGCTGATTCTTTAGCAAAAAAAGAAGCCACCATAAAATTAAAATCAACTTTTCAACTAAAACTTCCTTCTAAATTGAAACTCATAAAAAGATTAATAACTAAACAAGAAGAACAAAATATCCAACAAAAACTTGAAGGAAACCATATAAAGACCTAAATACTTTCAAACACGTTTTATTGAAACTAAGAAAAATTGTATTTGCCCAATTCCCCTTAATTATTGGGCTTAGCTGCTTGTCAAAATTTCCTTCAGGATGAAATTAATTAAGGACAGTTAATGCCCATTGTATAAAGACATGAATACTATCCAAAACAAATGAAATCTATTGAAATGTAACCAAATTTACATAAACAAGCAAATTTAAAATAATATTACCCCAATGACCAGACAACCAGATCTGTGCAGCTAATGTAAGTTCTCACAATTACAACTACAACTACAATGGTTGCAATGTATATGCACATACCCAATGACAGGAGATGTTGAAAATATTGTCCTGCTACATTTATACATTTTTGGCTCCTTTCTAGAAAACGTTCAATCGCATGCATCAGTTCATCTTTTGAAATGAAATAAATTTAAACTTTGAAAGCATTAAAGGTTGTTGTTGTTGTTCATGAATTGCAGGCAGGTTATCCTGAGTAAATTTCTGTAATTGGATGTTACAGAATGTTAATGATATAGTAATTGATCATTTTCTTAATGATGAAGCATGGTTCCATTTAAGAGATCACTTTTCAATGCACAATAATATGTATTAACTAAAAAACTCAATTTTATATACAAAAACCCACTGCATGATGAGAAAATCAGTGTATTGTTCACAGTAAGTGCATAGAGTAATAGAATCTATCTTTCTTGATATCACATGTCAGTAGAAAGACATAGGAATGACATACTCACACCATATTTTGGACAACTGACACATAAATGCCGATCTGGATATTCATATTCTCAGGAAGACTCTGCCACTGAGCTTGCAGCCAATAAATCATTAAATTTCATTCAGGAAATATTTTAAGATAGAAATTAGTAGGGTATTATGGCCTGCATGGTCCCCTAATTTGATAGTATGTGATCTGATATTTTTATTTATGGGGGAAGTGATAAAATAAAAGGTATGGTACAAAATCTGACACATTGGAAGAATTGAAAGAAAATATTATGTGAGAAATTTACTTAATTTGAGCAGATGAACTGATATCTGTGAATGACAGTTTTCTAAAAAGATGCCAGAAATGTGTATATGTAGCAGGATATTTCGAACATCTCCTGTCATAAGATATGTACTTATTTTCAGTATAATTTAGTTATAATTCCAGGAACTTGAATCAGTCGCACAGATATTAATCCACTTTGCCAGGAGTTACCACTCTTAACTGCCAACCTGCCAGGCTGTCATGAAATTGGCATAAAAATAAGCGCATGGATATTTATCCTTAAAATATTTACTATCTATTTTGAATGTTAATGTCATAATAGGATACTCTTTCAGTTTTAAAAACAACATATTCAAAATTCAATTGATGAATGCATCCTAATGTATTAAATACTGATATTATATGCATGTTATATTTTGCTAATTGTGCAATTTAAGACATTTCCCCCAGTTCCAAATTCATGGGTATTTTTTTATTCTCCTAGAAGATAAAAAAACAAAATAAATAAGTGTTTGTTATTACATTGGCCAAGAAAAAGTGTGCAGTAACAGTTTTTATGATGTATATACTTACATTCAAAAACTGAAAAGTGAAACTTTTTAGCACGTTAACAGAATCTGATAATTTATACTTTTATTATTTCGTGCAAAATTTCAGAAATTTCCCAATTTATAGGAACAATGAGGATTAAATCAAAGTATATTCTTTTCCTGAGTTACAATGCTAATCATGATATATGATCAAACCGTTTTGTTCCTTCAGCATCAACATGGGAGGAGGGCAAGAAGTGTCTATTGCCTTTATAAAACAATCATGAAACCATGAATGGTTAAGTTTTATACTACTATCATAAAATGAGCTCTTAACTACTTATTTCACGTTTTTAATGCTTGAAATGTTCATTTTGTACATTTGAAAATGATCAACTTACATAATAATTACTAAAACAACAATAACTCTATAATTCACATTCAATATGCCTGTTTTTTTTTCTAACAATTAATATTTTAAATTACAAATATTTTTTTCACAATTTTTATAACTGTGACATGCAAACAGTATGAATTAATTTATTACATAACTTGATGATAATCATAAAACTGTCACAGTTCAGACATATCACAGACAATAATTATTTGAGGGGTATGAAGATATGGTGACTGTGCTATGCACTATTGTTACCCTATCTACTAGTGACAGAAAAAGTTGTAGTTACAATAGCACTATTATAATACATGTGAAATCACCTGCAAGAGTACTATGTTGTCTTCCATATTGCATTTTATTTAAAATGTGTCTGCAAAAAATTACGATGCCTAGGAAAAAATAATTTTCAAGTATGCTTATGTAACAATGGGAAAATTAGTTTTTGCCAGCATTACATTTAATGGATATGCATCTATATATTCAGTTTTAATGAATTATTTCCAACTAGGTAACTTAGTTTTTTTGGTTGATCAATATGGCCTATTTTAACAAAATACAGTTTATATTTTCGTTTTTTTTATTTAATTTTGTTATAGATTGCTTCTTTTTACATTCATTAACAGTGTAAATTTTATTTAACTATTGTAAATAACACATTTTCATATTTGGTATTGGGCGTATCTTTCAAAAGTTACAAATAATATCAATCTTGCAAAGAATTTATTGCCTGCACTGCTAAGAACTGAGTTGTGGTCACAAAGTACATGTGTTAACATGTGTTAAAGCAGTTATTGTGAAAATACCCATCTTGTCAGACAAAGATTTTCTGTTACTTGACAGTTCCAGCTTAAAATTAAAAAATGCAATAAATGTTTATCCAGTAAATTTGTGGGCAAAAAATTGGTGAATGTCAACATTTGTTTAATTAGCTAAAAGCAGAAGAAAGGAGTTTTTCATAGGTAAAGCGGAAGTCTTTGGAAATGTTCAATTAAATTTAGATTATATTTTTAATACAATAAGAATATTGTTTCACTAAAACTTGCTGTAATTGTCGTGTGCCAGAAAAATATATCAAATATGCATTTAGAATTTTAATTCCTTTATAAATACAAATAGATATTGCTGTAGCAGATAATATTTTAAAATGCATAAGCATATTTCATAATATCAATATTGATTAAAATGAGTGATAGTCACAATTGATTCACATATCTGCTGTATTGAAGGGAAGAGTCTGGTGCAAGCAACAAGGTGACCCTCTTGTACAGCTTAAAACATGAGAGATATTCATGTAATATATTTTTCAAATAATCTCTTGCAAAGCAAAATATAATGAAATTTGAGCAAATATATCATTTAATAAAGCCTTGTGAAAATATTAATTTTTTTTGTTATTATTACTATCATAATATTTACTCGTCATCTCCTTTCTATTCCAAATTTATGTCTTTCCAATACTTTCCCACCATATTTTTATAATTGTGATATTCATCTCTTTCATCCTAATAATGAAAGTTTAACATCATCAGCAGTGATTAAAGCCTCACTGCCCATTTTGACTTCCAGCATACACTTAACCTTCATCAACAAGAATACTTCATTCCAGTAAACTGACCAGTAACTGTTACAGTACTTACTATGAATAAGCTTCTACTGCATATTTCTAATTGACTAAAATTCTTGAATTCTTATAAGTGCTTGTTGGCACCAGGTATCTGAAAGCAAGAAATCTGCTTTCTTTATGTGTATTCCCATAAATGGAGATATTTTATACTTGATATTTTCAATATTGTAAAGATAAATGGTATGTTAAATTGGTTAGTCTTGTTAATTTTAACAATTCTTAAGTATTTCAACTTTACCTCAAGAGAATATGCCACATCAAACTCCATATTGTGCCAGTCACAAAGTCAAAAATTAATAAAAAAACAACATTAAGACTGCATAAGCCATAACAGTTTCTATGTAGATTTGTGTTGAACTCTTTTTGCAGCAAACATGGCCAAGAATGCAATGCACAAAATAGTTTTCGAAGATTTCTTAGAGATATTCATCAATCAATCAATCAATACATCCTGCCAGTGCTTACATTGAAGATAAACCATAAACTTAGATGTGTGCTATAACCAGATCCTCTAGTCAATCAGGGAGAATCATACATCACACATTATATTATACAATGGCATATAATGTTGGTCCTGGCGGTGTAGTGGTAACCATACTTGCCTCCTAAACTGAAGATCACAGGTTCATCCCAGCCAAGACAAATGGATTTTTTGGGCGTAAAAATCCTAAGTATGGCTTCCTACGAAAGGGAAGTAAAGCCATGGGTCCCATGTCATTGATTTATGGCAAAATAAAGAACCTCAAGTCTGAAAAAAGAGGCCTCTGAGCAACATTTGTTGGCTGTTTCACGCCCTGAACTGAATGGGATGCTGATGACCTGAGATGTTAAAAAGCATCCATAAATAAACCAAATAAAAAAGAAAGATATACAATTGTGTGGATAAAACCAATGCTCCTCTGGGCTAACTTTGTAGTTGATACCACGGCCTGATGAACTATTCCTGGCTCTTTCTTGACTACATGAAAACTGACAAAATCAATAATAAAGTATTGCACATTACATCAAGAGTTTGCAAGAGGTTGCAATTGCATTTGCAGTTCTGTTGGAGTCGACTCCAAAGTCTTTTTCTTTGTTTCTGATGCTGTTTTATACATGTTTGCCAATCCACCTCTTCTCAAAACTTTCTTCCCCTCTTTGATTTACATCACTTGCTTGCCCAACATTTTGCAATACTTAGAGAAACAACTAGAACTACAACTAAGTTTCCTGAAATATCAGGTCATCCAATCACCTGATGACTCATGCTGCTGCAAAAGGGACTGCATTGGCCAATAATCTATTGCTTACAACCAGCTGTGCTACACTAGAGTTGGATAATAGGCAAAGTAACACAAAAGTCAGTGATCCAATCACTAGAGTGACAGACTGTACATTCTAATGCACTAAAAAGTTGTGTATGCACCAATATCATGCAAGGAGAGGCTGATTTTTGTCTAAAAGTACATAGAAACTACTGTTTTATGAACTGCATTATGACTTGGAACTCAATTTTCTGGGAATAATCTTCTGACAGCACAATTGAACTTAGTATGGACATAAATATCATAAATAAACATTGATTATGGAATAAATAATAATTAGGCCTTGTATTTGCAATTTACTATTCTTAGCAAGTTTTTCTCTAGGATAAGACATGTTTCTTTCACTTTTGAACAACACTAACTGAGTAGTGCGAGACTGAAAATGGATGTAGCATTTTAGTAAACCCTGTCTGCTTGCCCCAATTCATATGGCCAGCTCCTTAGCCAATGCAGCCAGCCACCTACCACTGCATCAGTCATTAGATAATTGGATGGCCTGATATATCACCTGATATGTATTATTAGAACTCCATCAAGAACAGACAATTCCAAGAGAATCTTGTCTCATGCTATTTTTATCACAACAAAATTTTATCCATTGGGGCTCCTTTATAGAAACCCTGAATATTGGAAGCAAACCACCACTGTGTTATATGACAAATTATTATTACAAAATCACTCATATTTCACTAATTTTGTTCCACTTACTTGGACTTGTTTCAAAGGCATTTTGTCTCCATCTTCAGCCTGGTCCCACTGGCAGCTTCCCAGTGTGGTATTAAGATGTCACTCTGTGGCTTTAATGAACTTATTGATAGGTAACTGTTGTTTGGGAGATCAAAGTTAACCAAAAAATCTTTGTTTTTGTTTATAAATATATTTTCCCATACTGATTTTCTATTGTTAGACGAGGCAAGTATTTGACATCTGTGAAAGCTCTTCTAGTACATCCCTCAAGTACAAAGCTAGACAATGTATTCTTTAAGGCCAAATTTTCATTTCTACCTGTCAGCAATACTAAAGCAGAAAGCAGAGCCACTTTCTATGTTACAGGAGACTGAAAATAAAGTATAAAATGCAGGGAGGATAAGGTAAGAGAGAAGTGGGCTAGTGTGTTGAGGAAATATTTGAAAATTAGGATCTCTCTGATGCAACTGTAATGAAAAGGTGTAAGCTTAACCACGCTCCTCTAACCTCTGTTTGGGGTGTTTTTAGAAATAATCAGTAAAGTTGACAGGCATGCCCCAACAATTAATAATATCGAGATTACTGGCTTACTATTTGCAGTTGACCCAGCAGTGGGGTCAATAATTAATTTTGGTTTAGTGAAAGCAATTGAAGTATTATCTAAATTTTTTAAGGTAACTGAGGATCTACAGGGAATAAAATAAGGAATGGGATAGTAAGTAAAAGTACGTGGAATTAGGAAACAGAATGGTGAGGAAAGGAACTGCATAGACTAGAACAGGTGTAGTGAATTTGAAATCTTTAAGAAGAGGAACTGATTTAGATGAATGTCCTATGTATTGGAATGAAAGATAATTGTTGGCATACTACTTTCTATTGTGAAGAAACTATATAAATGAGAGAAAAATTAAGGATGGAGAAATGGGCCAATCTGGTATTAGAAATAGTGGGGAAAAAGATGTTGAATATGAAATTAATAAATGTTATCATGGAGATTGATGATTATTTAGGTAAAGTAAATGATGGAGGAATGTAAATAAACAGGAGAAACAAAAGTTTTAGAAAATAAATTGAAAATAGAAATGGAAAGGGTATAAGTTTACATACAAAGTGGTTCTAGTAACGGAATAATCAGTGTTGAAGTTTTTCAGGCCACTGGAGTAGTTTGGAATTCATGAGCATTAGTCAAATCTGGAAATATACCTTTATTTATCACATAATTTAGAAGTAATTATCAGAATTTATTTTGTTTGTTATTTTTTATTAAGAGTATATAATGTTGATTAGCAATGAAGACTGGTCCTTGGATATTCCGGGAACTAGATTTCCAAATTAATAATAGTATCTGATTATTTGTGAAATAATGGAAATATGTAAGTTTTAATTTTAATTGTTTATGTTTGTTGGAAATAAATTAATTCATTCAATAAAGAGTTGCATGGAACGTTCTTTCTCAGTTTAAAAATTATATTGATTGGCAAAAGGCAAATATTGGCCATGGATAACTTAAGAGATTATTGCTTTAATTGTAAGCAAATTATGAATAAAATGTTTTAATTTTGTTATTCCATAACTTGTTTTAATTGGCTAAATAATTCATGATTGTGCCATTATTCTTTGAAGATTTAATAATTTTATCTCAATAAACATTTTTATACAATATTGTTTTAAACCTACTGTGGTGCCTCAGTAGTTAAAATGTGCATTAAATACTATTCAGAGAGAGAGAGAGAGAAGAAAAAAATTTTAAAATTAAAGTCCTGTGTTTCTAAAGAAAAACATTTGAGAACTTTTAGCCTATTTTAAGCACCTAAAAACATACTGTTAGTCCTTAAAATCCCAGGTCTATATAAGACAGAAATTACGTTAAAAATGTATATAGAATTGGCTTGCATAAATACTATTCAATATAGTATAAAGCCTGATGATGCAATAAATAAATTTCAATGATGCAGCACAATCATTTTCCTCAATAGGAATGTTTGATGGTCATAGTAATTTGACCAGATTTAGGAAAACACTGAATGTTTTCGTCTGAAATGTAACTCAGTACAGATAACTAAACTTTATTATGCTTATATAACATTAACATCATTAGTATTATAATTTATAATATACCGCTCAAATGATTCCATTTTAATGAATTAAATTATGACAAAATTGTGCAATTATCCTTTACATTTTATTGTTTTCACCCTCGGGTAACTTATTTGATTTAATTATTTTTTTGTTCTCGTAAATTAATCATATGAATTATTGAAAATGAATTACATTTATAGATTTTGCTTATTATCTTATATAATAATATGCAATTTGTTTGGCTTTAGTGCCACATATGCTAATTCTTCAGTCCTGTATTTTGCAATTTTAAAAAGAAAAACTGACTCTATTAATGTAATTATAATAATCTTCTTATAACCATTAAGGATTTTAAAGCTCATAAAGGACTATCTATGAAGTGTTATAGCAATTAACTACTACTGCTTGTTCTGCATGAAATAAAGAGAATATATTCAAGTCGTACATTTAATATAAGTAGAAATATAGTTTTATATAATACTGCTTTCAGATCCTTATCCCCATAAATCTTAGTGTAAAAGAACACTTTCCAAGCTGTAAACATCATTTATAGTACCTTCACCTATATTCAATTAAATAAGCAGCAAGAATATAACAGAGGAATATTTAATTGATGTACTATAGTGCAATTTTCAGATAAGAAATACATACACACAAGAATCACAACTGTGAGTAGTGCAAGAAGTTAGTGACAGAAAAGACTTTAGGGTGGTTAAAAACAGAGAGAAAGTAACATTCAATACAAGCTTTACATGTGCCTAAAGGTACTAAAGACTAAGTTCCTTTGCCACTGCATTTATTTATTTATCCAGCACAATGGCAGGATTTCTCAGTAGTGCTTCATATTTGTAAAAGTTTCTGATTGATGGTTTTGCTCATTTTGCAATATTCAGAGGAGATGTAGCTTAAGACTAAGATATCGTGATGCTTCTTTTGTTTTGCATCCAGAATCTGTTCTCTTTTATATTCATTCCTTTTTATTTTGCTGAATTTCTTAACAACACAGACAGCTGATATTTTCATGACTACTTTCTAAACTTCTTTTCTTAATCAAACACAGAATTCTTCCTATAACTTTTATATCTTTTATTTTCAATTAATTTTATCTTTTTAGAAAAGTTTTATATTCAGATTCATTTTTTTATATAACATAAAATATATTTTTTGAAAAGGCATTAGTTGAATAAAAGTCAAACTCTAAACTGAATTATATTGAACCCAAAAATTAAAAAGCCTAAAAAATAATTATCAGCTAATTACAATATAATTCTTGCTGTCAATGCTTTCTATTTCAGAATTCACAGTAAAATGGTTCAGTTTTGAAATGTAATGTTTCAAATAATAGAATACAGAAATCAGTAAAGTTCCTCATTTACTTTAATTTTTAGTTGCAAATTTAAAAAAAAAAAAATGTAATTCTCTTCCTTATATAAGACCAAAAAAGTATGCTACATTTCTTCTTGTTCACTATCTATTTATATATTATTTATGCTCAATATTGTTAAAATGCTTCAGAATGTACATGTTTACAAGTATATTCTGAGAAAATTTTCAATCCTATTTGATTATTCTAGCAACATTGCTGAGAGCCATGAAGTTAGTATGAGAATAATACATAATTCAAAGACAATCACATTTGTATAACTTGCCTGCAACATTACACTTTTGCATAACAGTTAGAAAAATACATCGGCATGTGACTGCAGTAACGTGCTATTATTGAATTTTTACAGTGAAGGATCACACCAGTCCACATTCATCAATAAATAAGTGCTGTCTATGGCAACATTGTATGCATGTGAACACTGTCAGGAGGTGAACAGTATAAATAATAAAATCCAGTCATCACTTATTTTATTTTGAGTATTTAATGTCTCGCCATCTCCTAAGGTCTTTTAAGAAGAATAGAATATATGAAATATGATGCAAATGAATACAGGGTCCTCAACATATAATGTTACCTAGTCTTCACCTTTAAAGGGTAAGGGAAAACTCCTGAAAAAACCTTACTTAGGCAACATGTCCCAATCAGGGACCAAAGCTGCACTCATCAGCTGGCAAACAGTTGCTTTAGTGTAGAGTTATTGCCAGGACCATGCCAAACTAGAATTGCAACCCATATCACTTCATTTCTAAGTTGTAAACAGGGTTCCAGTGTCATAACATAACTACACCAATCAATAACATACTGTGATCCTACTTTGTAGGCATAGTATAACTGGCATCTAACTCAGCATTGGCAATCCCTGCTCTAGTGTCTGAGCTGTGACAATGAACTGTTATGGTGTTTGGCCAACTTTGGAACTGGGACAGCATTATCCAAATTGAAATTTTGGAATAAGCAACACTATTAACTCTGTTAATATGTGAAAACTCTGGAGAAATGCCATGCAAAACTGTTGCAAGGACTCCTCTTTATGACAAAGCTCGAGTCAACAAATGCCAGATGCACTGCAATATTTTCAATTTCTTGAGATTTAATTTTACCCATCAAAAGGCAAGGATATTTCTGGAACATTTATAGACACACCATTACACCAGTGATATGGAGGTGTGAGCAGATTATGTGACTTCACTATAGGATGCAACAACTTGTTTCATGTTGGCATTTGTGTGTATGAGGAAAAATAATGACCATCCTGATAGAAAAGATTCCACTTTCAGGAGACCATACACTGTATATAACTGAAATAACTGCAAGAGGCAGAATTTTTCAAATGATCTTGTATATAGTCTCTTCATTTGCATGCGAGTTATTATTATTATTAATGTTGTTGTTGTTGTTTAAAGGATGCAAAACTGCTAAGGTCATTAGCGATTTACATATGAGGAAAGAAAAATAATGTTCCATTACAGATCATGGATAACCTTTTGTAGCACCAACATCTTAAATTTGACCATTCATTCATTTAAAAATGAGAACTTCATTATAAATATTTTGCAATACAAGGAAATGTTTAACATGTTGTTCAAAACTATTTCATAAGAAAGATATGTTTAAAATCTTTCCTTACTGAACCTGTTATCTGCTATCTGATGGACCTACAGATAGGTACACAAATCAGACCAAAGTATCAACATAAACATTCAACCACCATTTATTACAATCAAGTAGGGAGTTTGTCCAGATCTATCCTTGAACTTTAATTCTTTTTTTTTTTTTTTCCTGCTAATGGATAGGTGCATTGTAAAACTAAAATGCACAGATAGAAAGCTCTTATTTCTCTCATTATAAATCAAAACTAAAATCCTTGCTCAGTAAATGTATTTACAACTTAAATTATAATAACCATACAAGGTGCAGTCCATAAGTTTCCAGCCTCACTACATTGAGTGATAGAATAAAAATACAGATATAATTTTTTACTGCAATTGTCGGTCCTGGTAGTGTGCAGTAACCAAACTTGCCTCCTAAATCCAAGATCACAGGTTCGATCCAAACAAGGACCGATGATTTTTTTCAGGTGTAAAAAAGTATGGCTTTCTTCGGAATAGGGAAGTAAAGCTGTAGGTCCTATATCTTACAGTTACAGCACGATAAAGAACTTCAAGCCTGAAAAATGAGTCCTATGACCAAAATTTGTCGGTCATTTTGCGTCCTGATTTGAATGGGATGTTGATGACCTGAGATGATGAAGAGCATATTTAAATAAAGCAAATTTAAAAAAAAATACACACATCTGTATTAACATTTCAAAATCCCCTAGAAAAAAATAATAGTTCAAAGCTTTGCTGCAAAGCGCTAGAAAACAGCTTTTAAACCATTATCATTCATCTTCTGAATCTTTGCCCTCTAAGATGAGATTTCAGTTTTGGCAAGGTCTGGTCTATAAGGTGAATGATCCAGTTTCAGGAAGCCACATGTGTTCACAGCAAGCATTCTATGTCTGGTGCTTTATGGCATTGCTCAATTGATGTAGTAACTCAGGATATTACTTTTAGTCACCACTGTGTTCCTTCTTTGAAGTCTGTTATCAAAATTCCTGTACAATCCCCCAAAAATTATTATGATGATCTTCAATGAACTATGTGATCTTAGCCCTTTAAGGGATTACTTCACCCTTATTCTGCCAATCCATCAATTTTCTTTTTGAAAGATCATTAGAGGAAAGTTTCATCCTGTGATGATGGATTCTAACACTGCATTCTCACTAACACATTAAAGCTTCAAAAACCTCTATGTTCCATGAGCACTTGCTGAACTCCTGAAAGAATTCCAGACACTCATCTAGCACCGACTTTGTGTGTATGTAAGTGTTGGTGAAAGATGTGAAGCACAGTAGTTTTAGGAAGCCATAACCTTGCAACTATTTCTTTTGTATTCAGATGCCTGTCACTCAAAACTTCCTTCTCAACAAGGGAGAGGTTTTTGGGTCAACACATACATTAGCCTAACCTTACATGGGTCAACTTCTTTCTCTACCCAAACAGAATAATTTGACTCTCCTTCATAGTGAAATATGAAGGGAAAGCTTCACCATACACATTGTCATGACACTGTTTAATATCACTGGGCGAGAGGCTTTATTAATTAAAAATTGAATCAATGTTTTGCATTCAATTTTGAACATTATGCTGCATTATGCAACATGTCTGACAAATTATCTTCTCCAAGCAAATAAATGGCATGACTAGAATGGACATACAATGTTTACACTCCTGATATTTGTATCAAATAGCATTAGCATTGCAACAATGAATTATGGCCTTTGCCAGGCCAGAAACTTAAGGAGTATACCTTGTACAAATCAATGCAACAAAATTATTTTTACTAAAAAAAACTTAAAAAAATGGAGTGGTTGATTTGATAGCCAACACTACACGGGACTGGCACTCTCAGTTGAAGCACCAGCAGCTTCAGCCTCTCATTTGGGAGCATAAAACATTTCCATAACAGTTAAATTACATGAAATGGGCAAGTCATGCACGGACCATTCTACAGTTTCTTGGATGCTCATTTTCAATTCCTCAATGTGCACAGATTTTTATATATTCTCTGTCTTTCATCATTTGTGCTAATCACTGCATAATATATGATATAATGAATAATTTCTGGGAAATGAAAAATGCAAAATGTAAACAAATCTAATAAAAGTGAAAAATATTTATTAAGAGACTGGTTTAACTATTGATGTTATGAAGGACATTAAAGCAGTGGGGAGAGAGACAGACAGACAGATAGAGACAGATAGACTAATATTTCAGAGTAAATTCTACAGACAATAAACACATATTCAAGCTTGTTATTTTTTAAAAAAAAGTGCACATGTGTTTTATTTACATTTGCAAGTTCATTGTTACGAAATATTACTACATATATTGGTTTATCTTGTACTTTTTACATACGATTATATAATATCTATTCATCTACCACCAAGGCCTGGTAAAGTTTTTTCACCCTACCCTGAAAAGATGAATACCAGGTAACATAAGTGCCAAGGACTCTGGCCTGATTTGCTTCTTTTTGTTCATTCCATTCAGATAAGAATTTGGCAGTTGGTGAGAAGTTAAATGCACAGAAAAAAATTAAATGTCTATTCAATAGTTATTTTATATGCAAGACAGATTTATTAACTATTTTTCTTCTTTACAATGTATTTGTTTATTTATTTAATACAGAAGCATGTTATGTGAGTCATTAGCCATACAATTAAAAACTGAAAAGATAAAGAACAAATAAACAAACAAACAAAAGTGGGGTAAGAAATTCATGATTCTATCTCTTGTTTTCCAGTACATCCCTAAAATATAGCTGATAGAGATGGACAAATCATTATGTGAGTGGGACCATGGTATCCAGACTATTAAAGAGTGCGGTATAGATAAAACATTCATTTGGTAAAGATGGTTAGCAAGATAGTTGTGGTCTATTGTCATGAACAATTTTACAACAGTTTCTCTTCAGGGCAATTCTGGTGGAGATTCTATAGAGCATTTTTCCATTGTCTGTCTTTGATTTCTTCCTCTAGGTTGTCGGTCCTGTTGGTGTAGTGGTAACCATACTTGCCACCTAAACCAAAGATCGCAGGTTCAATCCTGGCCAGGATCAATGGATTTTTTGGGCCTAAAAATGCTATGTATGGCTTCCTTTGGAAGGGAAGTAAAGCTGTGAGTCTCTTGTCGCAGATTTACAGCACAAAAAACCTCAAGCCTGAAAAAAGAGGCTTCTGAGCAAAATTTGCCGGCAGTTTCATGCCCTGAATTAAATGGGATGCTGATGACCTGAGATGTTAAACAGCATCCATAAATAAACCAAAACAAAAAAAATCCTCCAGGTTATTGTGAAACATTTCTTTCACTCTGTGGAAAAATGTAATAAGGGAATGTTTTCAATATATATCCAATTAGGAATCAAAACACAGTGAAACGAGCATTAATAATCTCTTCTGAGTTAACATTTATAAAACTCTTTATGGTTTCACTCATATGAGATAAAATCAGGACATGTTTAGTGGAACCTTTGTCCAAATTGTCTACTGTTAAAACGATGAATCAATTGTTTAACAGTCAAGAATATGGACAAAGGTTCCAAGACACATGTCTTGACTTTATCTCATAAGAGTGTAACCATAAAGAGTATTTTAAATATTTTAACTCAGAATAGATTATTAGGGGAATGTTTGTTTCCTTCCTTTATAGATCTGTCATCTATCTTCCCACAATGCCACAGTGGGATAGTATCCAGATTTTGTCAGAATTGCTAAGGTTTTTGATAATTTCTCTATAGTATAATATACCATCATTAGCTGGAGATGGTAGGTAGCTTGCAATTGTAGATATAGCTATTTTGGAATCACTATAGGCCAGTTGATCTAAGGCTGTAATTATTGCTCTTAACACTGCAACTTTCAGTATGTCTATTTCTTGTTCTTTTAATTTGCCATTATATATCAAATGTTTTATTGTTTGTTCTTAGATATTGTAGAAGCAACATGGGTTATCTACATGTGTGGAAAAAATGTGTACAAATAATTTACAAATAGAAAGACAGGCTTGACACCAAGTATTTTGAGAACAGGAATGAATAGTCTCAGACACTTTAATATGGAACCACATGAATCAATATAGATCAACACCATAGCTACATTGCAATGTGACATGTGTTCATTGCCAGTCAAATATAAATCAATATCATTGGCAGATGCTCAGTCGTAAGCAGGCTGCATCACAATATAAGCATAAGGCATTGCATTGTCACTCTGTGTACAGTCTTCGTGAAAGTGGTAAGGTATATTGAGAATTACAATAGTTAAGTTTTATGAATGATTACTATACTGAACTTCATTTACTTAATGCAACTTTGCATTTACAGTCAAGAACATAATTGTAAATTAAATGTTAGCCGGTAAGTTGAATACATACCTTTATTTTTCTACTTATTAACATTTATTGGCAGAACATGTTTTGTAAACCCTTGTCCACATCCTTGGTTACTAGGCCGCTGTGGGCATTAATAATGCATCTTGGATGCTTACAGCTGACTTCTGGCAGGAAGTTACAAAATTTTGCAATTAATCCATCATCCATTGTTATTTCAAAATTCATCAGATTTCTTCATATTTTTTTATACAAATATTTTTCCATAAGCTAAGTTCCAATGATCAGAATGATTATTTTAATAATTTTAATTTCTTTTCTATTTCAGGATTCATTTACCAATAATGGTTGACCATAACTGATTTATCCATAATTAATTAATTATGGCCAGTAATCAACTGAATTAATGTTCTGTATCTGAGAGAATAATTATATGATTAAAGAAAGCTATTGCATCTTCAGTCCATTTCCATGAAGACATTCATAGCTTTGGAGCTGATGCCTGCAGCATCAATGAAGTGTCCATGATGTTACTTTTCAAATAGGTACCTATTTGTTGGCCCCCTTTCTAACTGTTCAATTCTTTGTACATATTATTTCTGCACCTGTATAATTTAATATTTATGAAATATGTCCTGTTATCATTTGTTAAGTTTGAGATGCCAGAATTTTTACTTTAAATATGTATGCTATATTTAGAAAGATGATTTTATGGTCCCTTTGTACTGTTGATTCAATTGGCTTTGCCACTTCACAACATCGAGCTCTGAATTTAATTTATTACTGTGCCTTTTGGTGTCATCCTTTAGCTCTTGTTGTCTCTGCCAAATGCCACCTCCTTCAAAAATTGATCAGCAAGTTTATTTTCCTAGTCTGCTGCCTGTACCTTAAGGGACAATGGGAGTGAATTTCCCAAAGTTCCATATTTTTGTATGAATTTTGCTGAAATTTTTACTGTGATTGCATTACTGTTAAATATGTATACCAAATTTCATTCAAATTGGATAAATACTTTTTATACATTTTATCATGTAAATATGTTGCATAATTAAAATGTCCCACGCATCTCATGTTTTGAGAAAATTGGTTAGCATTTTTGCAATTGGAGCTTTGAACGACATACAAAAAGTGTATTAAGAAATAGTTCAAATAAATTTGATGAGTGCACTGTAATAATTTTTTAAATCTATATACAATTATAATCTTGATAAATTACTATTTTTATAGAAATTTTTTTTTAATTATTTTTGGTGTTAGCATGCATTTCGTCTGGTAGAATATTGTAATGGTACTTCTGCACATTCTTGGAACTTTTATCAAATTTAAACAAAAACTGAGGTGCGTGGGACATGAAAATGAAATTTTGATAAAAACACTATTTTATAAAAAAGTATGTTGGAAAACAGTGAATTGTATGCTTTACATACCAGAATCCTCCTTATTTATAATTAAGTGTGTCTGTACTTCTCTTTGTGTACTTCTGTGCTGTTGTTATGCTACTTTGCCACCTGCAGGTCCTTTCCTGCTTGTGAGAGCTGAATTCCTGCTCCTGTAGATGAGTTGTATTCGGGGTTTTACTCATTTTTGAAGTAGCGGCCAAATATTCCACGCCTCTTACCACAGATCTCAGCTCCTGAGAAGCTGAACAGCTCATATTAAAAGCAGAAACACCATTTAATGCCCAAATTTCTAGCTGCT
Source organism: Metallyticus violacea (assembly GCA_030762175.1). NCBI lineage: Eukaryota > Metazoa > Arthropoda > Insecta > Mantodea > Metallyticidae > Metallyticus > Metallyticus violacea. The sequence goes on from CM060835.1 coordinate 35,075,744, forward strand.
TCTTAAAAATAAAATTTTCTTTGGAACAGTTTTTACAAATGAGTGAATGAACACTTTCATTTGTATTTTGTGTCCCTCTCCGAGCGCACATCCCAGTAGCTTAGTGCAAGCTAGTCTCTGGTAGATGGGAAGAATTCTCCTAACCATACTATCATCAAACTGAACAGACATTTTGCAATGTCTCTGCAGAGTCTCACCAAGAGCTATGCTCCCGTTATAGAAACACCAAGAATCTGTCTCTGTGAGGTACTTCTGGTTCTCTAGCTTCTGGTCTGCTGATTTATAATGGGAATATGCAGCATATTTTCAGGGCATATGCTTCTGAATGGCCAGTAGCTGTTTAGTTTTTTTTTATAGTTTCTAACTTCAGATTACCATGGCCACATCACCCAATCTAGTGTCAGTAGTATCATTTTTGGCTTGAGGTAAGGTGTAGTCATCCTCTTTGCTACTTGATTGATACTTTCTTCCTTTATTATTTCCACATCAGCAGCATATAACTGCCACTTCCTACAGGTACTGGTGAATCTTTGAGTTTCCATCAGACAGACAGTACTGTTGTGTATTGTGGAAACTTGTAAATTCACTATCATCAAAAAAAGCAAAGACACATGACATCGGGGAAAGTCATGTTGAGTATTTTTTGGGACTACCATGGTGTGCTGCTGACAGATTATGCCAATAAGGGCCAGCAAAAACTGCAAAATACTACCATGACCTCCTGATGAGATTATGGGAGGCCAATGTTAAAAAAAATACCTTGAGAAAAGTTGTCCAAGGGAGTTTGTTTGCAGCACATTAATGCACCAGCACATTCTCCATATTCACCTGACCTGACACCCAGCGACTCTTCCTCTTTCCTTACATGAAGACCTCATTGCATGGCAGGCATTTCCAGGATGACAATGTGGTGATACAAGGTATAGCACTTCTTTAGTTCAAAATGAGGAGTTCTACCTTCAGGGTATCCACCAGCTCATCCATAGATAGGAAAATTTGTCAGTTTGTGTGGTGCCTATGTGGAAAAAGACTAAATCCAGAACCAAGATTCTTGATCATACACATCTTCATTGAAGGTGATAATACAAACTTTATGTCCACCCCTTGTAATGTTATCTGGCTGTTTGTCATGAACTATATATGTTGTAAAGTTTTTAATATTATTGTTTCTACATGTTTATTTTTGGTTAGCTTGTATTTTAAAGTACCCATGTTACTAAATGTAAAGTTCTCTTTTACTCCTATTGGTGTATAATTTCATTGTTTGTTTATTGCCTTCTTTACATTTTATAATTACATAGAGTCTGATAGATGTGGCCAGAGTTTCACTTTTAGATTTCAATTACCTTTTATTCAACTGTCTCCTCTATATATTTAAGGGGGATTAGATATTCTTTCATAACAAAATGCTTTAATAACATCCAATAAATTATTGCTATATGGTTATTTTTATCCAGATTAACTTCTATTGTTCAAGATTCTTTCCACATTGATGCTCACAAAATTAAAGATTGTATATTCCTCCTGGGTATACCATCATCTTCATCTCATCATGCTTCATCCCCATATTAATTTGGCTGGTATTGAACATGTAAAAGTTATGTATATTTTTCTGTATCAATAACTAATTTGGTCTCTGAAGTGTTGGCAGGGGAAGTTGGAAGCAAATCTAGGAAATCATGTAGGCTCTTATTAAAAGCTTCAAATGTTTAATTACACATTACATTTCCACTATTAAGCATTTCTCCAATGTAAAAATTTCTTTTTGAAACTAATACTACATTTGCATGAATCTAATATGTATCTTTTTTCCAAATGCAATATTCAAAATAGTGGTGCACATTAGATTCTGCAAATCCATTCCATTCGCTGTTAACGTCATTCAAATTTATTGTTCATTAGGTCATAATGCATTGCTGCATTCTTGACTTCATTATATTTATTGTTGGACTATTATTGCATAAAGATTTGAATAATAGGTAGTCATAAAATGGAGGGCAAACAGAGAAGAACATCTTATGATGCTACTTTCAAGCATAAAGTAATTCTTTATGTTAAAAAAATTTGTAACAGAAAAGGGAAGAGAGTTCAACGTAGCTGAGAGCAACATTTGCTTGTAGCAGCAGCAGAAATTGGCATAATTTGCAACTAAATGTAGCAGGAAGAAATTCACTGGTCCTCCCAAAGGAAGACATCCTGGCTCTAAAGAAAAAGTTTTAGAATTCATACATGAAAGGAGGAAGAACAGGCAACCTGTGGCAAGTGACACCATAAATACCAATTTCTTCTTTGACCTATGCCAATGACCTCGTAATTGCAAGAATGATGGATTTTATCCTATGTGCTCCAAGATGTAACAATAGTGCACATATAAATTCTATTCTGATCATTTTATGAAGTGAAAAGCTTATCTATAAGATGCCATACAACAACATGCCAATTTTTTTTTATGATTTTAAGTTTCAAATTTGGGGTACACATTACATTTGCATAAATACATATATCAGTATACAATATAAGTGGCTATAAAAGCAAAAATTGTCATACATGATTTCAAAAATCTATAATGGAATCAAAAAGGGATACATTATATGGCAATAAAGAAAGAACTAATCTCCCTTATACACATTTCAATATATTTGGATTAATGGTTTATGTTTTTATACCATTCATACAAATAAATTTGATTTGTTACATATTCTAGCTGAAAAGTGATTGTACAGGTAACAAGGAATGCAAATAAAGATTTTTATGGAAAAATTACGTTGTAAGTTTTTTTCAGGGGGGGGGGTGATAGAGGCTGGATGTTTAAACCCCCTCCTGGTGTGTTGTAAATAAAGTAAGGTGAATCATTTTAGTACGGCTTTCAACAAGGAGTTTTCATGTATAGGGTTTTTGTTTTTTTTTCCCCACACACTAACCAGGCTTGCAGCCAAGAGCACATGCACAACTGTACACACCCAGCCTGCTATGTGATTGGCAAAGTACTGAAAATGTATCCTACACTAATATATTCACCATGTTGACACTAACTCCACTTACTTACATAAAACTAGGACACATCTTCCAAGCAATCACTCCCATCATAAGCTGTTGACAGACTATTGTTACTTGAAATGGTGACTGGATACCAGGATACTCCTTTGGTGGTGTCTGATGACTCTAGTATGAACTTACTGATTTCATTCATAGGAGGAAAATCACAATTCATTAAGTTTTTCTTATTTTTTAACATGAAAATTTTTTCCCAAGTGGATAGCTCCATTGGGTGGTGAAATTGTTTTAGCAGCTTAGCCTCTGGTTTAATTTCATGATTTTTGGTCCTAAAGTGAGCTGCTACTGCCCACTTATCAACCTGCTTAACCAAATATTCCTACAGTGTTCTTTTTTTTGAATTTCCAAATTTCACTTCCTTTTTCCAATGTGTCTCGGATCACAATCTGCACATTTGATATCATAAATTCCTGATTTCTTTTCTGTTGGTATGGTATCTTTTACTGTGCAACCAAATAAACTCTTGATATTATATTTGTTCTTTGGGGCTACATTATTCCATGTTCTTTGAATATCTTCTTAAATTTGCTGTGGTATGTTGGATGGTATGTGAAACTTTTGAATTTTTTATCTTTCCTTGGTGTTCTTCAGTATGGAATATTCGGTTTAAGCAGGTTGATAAGTCAATGGTAGCAGCTCACTTTTGAACCAAAAATCAGATGCTAAACCAGAGACTAAGCTCCTGGAACAACTTCACAACCTAATGGAGCTATCCACTTGAAAATATTCATCTTAAAAATTAAGAAAACTATAATGAATTTTGATTTTCCTCCTATGGATGGACTCAGCAAGTTCCTGCTAGAACCATCAGACATTGCCACAGGCACATCCTGGTATCCAGCCACCATTTCGAGTAACAGCAGTCAATCAATAGCTGATGATTGGAGTGATTGCTCCCAAAATATTTCCTAGATTTATGTTATGCAAGTGGAGTTAGGGTGAACATATTGAATACATTGGAGTAGGATATATTACCACTCCATTGTCTACAGCTTTGTAAGTACAATTTATTTAATTACTAAAAATGTGCTTATCTTCTCCTTTCTTCTTTAGTGCATGTGGGGAAAAACAAAATGAAGACCCAACACAATTTATATTAATGGAATCAGCATCAGAGATGTTATGATTACATTTTTTCTGGAAGTATAAAATTAATATATTTTGGGAGAGAGACAATACAAACCATTATAGAAATAAGCAACTGAACAATATATAGCATCCTAGAGGAATTGAAATGAACATCTATTTCTCAAATGCACTGAAGGTTATGATAATTCATCATTATGTACTGTTGATAAAGTCAGCAGCTACTATTCCATCAGAATATAATGTGCACACACATCAATAAATATGAGTGAAAATACTAGACATTCTGCAATTCTTGGTATTCTGCTGAGAATTTCAGTGCAATGCAGCATAGTATTGAGCTTATGATAACATAGTGATACCTATTCTTCTATATACATATTTATATTTTTAAAGTTTTCTTCCAGGAATTTGCACAAGCAGATTCAAAAAACAGTATACAATCTAGAATTACCTGTACATCTAAAGCACTAAGGAATTAAATTCTGAAAATACAGCAATGCAGTTTCAATCATAACGATGATAAATAACATATTTTCTTATATTCAGTGCTTCTTATTGCTTATAATAAAGCTGCAACACAACTGAGCCAGTTTATTAAATCTATTATTATAGGCTTCTGAAAATCATACATTTCTCTCACTTTTGCTTCTTAAAGTTGTCTCTTCTTCTGTACAGATGCATTAGAATTTTCTTATACTTAACTATAATCACATCATGACATTCTAGGTAGTTACAATGACAAACTTTGACCAAAAGTGAATTACAGACAGAAGCAAAGCATGCACAAAAACAAATAAATGCTGATGGGCATTATCCAAGAACAATATGGTACAGTTGTATGCTCTATGACTGGACAGTACACATTGGTTTTTATTTCATATTTTTCATTACAGACCATTACAATGATAATCATGAATGAAGTATTTTGTAAATGGAATATGCAGTTATTATGAATTTTTTAAATTATTTTTACCACTATATAAATAACATAAAAGGGAAAAAATGCATTCATAATAAACAAAACAAAATACTTTCTGAACATTTAACATGAAAACCCGTCTTACAGTAGTTTACAGCTTACATTCTGTGGAAGATTCTCATCTAAATTGTAGAAACTGGATGGCTCTGGTAGTGATAATCTTAACACATCATTACTGGACATTTTGTCAAACATTACATTATTCTTTATCCAGTCTTAGAATGAGCCTGATGTAAACAATAAGAAAGGCTGAATAGTGATCTTACTGACTCAGTCTATGGTTAGCTGAGGATGCAGACAAAGGTCCATATAACATGTTTTAAATTTAAACAAGTGAGTGGAGCCAATAAGAGTGTGTAGTTCGACTCAAACATATAATGATCTTAATTATTTATAAGTTTTTAATAGCATGAGACTTAGCAAAGCATATTTCATTATTATTAGCTTTAACTATCTCATTGAAATAAAGAACAGAGAAAGAGCATATTAAGGAAGTAATCTCAATTCAATTTATGATAATGTCTTTTGTTGAGCATGTTAAGCACAGTTAAGAATATAAAACAAAAACTGCTGAGAAGAGCAATGCATTAAAGGTATTTTTTCAGAAAGTTTAAAATTATAACTTTGCTGTAACAGATATAATAAACTTAACTTTGCTTCAGTGATTTAATTGTGTATCAATAATATTGTTGTTCTAAGAATGAGTGCTACATTCTTTGTTATAAATTTTCAACTTTAAAGTCTTTAGGAGAAATGTTATTTACACACTGATTTTTTGCAAATAGTATGGTTTCCTTCACTTATGATAGTCCTGCTTTTGCACAAATATTTATTTCCATCATTAATATTCTTCAAAAATAAAACTCATTTTATTGAATTTTCACTCTTACAGTTTGCCTCCTAAGAAAGCGAGTGAAGAATACATCAGTAGATATAATAATGTATACTCAAAAAAATTAGAGAAACACATTTTTAAATCAAAGTCCCAAAATAAATATTGATACAATTTAATTTTTGACAATTTATAATTATAGATTAAAAAATTGTGTAAAATTAGATTAGGCATTCACAAACTTTTGTTTCATGGGATTAGAAATATGAATAAATTATTGATTGTTACAGAAAAAGTAGAAATACAAGATTACATTGTTTTGTAACCAATGTTTCCATGGTTATTTCAACACTAGTGTATGTCCTCCGTGAGCTGCAATGACTTCATAACACCTACGTGGTATGCTTTGCATCAGCCTCCTAATAAAGAATTGTGGGATTCTCTCCCATTCTTAAGTGAGTGTATTTGCGGTTCTCCCAGGTTCTGTGGCACAGCAGGATGCCTGCCAACTAGTTTTACCAGCTTATCCCACAGATGCTCAATGGAATTGAGGTCAGGATTGCGTGTATGTCGGTCCATTGCCTATTCTTTGGTATTCTTGTAGGGCATCTTAGTTATTCCATACTGTATGAGATTTAGCATTATCATTTATTAGAAGAAAATTAGGGTCCATACCATAATGAAAGGGTATGACATATTGAAGGATAATGTCATTAACATAAACATCAACATTCATGTGCTGTGGGACAACAAGCTCTGTCCAACACTCAATAGTAATGTTAGCTCAAACCATAATCAAACTGCCTCCAAATTTGTCATTTTCAATAATGATAGCTGGAACAAGATTTCACCATGACTTTTCCATAGACGTGTAGGACCATCACAACCCAACCAAAGAAATCTCGACTTGCCTGTGCAGGAATAGCCTTCCATTGGCGGAGCTGCCAGTTGAGATGATTCTGATCAAATCTTAACTGGGTTTCCTTGTGATGACATGTCAAACGAAGGGCTTGAAAAGAGATTCTAGATCTCAACTCTACATTCCCAGTCTGTTTCTTATAGTCTGATCAGAAATCATCATCCCAGTTGTTGTTCATAAATTATTTTGTAGATCTCTGGTTGTAGATTTGTATTTGCACAAAGCTGATAGGACAAGATATCTATCCTATACCTCTGTTTTCTTCTTATGCCCTTGTCCGGACCACCTCTTTTATCCACCTGTCTCTATATATCACCTCCAAACCCTATGGATGACAGAAGGACTGACAAGTAGAATCCTGGATACAAAGCGAATGGAATGCCATCTTCAATCCATGCAACTGCTTGTGCAACTGATGTTTCATTCATATATCTCAGTGCTCTGTATTAGCCTCAGAGAACACAAAATAATAATTTCCTACTATGGAGTGCTATTAAAACCTGTTTTCAAAAAAATAAATCTAAGAGCACTCATTTTGGTTTCAACAGTTCTTGAAAATTTTCCAATTTATTCAGAGAAAAACTTAACAAGTTCTAAAAGAGTTTTATTCCAGTTTAAACAATACTTTAAAACACAACACCTGACTGTCAAAAACTACATTGTATTAATATTTATTTTGGGGCTTTGATTTAAACATGTATTTTTTTTGAGCGGTGTGTGTATGTGTGTGTGTCTTTCTTTTCCTTTTTCTTTCTTTTTTTTTTTTATATGGAAAAATTCTGCAGAGCTGATAACCGTCAATGAATGTACCATGTATTTCATCCAACAATCTGTCAGTAGATCACTAATGCCAAGATTTCTACAATTGGCAGCCAACTAATACATGCTAGTTGGCCTTAGTTGAAGGAACTCATGGTAGCTTCAGGTTAAGTCAACAAACTCGGTAGTGTCTGATATTAACAAAATATTAATTCTCTGTTTACATTAGCCCATGAAATCTTGCAAACATTTCTTTGCTACAAGACTGCAATCCATTTTTCATAATTTGCACCAACATGAGATGTGTAAACATGTACTATGAATACTGATGTATTTTGTGTGAAGGATATGCATTTTATGGAAAGTGTATAAGTGAAGTGAAAACAGAGCTTTGATAAGTCCAATGCATGAAAGCATAGGTCTAGTACAACCTACGATCAATCATCATTAAGGGAAGGGAAGGGAAGGACATAGATAAATTTGTTTGCATCATGCCTCATTCTAAAGCTGAACAGACCATTTTCTGCTTGTAGTGCTCCAATGGCAACAGTTATGCATTTTTTTAATATTTACTTTTTCACTCTAAATTTATTTAATATTTTTATTTAATGCCAAAATGTATGTTCTTAATCACTTTAATCGATATGTATGCCTTCAGAGAATAGTGCCTGTCAGTCTCTGCCACAGAAAATGCTGCAATTGCTTATGATGCACATTCCAGAAAGCAACAGACCATTTTTGAAAAGCTGAAAAATCATATACACAAAATTTCACTATTTGCCTATTACAGCATTTAATACATTAATTGGATCATATTTGAGCAATGTCCAAACAGCATTTATACATACAAAACAACAAAGAGAAACAAATGACATATAAGAAAAGACAGTTGCAATGGTTCATATGCTTGTTACAACGCGAGACCCTGGATACATTATCATGAAAAAGATTACCTGGAGAGCTGGGACTGTAACTAAGAGATTCACTGGAAGGTAGTTTTGGCAAGAGAACCTGCAGACTTGTCCTCCTTGCTTTCTTATCATCTGATGGGACAAAATCAAAGGAAATAACATCAGATCATTCCCATTTTATAAAAATGAAAGGTCCACCCTTCTTCAATGCAAACAAAAAAGTTTGCAAGTCCGTTCTTTGTTAACTGCTCAGAATATTAATTAATGCACTTCTGAATTTCAGGTAGTTCTAATGATGTCAGTGACAAATGTCTGCAACATGGAACATTTGCAATCAGCAATAAATGGAACACATTATAAAGCCTTGCAGTATAAAACAACCTGTTAAGTATTCTCCTTATAAACTCAAGTCTTCTCAAGTGATACTGTGCTTTACCCATTTATAATCGATAGATTGTCATAATGTTGCAATGCTAATTGAATCCCTAGAGGCAACATTTCTACCTAACATATTTGCTTGATATGCAGTATATGGCACATGAAAACTTTAAATGCAGAACAAAGTACTAAATTATAAAATAAATTCAAGAATATCACAACTAACTCTCTTACATAAAATTTATAATAATTTTAAAGTAAGCATACGATTATTGGGCATATTTAACAAAATAAAACCATAATAAATGAAAAGGACATTTCTGCGTGTTGCTGAAAAACCATGTAAAAAATAGGAAAACAATTTAACATCTGCCTGAAAGAAATCACACTCTTTTGGTAAGCCCTATCCTCTTCAAGCAATGCCTCGTAAATACATCTATCGATAGCTTAGAGTAGTGTCTAAATTGTTTGCTTGAACAAAGTTTGATCAATACTCTTCGTATTACACGTATGGTTAAGATAACTGACAACTGCAAATTTCTCTCACCTGTTATGAAAAAAGATAACTTTTTGGTTAGAGTTCTTAAAAAATGTATGCCATTAATGAGAAGGTATTTATATTGCAGTCTCAAAAAGTATACATTACATAACTGAAACACCTACCCCTTTGGAAATGAAGAATCAAAACTTGAAAAAATTGGGTCATGGCCAGTATTTGAACCACGGATCTTCAGTCTTCCAGTCTAATGCTCTAACCAACTGAGCTACCATGTCCTCCATACACCCATCCCTTTATTTTACATTTTACATTTTATTATTCTACAGGCTGAATTTGAACTCCATTGACAAACTTTCACAAGTTGTTCAGGGATGTTTTCTGAGTGTATTGATATAAGGAAACCATGGTATCTGGTGGCTTAATAGCAGGTAATTTTATTGCTTTCATTTTGTTTAACTCAACTATCTGTTTACTTGGAATATGATCGCTTTCAAACAAAACAACCTTTCACTACTGTAGTAGAGCATAGTACTGCATGTTTTCTGTGTGGTTAGCCACCAGGCTTGAACTCTTGGTCAGTTCTGTCTCAGCTTTTGTTTCCTGCCATACATTATTTTTAGTGTGTTGTTAGTGATATGGTATGGATAACTTCACTTATGCAGAATTAGCTGATATGACCTCATCTAAGGTTTCACTCAATGCAATGAAAGAGTGGCACAATGACATTATGCAGAGCTGTTCCTGCAGTAATGGCAATCTCATCATACCAAAGTGCAGCTGTACACAAGGCGAATGTGAGGAACCAGGTCCTTCATTATTAATATGCAAGATACTGGCCATGAAAAGAATGTCAGAATGCCTGTTCTTTAGGAGGGTGTTTTAAATGCAGTGTGTGACAACCCTACAAGCAGTAGTCATCGTATTGCATGAGAAGTGAATGAAAGCTAAGCATCTGTTTTCAGGGACTTACATGAGCAGTAATTGCACCCATACCATCCACAGATGGTACAGGCAACTAGCAGACTTTCCACGCCAAGTGCATTTTGCTAATTGGTTTCTTTGAGCGATGTGTAGACAACCAACATTTTCCTGCTATGATATTGTACACAGATAAGGCAACATTTACTAGAGACGGAATGCTCAACAGTTAGAATAGCCATATCTGGGAGTATGAAAACCCACATGCTGTGGGAATCAAGCCTACCAACAAGCATTCTCTGTGAATATATAGGTTGGTATCGTTAACAATTCTGTGATTGGGCCTTATGTACTACCTGACAGACTGAATGGTGTAGTATACAAAATGTTCCTTCAACTTGTCCTTCCACATTTTCTGGAAGATGTGCCACTTATAATTCGCATGGGGTGCCAACACATTTTGCAGCAAAGGTTAGGGAATACCTTGATGAATAGTTTGGGCACAGATGGATTCGTCCTGTTCCATGGCCCGTTCGATCATCAGATATGACACCCATGGACCTTTTCTTCTGGGGTCATATGAAGAGCATGTGTACACGATTTCTGTTGAAACTAATATGGACTTGGTTGCTAGGATTGTTGCAGCCACTAACAATATGCTCCAATCTTCTGGGATGCTAGAGTGTGCATGACAGTCCATGAGGCATCACTGTGAAGATTGTTGTGATCATGGCAGTTGACATTTTGAACATTTACTTTAAACAGAGTAACAGTGTAACTTGGGTTTCTTTGTGTCAATTTTTGTAATGTTTGGTCATCTATTCTAAAAAATAAATAATTGCAATTGTCAGGAGGTGATGAGTAGCTGATTAATTGATGGTGGACTGTAATGTAAACATGCTCTGCAGCAGTCAAATGTTGCATTTTGTTTGGAAACAATCATATTCCAAGTAAGCTGATTCAAACGTGCTTAAGTTATTACAAAATGAAGACAATGAAAGTACCCAGTAATGAGCACCAGAGACTATGGGTTCCTTATATTAAAACACTCAGAAAAGATCCCTGAACAACTTGTGAAAGTTTGTGGTAGAGTCCGGATTCACCCTGTATAATAAATGTCTTAACAAAAATATTTAAAACAAGTAGCTATTTGCACAGCAAGAGAACCCATTTTCATGACCTATACTATAAATTTACATTTTAGAAACTATATTTTATTCATCAGAACATAAATAATATCAAAATAAATTCTAACTACAATTATATCACACTTGGACCTTTCATACAATTGAGTTAACATAAGTTTACCTTAAGTTTTAATTATATTCCCAAATGCTGAAGTCAGCATACTATAATAATTAACCATATATTTCAATATAAAATTTAACACATTTAATAAACCTGTTTTAAAATTGTAGCAACTCAAGTAGCAACATGGAAGTTTAGCTAACCACACCCAATTAAATGAATTATGGTGATCACAGTATTCCCTTGCAAACTATGAGGTTTTACTATGATGATAAAAGCTAATAAGCTTTCATTGAACTTTGGTAAAACCAATTTTATTCCGTTTAGAATCAAAAACAAATTAAAATTAACTATTATCTACACTAATTTTCAATATAAGGAAAATTCCTTGTACCAAGTTCTTGGGGCTAGAAATTGACAATTAAAGTGAAAGAAACACAGACACTAATTCCACAGCTCATCCTCTGCCTGCTTTGCTTTGAGAAGTTTGGATGACCTTGTGAACCAAAATGCATAAAAATTAGTGTATAATGCATATTTTCATTCCATCTTGATATATGGGTTAAATTTTTTGGGATATTATCTTTACACATCTTGCAAAAAGACCTGCCAGGGAACTGGAATGGAAGTCAGTACAAGTTTAACTCTAGGAATGTACTGACATGTTTTTGTGTGTTTTCTGACATTGTATTAAGTATTCGATTCACAGATTCATAATTAAATTTTATGAAACGAGAAGTATTCTTGATAAAAACATACATAGCCACATACAGTACTCACAAAAGAAATATTAGTTAATACTGGACATGCTCTGGAACATTCTCTTAAAAAATCACTTTGTCTTACTCATAAAATAGGAGGTTTTTATTCCTTTGTTCTAACAGCTACAAAGCTAATGAAGTTAAAACTATTTAAAACTAGTGTAGTGCAAGAACTTAAGCCTGCATCTAGGAGTGAATGGATTTGGAATAATTTGCATGAAGAAATTTACCCAAATCTAATTTTCTTTACAAACTAATCTTGGTCCTACCCAAGTGGGTGTGTTAATTCAAAAAACAACCATACTGAAGTTCAGAAAAACCTAACCTGTTTCTCTAGGAACCCATGCATTATTAAAAGATATAGTATGGTGACCCATTAGCATGGAGAGAATAATTAGCCCTATTTTTTTAAGTAACAATTAATAGTGATAGGTATGTGCAGAATATTTTGCATGAATTAACTGTGAAGGAAATAGATTTTCAGCTTTTCAACAGGACTCCACAATGGTGCTCACAGCTTATGTCTTCTTGCGTGTAATTCATGAAATATTCAACAATAGAGTTATCACATATAGCCCCCTCAGTCCCTCAATTTAATGTCCTGTGATTTTTATCTCTGGGGGGGCATTACAGCGAAAAAATTTACAAGAAAAATCCAAACACACATTAGATGAACTGAAAAATAACATTCGTGAAAAAATGTTTTTCATTTCTCAGAGGGAATTGCAGAGAATAATGGTCAATTTCATAAACCAACATCAGAAATGTATGGAAAATAAAGGGAGGCAGTCCTAGCATCTTCATAATGGTGGATAAATGTAAGTTTAAAGTGTTTAATGCAAAAATCATAGCTGCAGACTTTTGACTCCCATTCACCATGGTACCAGTTTGAACCATCAACCAGCTGTTATGCATGGAATGATCCCAAGAAGGAAAAATCGCCCATTATATTATAATATATATAATACCCCCCCCTTAACATTGACCAGATTGTTCTACACTGTTCAGTGTTTATTAATACTAATCTAATGACAGTTATTTTATTTGTATCTATTTTATGTTGACTTTTATATACATATTTATTTGTGTTTACTTTATAATAAATCCTATATATGCAAACTTACAATACTAGGGTATGCTATTGACTTCAATAGACCAATAAATTCACTTTAATTTTTCCAGAAGGGCAGCAATTACTCTGCAGTGCAAGTATATGACAGTTTTCCAATTTCCTAGAAAATGCTATATATGAGGGGCATTCTAAAAGTTCTTGGCCTGAGAAAGGAAACATAAGATTTAAGAGCAATGTTTTTAATTTTTTTCTTAACATAGTCATCTTGTAAATCAATACATTTAGTGCAACGACATTCCAATTTTTTAATACCTCAGTAAAAAAATAAGATTTGATCAACTGTGAAAAATAAGCATCTGTCTCAGCTTCAACCTTATGTGATGTGAATCTTCATCCACCCAGCCATTTCTTTAGGTTTAGGAACAAAAAGTAATTGCTGGGAGCCAAATCTGGCAAACATGGCAGATAAGAAATCACTTAGAAGCAAAGTCCATGCAGTTTTGCAGCAACAATCCCAGACAGTTGGTCCAATGGTGAAGCATAATACTTCCCAGTAATGGTTCTGCTCTTCTGGAGATAGTTTATAAGCACCACATCATTAGAATCCCAGTAAACTGTAGCCACAGCTTTTCCTGCAGATTTTTGCTTTCTTTGGTTTACTTTCACTTGTTGCCATTCGTTGTTTGGACTGCTCCTTCTTCTTGTGTTTAAAGATGAATTCATACTTCATCTACTTTTATGAAATGTAGGAGAAGCTTACTGGAATTGCATTTAAACAAGTCTGAACACTTGCAAAATGTTCATTTGAATGCATTTTTGGCCCATTGTTAACAAAGATGGCACCCATCAAGCAGAAAGCTTTCTAATGCCGGAACTTCATGTAAAATGTAGTCGTCACAGCCTACTGAGATCTTTGCAATGTCAGCCAACTCGTGTACCTTCAATCAGCGATCACTGAGTATGGGATTGAGTTTTTGTTACAATCTCATCGGTCGTAACAGTTTTGGGACCCCTTTAGTGCTCATCATTTTGAAAGAATGTACAACCATGCTTAAATTCAGAAGCCCATTTTTTAACCATCGAAAACTAAGGGGAAGAATCCTTTAATGTGGAATCTAATCCATTTGTATTTCTCTTGAGGTTAAACCCTTCAAAATGAAGTACTTTATCATGGCTCATATTTCAGTTTTATTCCTTTTGTAGAAAATGTTAACACTATTGTCACAAACAATTACGTGTCTAAAACTTTACAGAGCATCTAAAGGATAATGGTTAACAACTATCAAGTAATCTGGCCATTTTCACATCTCTGTATAAGGCCGAAAACTTTTAGAACACCCCTCGTATTTTGCAGAAGTGGAAACTTTGCAAGAAAGCATTAAAGATATTTTAAATACTAATGCCTTCTATAATATGGATGGATATTATAACTGATAAACTTGTCACATTATTCAACTAGGTTAGCGTATGCTAAATGGAGTTGAGTATTTTATTAAGTAATGAGAAATAATAATGATCATGAGGAGGAGGAGGAGGAGGAGGAGGAGGAAGAGGAAGAGGAAGAGGAGGAGGAGAAGGAGGAGAAGAAGAAGAAGAAGAAGAAGAAGAAGAAGAAGAAGAAGAAGAAGAAGAAGAATTGCATGCTTGTTATTGTCGATGTTGTTGTTGTTGTTGTTATTATTATTATTATTATTATTATTATTATTATTATTCAGTATTATAAATGGTGATGATTTGCTACTGTAAGTCATGTATGAGTACGTTTCATAGAGCCTAAAGAACAACATGAAGGGTGTTTGAAAATGTTGTGGCCATGCAGGTAAATAAAATTTTACAAAATTTAGGGCCTACTTTCATTTTTTCTATTATCTCTGTCCAATGATATTACAGTAATGTCTTTTAATAAAAATATTTGTCAAGATCTGCAAAAATGTGTTTCACTGTTCTAACATAAAGTTTATTCCAGCTAAGGCTTTTTCAGTTTTGGAAAAAGATGTGCAACAAAGATTTGGTGAATGTTTGTGCAGCAACAAAGTGATGTATGTGAATTTTGGCAAGCCCAATAACAGCCTGATGTGCTGGATGATTATTCTGATGAAACTACTTTGTTCACCATCCTTTCCTGCACTTCCTGAAGTAGGTTTGTGTATTCTTTGTTGACTGTCTTAATCCTTTGGAATGAATGAATTTATTGATCCTTAATATCTTAACATAAACTATTTAAAATTTCTTTATTTTAGTTCTTTAACTGCTGAACCCTTGTCTTCAGCTCATCGGCAGTTTCCCACTAGAATATCCAGAGGACTTGGGGTCAGTTATACCTAAATATTATTTCACCTTAACTCAAATAAAAAAATGTCAGACAATTCCATTAACAATGAAAAAAATTACAATTAGCATGCTACAAATTACTAGAAAATGTATTTCTAAGCTGCCTGCATGTCCCTACATTCATCAACACTGACTAACTCAATGTTGTCTGTATTGATGAAGTCACTATATCCTTTAAATCTATACTTGCCTGAATCGTCCTTCCAGTAAGCCCCCCACTCTTGCTTTAGTTTTTCTTATTCATAATTACCAAATCCTCAAATTTATAACATCTTGCCTTTCTCATCTATTTGTCTCTCATATTCCAAAGTATTTTTGCTATTCTTTTTATGTATTTTCTCCTTCTATATTAAATACTCTTTTTTATAATATTGTCACATGTACAGCCAACGGATTAATTAAATTGGTAATTGGTGAAAATTATTATACAAACAGTTTTATTTTCTTGAATATTTTATATTCTTACACTGCCTAGCCAAATCATAAAGCCAGAACTTAGTTATATTCATTTGGTTTACCACTTCCGTAGATGACTTAAAGGATTTTACCATGATGCAATCGTCCACTTAGCAATCAGCAGAATTTTGCTGGATTCTTCTGTTACCCACTTAACATATTTTCATTGGTTACTATGATTCAAACTCAGGGTGTTGGTATACCATAATTGGTAAACAATACAACATAATGTAAAGACCCCTCTAGGCAATTGCAAACCTATATTAGGAGGTAGCAGAGCCTCAAGAAGTGCCTGTCTGGTCTGTTCCACTCCTGGTTTCTTTGCTCATCGCCTGGCCTGCCCTGTGGCCACCCTGCACCCTCGGCTCTATGAGACACCACTCCTAAGATAAAACAGCCTGTTCGGCCCTAATTATCTAACATATAGATACTCACTTATTATGGCTAACATAAGCCTTCAGCAATAGAGGAGATCAAATGTGTGCATTTTATAATCAGTGTTCAATAAAAGAAGTAGCAATGGCAGTAATATTCTTCTTGATTATACCTGTGAGTGCTCCAACTGCTACGCTCCCCTAACTCCCCTTAAGTGTGACATTATCTCACCCTTAAAATTAACTCAATGCCTTTGCCATATTTTTTCTCTCTTCCCAAAATAACAAATAAATGAAAGTTTTTATATATTTTTCCACATGAAGGAAAAAATCTAAATTTCCATACTCCTTAAATTAACTACTTCTGTGCTAGTCAAAGCAAATCCTCTCTACCCATTTTATCATACAAATCTTTATATTTTTCTCTTCTCTAGTTTCATAATTTGATATGATTTTAAAGATGTCTTATCACTCAGGCTATCAAATCTCTCTTGCCTATCTATATCTTTGTTTCTAAGCCTTACCTCTTTTCAAAAACCTCTAATATCCATACTCTTTTGCCTCACATATATCACCCTTTTCCATTTTTTTGCAAAAGTTCTATCACTATGACAACCAAGACTATTTGCATTTCCACTTATTATAAATAGAAACTAAATGGTTAAAATGGTTAAAACTAAAAAGGAAAGGAATAAGTAAGATGTTTATAAAACTATTGCAAAAGATATATAGTGAGAACCTGTTTTGTGTCAAATTTTCAGGTGATGAGGTAACGGATTATATGCAGAGTAAAACAGGAGTAAGACAAGGTTGTAAATTAAGCCCAACACTGTTCTATCTCTACATTGATGACATTTTGGAAGAAAGTGAAAAAGATGAGTTACATCTACCAGTAATAAATAATAATGAAATACCAGGGGTGCTTTTTGCAGATGATTTAGTAATCACATCTAGTGCAGGATTAAGAAGAGCAATTGAAGTAGTGAATACTTTTGTAAACAAGGGGATTGAAAATTCATGAAAAGAACTCAAATGGTTTTGGTTTTTAAAAGAGGTTTCAAGTTGGAAAATGATGAAAAATGGCAATTAAATGGGAGAGAAATACAGGTAATAAGAAAAGTTAATTATCTGGGGACAATATATTTAAGGAAGGTTGAAATCCACACAGTGAAACTATCGTGAATCTTATTTTGATTTAAAGTAAAACACTAAAAATCAAGTCAACACATTAAAACTCTGTTGATATTTCACATATACATTATTAAAAGTAATTTTGGGAAATGTTTCGTGAGGTAAATTCCTTACATTGTCAACCAATCGGCAAATGACAAGTCAATTAGGTAAGGTATGTATGCAGCTATGTTCGCTCTGGTGGTCTGTTAATGAACTTAAACAATATGTTGTCTGCTTGGTATATCAAAATTCATAAGTATTAATATTTTATGTAGATATTTTTCCCCCTATATTAAGTTCTTTTGGATGCTGGATTGTTTATAGCAATATTATATCCTTTTCTATTTCATGATTTTCATTCCAAAAATGTGCAGTCACTGCTGATTTTTCTATTTGTTTGTATCTAATCCCCAGATTTCTCTCTGTTTTTTTAATGTATATTTTGTCACAATCTTTGCATTAATTCAATATATACCCAAACTTTCCTCTTTTTTCTTTTTTTGTTTAGTTTTATTTAGATTCAATAATTCACCAACACTATATCTGTTTATGGGTGCTAGAGTGATGTTATACTGCTTGAAAATATTTTGGAATTTATGGTTAACATAAGCATGGTATGTGAATTTTCCTTAGGTAAGTACTGAGTGTAGTGATTTGTTTAATTTTCTTTTTATCTTTGCATCTTTTTATTTTTTTTATCTGCCATTTGTTTGTTAAATCCATTAATTTCTGCTGTGTGTATTATGTGTGTGTATACTCCTTCCTGTATTCTTCTTTACTGAGTGGTAGGTGTATTAACTAACCTATAAGTCATAATATTAAATGCTGCTTCCTTGTGGGTCTGGGGTTAAAACCTTTAACTTTTATGTAATTGTCAGCATGCTTGTCCTTCCTGTATATACAAAATTCTATACTTTTATTATTTTTTATTATCTTTAGGTCCAGAAAAGGTAAGGTATTATTTTTCCAGAGTAAATTTTATTGTTGGTTCTTGCAAGTTCAACAATTTTAATGCATCTTCCATGAATCTATCTTGTATAATGGCAAACACATCATCCACATATCTGTACCATGTTTTGAATATGTATCCAAAGGCTCTAGTTATATTTCAAAATAGCTCATGAACAGATCCGCCATAAATGGAGATAGAGGACTACCCATCACTAAACCTGATCTTTGTTTAAAAATCTTTTCTTCAAACATGAAGTAAGCCTGTCCCAAACATAGTTCTATAAGCCTAACATATTCCTTAGTTTGTGTTTCTGTAATGTTGTTAGATAGTGGCCATTTTTTTTTAATAAAGTCAGGGTTTTTTCTTTCGGAATACTGGGAAATAATGTTTTTACGTCAAAAGAAACCAGGATATCATTTGTATTTAGTTTGTGATCTTTCATTTTATTTACAAGATCTAACGAGTTTTTTATGCTTAAGCTTGGCAATCTGGGTAATGTATTAAATCGAGTGGTTATCCATTTGGCTAGGAGGTAACATGGGGTATTACTATTGTTAATTATTGGTCTCATATCTTTTCCCGGTTTGTGTATTTTTGGTAATCTTATTATCTTAGCTATTGATGGATTAGGTATTTTGATTTTCTAAACATCTGATTTTGTGAGTAAACTATTTCCTTTTAATATATCCTCTATTGATTTAAGCATGTGTGTAGAGGGTTTGTTTCAACTTCAATGAACTCCTTACTGTTTATAACGCTAGCATTCTTTGTTGATAATCTTCTTTGTTCAAAATTACAATTTGAATTCCATTATCTGCTTTCGTATATATGACTTCTTTTTTATTTAATGATTTTATGGTTTTATGGTGTGACTTGGGGATTTGGTTATGTTTTTCTGATTTCCTGACGAAATTTTCCTAATATCATTTTTATCTATGGGGTTTAATTTATCGATGGTTAATTGGATATCTGTTACATATTCATCAATTTTTGATGAGAAATTGACACATGTATTGATGCCATTATTTAATAATTTTGTTTCACCCTTGTCAGTTTTTCTTTCAAAAGATTAATTATTTCAAGGTTGGGTTTCTTATTGATGTTATTTTAATTTTTATCTATCTGTTTTTTTGTATAAATTTTTAAATTAATTTTTTTAGAATGTGGTTTTTTGTTTTATTCTGAAACTAATAATTTCCAATGTGTTCCTCCTGATATTATCCCATGCAATGTCTTCTAGTGACTTACTTAATTTCATATGTAATTTATATAGCATTACATCTATACGTGCGATATCTGCATAATGTTTGTGTCTTTCTAATTCCAATACCTTTTTTTCAGCTGCTTTTTGTATATAACTATTATTGTTGTATTTTACTATTTTTCTAATAAATTTCGGGCAAACTTTTTCTTTCTGTTTATGAATCTGATATATGCTGTTTTGCATCTCCTTTTTTCTTTTAGTTTTTGATAAAGTTTTATTTCTGCTTTATGATTGTATAAATGTATATTAAAAAATTCATGTTGCAGGAGTGATTGGTGGGATCCTACCTTGTGTTCCATGCTAGATCCTGATGTCTTAACAGTCGATGCAATGTAATTAAAATAGATCACCTTATCAGAGCTCACATAGTACTGTTATGAATATGAAAGTAAAATTGCTTAAAAATACACTGTTATGTTAAAACTCTTTTAATGGTTTGTGCTCCTAATTGTTTAAAATTATTTAAAAGTAGATTGATTTCCTGTTATTTCAAATAAACTTTTTTTTTTTTCTGTTTCTAGTAGTCTTGTTCCTAATGGCTTGAATGCCAATGCAATATGTTTAAGGAAGGTTGGAATCCACACAGTAAAACTATCGTGAATCTTATTTTGATTTAAAGTAAAATACTAAAATTCATGTCAACACATTAAAACTCTCTTGATGTTTCACAAATACACTTATTAAAAGTAATTTTGGGACATGTTTCGTGAGGTAAATTCCTCACATTGTAAACCAATTGACGACAAACGAGTAAGGTATGTATGCGACAATGTGAGGAATTTACTTCACGAAACCTGTCCCAAAATTACTTTTAATAAGTGTATACGTGAAACATCAAAGAGTTTTAATGTATTCACATTTTTAGTGTTTTATTTTAAATCAAAATAAGATCTGGGGACTAGTTTAAGCTCTAATTGAAGTTGGAATGAACAGAAAAAATGAGCAATAGAAAAAGCAGCTATGAGTGTTATAAGAGCATGTTTAAGAAACATTCCTGATATAAGAGTGAATTGGCTGGAAAGAATATGTACAACCAAAGTAGAAGCTAAAATGTTGTATGGGTCAGAAATTTGGGATGTAGAGGATGCATGGAAAGATGTTGATAAAATAAATAGAAATTTTTGTAAATTGATTTTAGATTTACCAACTTCATCCTCAAATGGTATAGCACAGCTAGAATTAGGTAGATATTCTGCTAAGAAAAAAATAATCACAAGGATTTTGAAATATTTATTCAGTATTACCACATTAGAAGAGAGTGATATTATTAAAGAATGTTTTAGAATATAGGAGAAATGCAAGTGGAAAGAATCATGATATTTCAAAGTGCAGGAAATTTTGCAACAGATAGCGTTGGGAAAAGTATAAGTATGGATAAATAGGGAATACCAAAACAGAGGATTTTGGAAAGAAATAAATCCAAAATTGGAAGATATTGAATGACAAGAAATAATTAGTTGTTTAGGTGAAAACAGTTCACTGAGACTTTATAGGGGAATACAAATAATATTGGATAGGGAAAATTATACAGAACAATGTGATAAGGCAGGTAGAGAAGGGTTTGCTTCGGCTAGAACTGGAGTTATGAATTTAAAAGGATTAGGATATGACAAAGGAATAAGAAATTGTTTAATGTGTGGAGAAACCAATACAGATTTTCATTGTTTGTTATAATGTAATCAAATAAAGTTATGGAGAGAAAAGATTTGGAATAAAAAATGGGAAAATTTAGATGGGAAAATTTTAATTAGGAAGATCTTAACTGTAAAAGGAGAGAAAGATATAAAAATGATAAAGAACTATTTAGGTAAAGTTAGAGAAAAAGGGATAAGAATGACGAAGAGGATGATAGAAGGAAACGTAGAAAGAAGTATAACCTTAGAAGTATAATAATTTACGGATTTACAGTGTACTTAGGGAAGGTGAGGGAGAAATGGTAAAGAATGATCAGATTGTTAATGATTGATAAATTGAATAGGATAGGGAATGGGGGTAAATTAGTATTAGAAATAGGATTATTATACAGCAATAACCTGGGTGTTAGTGTGTTGATGCTCTTGATAACCCAAGAATTTGCTTACAAATACATACTTGCTCAACATGTTTCCATTCTTCGTTTCCACCCCAAACTTCTGTCCCAAATAACATCTTGCTTTTCATATATTCCTCCCAGACAGTTTAGTTTAATTTCTGGTGTTTTCCTTAAATACAAGTTCTCATTCCCATACCCAATTTTCATTTACTGTCATTTTCTTTGCTTGTTCCATTTGCAATTAGAACTCAACCTAACCCACAAATGATTATATTTTCTTACTACTTGAACCCTTTTGAAGATAGTCAACCATAACTATACCCTTGGAATTTCATAATACTGCCAGCAGATATGGAACAGTTTAAGCTTTCTTTGGAGGAATACAGGAGGCATGTTTAAGCTTTCTTTGGAGGAATACAGGAGGCATGTTTCCAGTTTTGACTTTCTTTGCACTATGGCACAAATTGTGTATCCAGGTTTCATCAAGCATGACAATCCATCTTAGAAAATTGGCAGGCTTTCACTAAAACTGCTCTAAACATGGTATTTGGAAACAAACTACTTTTGTTGCATAATCAACAAGCATTGCAACCATCTGACACAGGCTTTTGACATGCCTAATCCTTTTGTTAGTATTAGTATACACATTCTGGCAAAATGCTCATAACCTCAATATTCAGAGATTTTCACTCTCTGATCTTTTAGCATCACATCATGGATTAAATCAATTATTTATTCATTTGTGGCTGTGGACAGTTTTATTCAGTATGGGGCTCATCTTCAAGAATTTCCTGGCTTTTTTTGACAGTGCAACCACTTTTCTTTTATACTATTGAAAATGAAGGAGCAGATTCTTATAAAGTAGGATCGTTTTGTTACTATTTGAGTTGCAATCATACTCAATTTTTCAAATTATTTTATGTGTCTTAAGTTCAAATTTGTTCATCTTAAAGTGTCCTTACACAGCTTTCTAAAACATTCACTTATGCAGAAGCTACTAAATGGAAGTTGACAAAAATTTGCTCATACTGTTAAAAAAATGATCAAGTTGACTGGAGCACTATCTCTGTATCTGGCCAAAAACTTTTCAAACATCCTTGTAGCTGATTTAACTATGTGATATAGTAGTAGCATTTTTTTAGTGCTTTATATTGGCAAATTAGTAGTGTTATCCACTCCAGTTAGAAAAAAATTGGACCTGTTAAGCAGGTAGTATGTAAAAGTTTGAATGAGCAATTATCATTAAATGCTCCCAAGTGAGCCTTTGTGCCATTGTGTATTCAATTTCTATTTCTGCAACTACATGAACAAAAGCATATTTTATTTGCTGTTGAGACACTCAAAAATTTACTTGGTAAAACAGGAAAAGGAAGATCAACAAACAAATTGTACATCAGCACCTGTTTCATCATTAGAGTATTATATTACTAATACCTATGATACTAACTTCTACATCTGGCACATTATAATCTCTCCTCCCAGCACTACAGAGTAGAAAAAAAGGTTTTGTACAGATACAGTTAATTGTTATATATTAAGCTTGCTCTTAATGCTGAATGAAATTAATGACAGCATTAATCAACCTGGAGTTCAAGAGTGCCTATGATTATCTGATATTTACCTTTTAAGAATGAGAAAAAAATCTGGAGAAAAACTTCACACTGGAAAATTATCTTATCATGCATTTCCACTAGATGACAAGCACAAAGTTCCCTTAACCAAGAAGATGGAAAGCCAAATGTTTGACTATTCTCTTCAGATAACTGATAAGCATAAAATTACATTCTAAAATATTATTAACACTACTATTTCCAATTCTTTGGACATGAAAGCAATGAGATACTTTCTCATAATTCTTCAAAATGTTTTAGGTATTTAAGATTTCCAGATTGCAAAATTACCCGAGACAAGGGAACACTTGAAGGTAATTTATTTTTATCTTTTTGTTACTAATGTTATGTAAACAATTTAAGAAACACTGACAAACCAAAAACACCTAAAAGAACATTGGTTGTTAGACTATAGCAATAGAAAATGCAAAAAAGAAAAAAATATAATAAGAAACATTTTCAATAAATATTTCTTTTAAGTTACAAGATGAAGCACTGTTTTACCTGGCATTTTGCTTGCTACGCTAGGAGAGAGCACAGGTTTATTGCCTTGCTCATTTGGATGACTATGAGATCCACTGTCATGCGAAGAATGCCTTGATCCTGCACCAGGTACTGGTATGGGAGTGGAACTCATGCTGGAATCTATCCAATAAATAAATAAATAAAAATTAATTAATTAATCAATCAGTCATTAATAAAATAATTTCACTTAATACTGCATTTGTTTCTGGATCAACTGATAATATAAGCATTTATTCTAATCCTGAACTTAGGTATTCATTTTTTTACTCTTATCTCCATTTACTTACATACTTATATGTATATTTACATTTACTTATATGTAGGTAAATGGAGTTTAGTGTAAAAAAATGAATACCTAAGTTTAGGCTATACTACCACTCCATTGTCAACAGTTTTGTAAGTACAATATTTATTCTAATTCTAACCTTGTGTAGCTCCTGAGAGCAAGAAAGTAGCATTTATTGCAAACTTTCATAGAATAAGTCAATATAAAAACCTGCTATAAAAGATGATACAACTGCTAGTAACCAAAACATTTCTTCAACATTAGTGATATCAAGCTAATATGGGGAACAAAAGAATTACCAATGTGGTATTTTTTAAAACAATACATCATAACAAAAGCTAAACTAGTCAAATACGTGCTTTTTAAAATACAGTAACCATAAACACTGATATTTTCTTCACAGTTTTAAATTAAAATTCACTCTGATGCTGATACACAACAGGAAATTGTTGAGCAAGGAACAAATATTATACAATCCCTTGTGGAATGAATTTTTGCTGCACTTGTTTGTGTTTTTTTAAATTAAAATCACATTTTATATCAAGAAACAAACTACTGTTATCAGAACTATGTGATGCTTTTCTGTTAATTTTGTGTACTAAAGCAATCAAGGGTAGTTTAATCAACAGATATTACAACAGATATTAAAAGTTAACAAGTTGTTAGACTGCCTTAATATAATTAAAAAACAAACAAAATATTCTGTTTCATCAAGCTATGCTCACTTTAATGTGTTAAACCTCAGGCTACATTAACACTACCTTTTCCTTATGTTAAAACCTTAGCAATTGTTAAATATTGGAAAATGGCAGGTGTAAAACAGGCCGTAGTTGCTGATATTTTAATTTTTAAATGTTCTTACTAACAAAGGAAGGCCTATAAAATGCAATGATTGAAAATTTTCAAAAAGAGGAATTTTTTATAAAGGTATAGAATGCAGAAAAGCAGTCATCATAAGATAATGCATAAAATACAAGAGAGGTTAGAATGCATAAAACATAAATATGTCTCCTCCATGCCAATGATAGCATTAAGGTTTTATTCCACTAGTTCTTTTCACTTAATGGTCTTGACAATGCTGGTATTTCAAAGTTATTCTACTCTGGATTATCAGCAACTGCAACTACACCAAAAAGAGAAACTCTCATAAAATTCCCTTTAGAGGAATGCTTGAATTATAAATAACTAATTAAAATGTAAATTGGAACTTGCACAGTGAAACTAATCATATAATTGATATCATTGTACGATTCAGTTGAACTACACACTCTTCCATACATTATGACAAGTGAGTGAAGCATTAAGAGCGTATAGTTCAACTGAATCATACAATGATATCAATTACATAAATAACCATTTTCCTGGCATTCTGGGAACAATAGATTATAGAAACATGTTTAAACAATTTCCTGAAGGCAACAGAACCAAATTTATAGTATTCACAAGTGCTACTTTTCCATTAATATCCAAGTAATTAGTGATTTTAACCCCCAACTGAGAAATATAGTTGCTATGTGATCTGGATCATTGACTCATTAACTCATACAGTTGTTAAACAGCTGAGGATGTGGACAATTGTTCCAAGAAACATGTTCTGAATAAATCTCATGTACATGAAATCATAAAGAGTGTTCTAAATATTTCAACTCAGAAGAAATTATTAATGCATGCTTCAGTGTGTTCAATTCCAAATTTCATTAATATTGAAACAGTAAAACTTGTTCAAAATGGAACATGTATAAAACAAATATCTGCCTAAAGTGCATAAAATCTTTGGTCCCTGTGTTTTTAAAACATGATCACATGGAACTTTTTTTTTTGTATAAAATAGACTTTTATTCAATGGGAAATAGAAACAATGTTTTAAGATTTTTTATGAAAACTCTGTATAAATTCATAAAATAAAGTTCAAAGTGTTATAACCTTCTACACATTAGTGGATAAGGAAGCTATTGTAATACTGGGTAACAGAAAATGTACACCATACTGTTATTGTTAGAATGTGAAGAGGGTGGGTGTCTTTTGTTCCTTTCATTCTTCCAGCTTACTGCAAGCTAACAAATCATCCTATCTTTAATTTCCTGGAATTAAAGAATAGTTCGGTAACTCAATTTGAATTCGAAGTGAGGTGCCTACCTGATTTTTCTGTGCATCCAATCAGTTAACTTGTAACATTTGAAGCAGGAACATCATTGCTAAAAAGCATGTATTGTTAAGACTTAATGAAAAAATGAAGGTGATCGAAGCAAGTGAGAAGGATAAACTCTCTGCATGAGATGTTAAGGTTCAAATGCAATAAAATGCATATTTATGAAACAGTAAAAAATAAAGATAAAATTAAAGACATATGGCTAAAAGGAAATGAACAAATGAAATGTAAAGCTATAAAAATCAAGAATGAAGAAATAAATGAGATTATGTGGGAATGGTTTATGAGAGCCTGAGTGAAGAACTTGCCAATATCTGGACCAATGCTCTTTCTTTACTAAAGCATTGGAGAATAAAGAATTTAAGGCATCTTTGGGATGGCTGGACTGCTTCAAAGCAAGATATAACGTCATATGGAATCAAGTGTGCAGAATAGTTAAGATATACAAGAAAGTACAGTGACAGATAGAAGCAGAAGCTACAGACTCTAATTTCTATCATCTTAAAAACATATTTAATGCAGATAAAACATGGTTGTTTTATCATGCCTTGCCATCCAAATCTCTTGCAATTTGAGGCAAAAGTTCAATGGGGGAAAAATGTCAAAAGAAAGGCTGACCATTTTGTTGTTTGGAAACATGCTTGGGGAAATATAAATGCTGCTAGTTATTCGAAAAGCAGCAAAACCCCAAAGTTTTAAGAACATTGATGTCAGTAAACTTCCAGTCACTGGTGAAGCAATAAGAAAGCCTAGATGGTGAGCTTCATAATGAAAAATTGGCTATATGCTTTCAATGCAAAAATGAAAAAGTAAAATCATTAAGTGATTTTTTTAAGGTATTATCACTTGCCATTCTAAAGTAAAATTATCAAATATGAAATTTGCATTATTTTTTGTTTTAATTACTGAGCCACCACAAGTGGTCAATAAGCATTACACAACCAATGGATCAAGGAATCATCTTCACATTCAAATCCCACTATAGGCACTGATGTAATCTCTGATTGGAAACATTACTGAAGCCGACAGCACATATGTACTGCATGATCATCTCAATCTTGGATACAATAAATTGGATCAGCATGGCAATAAAAGAGATAAAATATGAAACTGTTTGTAAGTGCTTCACTAAAGCTGGGTTAGAAGGTGAAGAAGTTGAGCATTAATTGAAGAAAACTAATGTAGCTATCATTGCCACTTTTAATGAAATGCAGAAAACTTCATGCACTCCAGAGGAATACATTCTGAATGATGACCTCTTCATTCAGTACAAATTCAGTTTTGCAATGAACCTCCTAATAATCCAGGACATAGAAAAGGATGAGGAAGATACTGGAGAAGAGGAAGAATATGATGCATAAAACTTCCTCAGAAAATAAAATTCCATGGAGGCTCTAAAATGTATTGGCGATATAATGTCATTCACAGTGAACTCAAACTCCCCCAACTGCTGGAATTATTGCACAGTGCAAAGGTCTGTGTTGAATAAACCATTGCTAAAGGAAAATATAAACAAGTTTCTCTTATTGATATGTGGAGAAAAGTGTGATTTCATATACTGTATAAGACAGCTAAAGACAGTGTATCTCATATGAGTAAGGTTTACAATAAAAGTGTCCATGAAAATCTATTAACTACGATCAATATATGCATAAAAATAAGCAAGTGATTTTAGTCAGAATTATAAGTCTTTAGAAAAGATATGTACAGTCCATAAAATGCTATAATCATGTTAAAGTATTTATAAGTTTAATATTAGGTATGATATGTTTTTATATGCAGAAATATTGCGATCCCACGGAATTTCGTTTTGAACAAGTTTTATTGTACAATACTCTCACTTCAGAAGTCAATTTTAAATGTGTGATGAAGGTTATCTTGTTAACATATAGCTCAGTTACCCTTTACAGAAATATCTTTTAATGCTATACCCACATCCTGAAACAAGAGTTCAAAAAAGGTGTAAATGGGGCCTTAAGAGGGGAAACATGGGAGATGTCATTTTCCCACTTTTTTGGAAAGGAATGCAGTGCTCTTACTATTTTATGGAGAATTTTGTTTTCTTACTTCTTAACTTTCACTTACTTTCTTAATCACAATAGTCCCAATATTGAATTAAAGCAACATTTTCCTAAGCTAACAAGACAAAATTCATTTGCATGTAATGCAAAAATATAATATAAATTATTATATTCTAACTTTGAAACCAACTTTCTGCATTTTCAAGTGAAAGAAGTTAAAATGTGGCTTCAGAGATTACATAAACAAGAGCAGAGAGAATTCTTGATAGCTCACATCTTCAACAGTATGGATGAATATTTTGAACTTATTCATCTTAATTATATATATATAGGGTTAAAAGAGTCTCATACCACCTAAACAACTTTTTGAAGCATGTGGCTCAATGACCTGAAACTCAGTGTGTAGGGATAGCCATATATTGAGACCTCAAAAATTATATTATTGACTTTAATACTTTCGGTTTAACCTCAAGTAACACCAATGCTATTATTTCAAATAGAATACCAAATATAGTTTTTGAATAATGCTCATTAAGAGCTTTTCAAAAAGTACCCACACTAGATACTTCTACTACTAAATCAAGAAAACAAAAAAACTATAGTGAATTACTTCCATAACAAAAAGAAAACAAAGTTAGCTCAACATCTAAATTCTTTGTTCAAACTGGTAACCCTCAGCTGCCTGATAATGTGCCAGTCTATCAGAGAAGCTATTTAAGGAATTACTTAACCAGGTTTTAGAAATGTATTGCATAGCTTCCGTCATTCAATAGTACAAAACTTCTAAGTTGTTGGGTCTTTCTCAATATACTACTGATTTTGAATGGCTCCACAAAAATAAATGCTGATGAACGTTCTGTCCATAATGAGATGGAGCTCCATCTTGTTAAAATTATCATCTTTGTGTGGCTCATGTTGACTGAATGTGGAATTAAATTTGCAATAACCGATACTATATGATTTCAAAGCAAATATAAATATGTATTAGTATTTCTCTACAGGTGAAAGGACCAATGATACGTCTCCAACAATACCAGCCCAAAAATTAGTTTTTGTGGATATTGCCTGTGGTTCTCCTCCATTCATTGTGAATTTACATCTGACCAGTATTGGCAGTTGTGTCTGTTGATAAATCCATTCACACAGAATGTGACTTCATTTGAGAAAACAATCTGTCTAAGTAAAGCTTGATCATTGTTAATGTGCTCCATCATTAATTTACAAAACTGCATTTGGGATCATCCTCTGAAAGTTTTTGCAAAAGTTTAATTTTATAAGGACGTTAATTTTATAAGGACACACAAGCATTTTCATTATGGAATTTTGGCTTATATTTGATTCTAATGACAAATTTGTAAACTTTTGGATTTTTATAGCACACAGAGAATATCCAATGAAAAATTTTGATCAGTTGTACTTTTTGGGCAACCTGATCTTGGTAAGTCCTTTACACTTCCAGTTTGAGTAAATTTCACTATCCTTGTTACTATTGTATATGGAGTTAAATTACCATTCAGATGCATACCATTAAATAAATTTGCTGCCTCCTGATTAGATCATTGTCTGTTTCCATACCCAACCATAATTAAAATTAGAATTCTTTACTTTTCACTCAAAATCAGATAGAGTTATTTAATACACTAGAGGTTAGATCTAATACCTTAAATGAGATGTTTCTGCATCAATAGACATGATTCCATGGATACAAACAAAGAACACTATTTAAATTATTAGTGACAAAACATGACAAACAAAAGAGGGTACTTGATATTATTGTATGATTTAGTTGAACTACAAACTCTTAATGCTTCACTTACTTGTAGCATGTGAAGCATCAAGAGTGTGTAGTTCAACTAAATCATACAATATTATCAGTTATATGAATGGCTTCTGTGTACAAGTTCCAATTTACAATTTTAATTAAAAGAGGGTAATTTTGAATATAATACACTCTCTTGCAGAGATTAGATTAATCATGATGCACTGTGGTTAGAATGAGGGATAGAGGGAGTGAAACTGCTGGAGTAAAGCAAAAGTGTTCATGTAGAGGAAATGAAAAACAGGCTGTTATATACATATGTACATGCTTATTGCAAAATGCTCACATATATAACATTGTATATAACTACCTTGCATGTAATTCCACACACACTACGAGACAAAAATACTTGTTTTCAACCATGAAAGTAAAAATCAAGTATTTCTCATAATTGACGAAATTACAGAATTACGTGCATTTAAAAATATTTTGCAGTAAACTTGTTCACATATATAACAGCCTGTTTTTCATTTTCTGCTATACAAACATACACTCTAGTTTGACTCCCACAATTTCACTTCCACAATGCCTCATTCTAACCACAGTGCATCATGGGTAATCCTACCTCTGCAAGGAGTGTATTATTTTCAAACATTACCCAAAAGAGCATTTTATCATTTGCTGCACCTTTTTATTTTCTTCATTTAGTAACAATAAATTTGTACAGAAGTATCTAGAGTTAGCACTTTTTGAAAAGTTCTTAAAGAACATTATTCAAAAATGTAAAAATATACTGGTTGCTCCATGCAAAATAAGAGAGTTGGAGCTATTTCCAATTAAACTGGAAGTAGAAAAAAGCCAGTAATATTTTTGAGTTCTCAGTATACAGCTATCCTCAAGAACTCTTGCACACTTCAGATGGCTGCATGCATGCATACACATGCAAAAATTTATTCTAATTTTTGTCTGTTTTGGTACACTTCATGTATGCACTTTGGGCTATGAAAGAGAGTTTAGCCTAATTATGATAACTTTAAGGTATTCATCTTCTCTCTCCTTTCATAATAAGTCCACCTTCACTAAATTTATGGAATCCTGAGGATTACATAAAAATATGGCTCAAAACATGGAGACATGTTGAGGACAATCAATGCAGGAAAGCAACTCTACAAGAATAAAATTCTGAATTATACTCCAGCCTCTGGATAATTTTTAGATGAGACCTCCCACTTTTTATTTTAGAAATAGAACACTGGGTATAATGCAGTACATACAATTAAATAGAAAATTTATGGGCATATGAAAAAATTACTATCCTAATAAGTATTGAGATATGGAACATTGGCCACCCCTAGGGAAAGCAAAGTTGCTGGATCGAAATTGTTCAGTAATTTGTATTGCCATGGTAGCAGGCAGATATGTTACTCATTTTATGTTTTAAGTCTGGAAAATGTGAAGTTCTTGCAAGTACATTGGAGATTCAGAGAGAGCATTTTTGTGCAATAATAATGTACGATTTTAAATCCGGCTTAAATTAAATGCCTTTGAAAGCTTTCTGGGACTTTTCCCCTTCACATCAATGTGTTCTGCTGGTTTGGAGATTTTCAAAAGGGGTGGCAATCTCTTAAAGATGAAGAGAAGAGTGACAGACCAACAACAGTAGTAACTCAGAAGAACATCACCTCTATGAAAACAATTTGGGAAGATTCAAGACTAAGCTACAAGTACATTGAGCTGGCATTAGCAATTAGTTTGCCAAGTGTTTCAACTAGTCATCAGCATTTTGTGTAAAAAAAAATTTCTTCCAGATGGATGTCCCATAATTTGTCTGAAGCAGAGAAGCTCCAGAGGGTGGAATGGTGCCAAGAAATGCTGCAAAAATTTAACTGTAGAAAGTCTCGCCATGTTTCAGATATTGTTATGGGGACAAAACATGGATATATCAATTTGATCCAGAAACAAAATGTCAATCCTCCATTGGTTTTCCCTGATGACCAACCACCCATCAAAGCCAAGAGGGGAAAGAAAATGATTGCCTCTTTCTTCTCCACAAGTGATCATGACTATTGTGCTAGAAAATCAGAGAACTGTTACTGCAAAAGCACACAGAACTTTGCCTTCTGAAAGTGTTTCAGAAAATCCAAGAATGCATCCAAAAACAGGACTAAGGGGTATTTTGTTGCACCATGACAATGCATCAGCTGACACTGCTAACAATGGAGTTTCTGCAAGGAACTGAAGCAAAATTATGACTACTCATCCATCCTATAGTCCCGACCTTGCACCATGCCATTTCTTCCTGTTCCCTACTGCAAAGATATCAACTTCAAGGGTAACAATTTTCTAACCTAAAAGAAGTGGTTGACGCATATGAAAAGAAGTTATCTGCAGTGCCAGAAACTGAATGGATTGGCGTGGATGCTTCATGTTTCCAGAGGATGGAACGCTGCATATAGTGCCAGAGGAATACTTTGAGAAATTGGGATAAACTAAACATTTCTATGAGTATTCACTATTTGTTGTCTCATCACTTATCTAATGACCCTCATATCATCTGGGACACAAGTCCGGGATTACTAACCAAACTCCACACAATGTTAATAATGTGGCAACAGTTCTGTTATTTGAGATAACAGTTTAACTACCATTATTATTTATTTATATTTGCTCACTTGGCAAATAATTACTTTCCAAATTTAGACAACTTTGTGCCTTTGCTCATCTTTAACATTCATTTCATGTGCATTTTTATCAACAGAGATGATCAGTCATAAAACAATTACCGACAATTTTGTCAAAAATGAGATCTTTGAAAAACATCTTTTTAGGTAATTTTACTGGAGGGATATTGTTTTAAAACAGAAAAATGTTTACTATTGTAGAGGGTAAGTGTATTTTGTTTTAATGATGAACTAGGTATCTACTCAAGGTGGCAGCTAAAAGAAGTATTTGCAGAAGACCATTCACAAGTAGAACAGAATGGGACTCTTTTAGATATGAGAATAAAGAATAAAGAATGTAAATATATGCCATGGAGATTTTTATGGCTTAAATTTACAATTATTAAATGTTGGGTGATAATTCAGAAATGTGCCAAAAAGTACAAGAAAACTGTTTGCAGCTTTGAGTGAAACTTTCTGCTGAAGTTACCACATTACTCACCCAAGCAGATAGCATTATCTAAACATTATACAATGAATAAAAAAGAATTTAAAATATATTAAATGTAAGTAATTTAGTAAAATAACTTGTACACTATACGAAAAGTACTATATTATTGTATTGCTAGATATATAGCAGAAAAAGTGTCAGTCTATGATCAATTAAAAGTAAGTACTTCCAGTTATGCTTAATCTATTGGTTTAGATCCCAGAAGTGCACCCCAGATACTACAAAGGAGTGAAATCATTAATTGATGCAGTTGGTGAATAAGAAAAGGAACACTGCCCCAACCCCCTAAAGCAGATTTGTAAAAAATATATTCTTGCTAATGCTCTTATGCAATATAACATTTTTGTAATTATTTATCAATAAATAACAATTCACTTGTACTTTTTTCATTTGGTAACCATAAACCTACTGCAATCTACTTTAAATTATAAAAGGAAGCATATGAGGAAAACATACTATATGTAGACTTGTTATATCTTATGGTACTCTTTCAAAAAAAAAAAAAAAAAATGTAGAGTACACAAATCAATGTAATGTATTAAAAAAAATCTATAAAACAGTATTTCTACTTTATGCCAACAGTATCTGTTATGAGTATCACAAAGGATTTTTCAAAAACTTTACATGCATTTCTCAAAGATTGTTTTTTGTCAGTTACCACACTTTAAAATCCAGTACCTCAATTACATAACAGTAGGGGGGGTTTATTGTACTTTTGGATAGTTGTACATCTGGGCAAAGACTCAGTGCCATTGTGTGAGGAAAATTTTATTTCATTTTGTTCCTAACTAACTACATAAGTGTATTAGTAGCTCTGATTAAAGGGAAATCATGAAATGGAGGCAAACTGACTTTATTGGATTGCCTAAGAATACTTGAACCAAAAAAGTATTTTAATTGGTTTACTCACATTTTATTAAAAAAAATCATACATGCAATTAAAGATATTTTAATTGCATGTATGATATACTTTGAAGTCGATAGAACATAATATACCAACTTAAGAGTACAATATTAGGCCCTTTCCAAAAACAGCATCTCACAAATCCTATGGAAGCAGGAACATCAATTCCTCACCAAAATTTAAGATACGTGAGAAAAAAAAAAAGAGTTGATCATATATTTATGTTAAATTTAATTATTTCTTGAATATTTGATTTAACTAAGATTAAGAAGAGTAGTGAAATAATCTAAAAGAAACATTAGCCTATTTCATCCAAACCAGTGAAAGCAAAATTTGTTAAAGGAAAAACAATTCTGAATTTTATAGTTCTGGTTCTGAAACTTAGGCATTACCATCAAAGGATGAGACTTACAAAAAAATTCTATGAAGTTGCTTCAGAGGTAAAGTTCATAGACAAGGGAACAGTTGAAAAAGGATATTTTGTATTGAACTTGAAAATTTGTTTTGTAACTTTGAAGATGCTTTATTTATTTATTTATTTATTAATTAATTAATTTATTTATTTATTTACTCTGGCAAGAGTTAAGGCCATGGAGCCTTCTCTTCCACTCTACCAGGCAAATAACACCAACAAAAATGCAGAGCACAATATACATAGCTATACTGAGTGAGCAATGCTTCATGCAACCATGGGACAAGCCGACGTGCTATGTCTGAGGTGGGGAGTATATTTCCCCTCCACTGTGCAAGGCTTCAGTGTGAGTTGAAATCTTATGCAAGTAGCACATATTTGTTAGGCAATGCAATACAGTGTATTCAGTGAAAGTGTTTAAGCGAAATGGGCAATTCAACTATTATATTCTCCAAAGAGTGTTCAAGTATGATTCATACATGAATACAGAATCAGTACTTGCTGTAATGAGATTATTTCATGAGGACTTTCTTGATTCCTCCAATTTAAGCCCCTGCAATTTTATATCTGGGAAGCATTAAAAAGATCTTGTACAAAACAAATACATACACTTTAGAAGAACTTAAGGAACCGTTTAAGGAGCACATGAGACATGTAAAATATAAACACATGGAAAAATCAGCAATAGCAGACCATTTCTGGCGAAAGAACCACGAATTCCAAAAGGTACCAAAACTCTCAAAAGCTCTTCAAAAACCAATAGAATTGACAGTGTGGGAAAATATATTCATAAATAAAAACAAAGAAAATTTGGTTAATTTTGATCTCCCAAACAATAGTAACCTTATCACAAAGTTCCTAAAATCTACGGAGCGACATCTGAATACCACGCAGTGAAGGGGACATTGGGATAATGCTGACGATGAAGGCAACTGCCTTTGAAACATGTCCAAGTAAGTGGAACTAAATTAGAGAAATTTGAGTGATTTCCTCAATAATAATTTGTTATGTCCCACTCAAGTTGTTTCTTGTTTTTTCAGAAATTTCAATTGCATGTTAACATCAGCTCATCTACAACACTGGATGTCTGACACTAAATAGAAGCTTTATATTGTATTATTATTAACAAATATAAATAAGTATATGTAATGATAATGTGGACATTCAGTAAAGTGTGCCGTCAGTTAAAAAGGTCGAGAACCACCAAGTAGACAGGGCCATATTCTAGGTCTGAGGTAGAGATAAGTATATAAAGCAAGAGATGATATACTAAGGAGTGGAAGTATGGAGGATTTTGAACAGGAGCATAAAGAAATGGAAAGACCTACATTCTTTTAGAGGTAGCCATGACAGCTGATTGCATAGGGGCATCATATGATCAAATTTACAGGTGTCAAAATGAACACAGACATTATGAATGCATTCTAACTGTCGATCTGCCAAGTATTCAGAGTAGAATACAAGACATCACAACAATCAAAATGAGCACAACAAGAACTTTTTTTTTTTGATTGATTTATTTATGGACGCTCTTTAACAGCTCAGGTCATCAGCGTCCCATTCAAATCAGGGCGTGAAACGGCCGACAAATTTTGCTCAGAGGCCTCTCTCTCAGGCTTGAGGTTCTTTTTTGTGCCATAAATGTACGACACGGGACCCACGGCTTTACCTCCCTCCCGAAGGAAGCCATACTTAGGATTTTTACGCCCGAAAAAATCCATCGGTCCTGGCCGGGTTCGAACCCGCGATCTTGGGTTTAGGAGGCAAGTATGGTAACCACTACACCACCAGGACCGACAACAACAAGAACTTGAAGTTTTTTGGAGATGGAGAAGTAGATTGTTTACTTCATGTTTTAATGTGTGTATCAAAGAAAACATTTTACTGCATTTGTAGTTTAGCTACCTACAGTGCCATTCTAAATCAGAGTCAATATAAACATTGGATTTTTACAGTGTTGGTATAGTTAATTACATTATTGTTTAGTGATTGATTTTAAGCTTACCATTTATGTCCCACTGCTACAGACTGCAATATAAGTGGATTCAGTTTTAGTCTAAACTTTTGTGCCCAAAGGGAGATGGAGGTAAGAGCTTCAGTAACTATAGTCACAGAGTCATTGACAGAACGAGAGATGGAGTGAAAGTTGAGTTGTAAGTCATCAGCACATGTTTATAATGTATGTGAAAATGATAACCAATGAAAATTAATGACAACAATTGTGAAAGGGTTTGGGCATCAGATATCAGTTGTCTTTGACTATTGACTTTTTCTCATTTGATGAAAAATATTGTCATAACTTGTGTCCCATAGGTGTAAAACTATCATTCAACATATTAAGGGTATTTTTAATATCTGTTGCCCAAACTTTTTCCATTTCAATATGATTTTTTTAGAACTGTTTAGTAAGAAATATCAATCCAAACTAATTTTGCATATATACATTGCAAGTAATGAATTTAAAAATAAGAATATTGTCATCCTAACATTACTAAAACTGCATACATTCACTAGCAAAGTATGGGAATGTCGATATGCTATTAATGAAAATAGTAGGTAGTTAATGATTTATAATTAATATAACAGTCAGTTTATGACTTTCATTTTCTGCTGAAAGCAACAGTATAACTTGCATGTTCGTTTTCTTGGTTTCTCTATTTTGAATTATCACAATTATTACATTTTTTTTTGTATTTATTTTGTTTATTTTCATTTTGGTCGCGTATAAGGATTACAAGTGACGTGCATCAATTGTGGTCAATCCTATCACTTATCTTCCGAATTATAATGGATCTTAAAATGTAAAACAATCTATATCTGTATCATTGAGTTACACTGAACTTAAAGATATCGCTCAAATAATGCCTCAGAATCCCGCGGCAAAGAAGCGCTAAGTATTACAATGTAAAATGATTTCTCTTGATTTCAAAATTACAATATTCTCGTCCACGGAGTTCTAAAAAAATCAAAAACCGGTCAATAAACACCAAATATACTATTTACTATATTACCTCTTTATACATTCAGTTGAACTCCCTAAATATTCACAAGTACTTGGTTTAAAAACATCAATGAGCCACTTACAGTCTTCTCACTCCTTTAAATTCCTTTTAAGGATGACAGTTACACGTCTTCGTTAAAATAAGTAATTTCCTCAAAAACGTCATCGTTAGATAACAGGTAATTACATATCATGTAACAACACTAATGGCGTAGTTTTGGTTGCTTTGCTTCTTACAGAATGACAAAGTATTTGAATTTGTTGCAGCGCCAATTACTAATGACTACTTTCAGAAGTTGCTTTTTTTAATTGTCATGAACGTCAAGAATTACATTCTCCGTTACATTCACACTTCCACTTATCGTTTGTTAATCGCCATATCTCTTTTTTACAATCATGGTGGCCACCACGTGCAAAAAGTTCCCTATCTTGACAGAAAAATTTCGCATCTTAGGCATTTCGAAATATGGGATGAACTTGGATTCCTGCTCCAATCTCTCTGTCTGTCACTCGACTCTCTCTCTCTCTCTCTATTGTTTTATGATTCCTTGCGTAACCACACATAAACCCTTCCCATAACCGTGTGCCTTGTAAATATCATTATTTTCAAGCAACAAAAAAAAAAATGAAAAAACTCTAGCTCTCAAGGATAATCTTTTTTGTTCAGCTGTAGATAGATTGTATAATGCTCATAGCCTTGCCTCATTATGCAGCATCACTGAGAAAGCAAATTATGAATTGATAAATAAACATAAGACCATTTTTTGTCCTATTGTGGCACTATCACTCAACAATTTTTTGCAACTTAACCTGAGAAAACACAACACTTTTAACATTTTACAGATTAAAAACAACAGTTTAAAAAATTACTGTTTTTCTTTCCCTTTTGCTAAAACTAGAATTGTTTGAGTATATGCCCAGTTAGTGAACTAAGCTGTTATAGGAGCTTGCACATTTCAGTTTTTAACATGCTTCACTGAAATGTTTTCATTCTTAAATTCTTCAACATATATTGAATTGTAACTTGTTTCATCGCATGGGTAATAACTCCCATCCATAAAAGTCAGTTCTACACCAACTTATCACCTGGCTGAGAGCCCAAGAAAATTTGGAGTCAAAGTCACCTAGTCTTTTTTTTTTTTTTTTTTTTTTTTTTTTGTTAAAGTATTGAAATATGTCAAATCTTATGATATGTTAATGAATGTTTTACTGAAGCAAATAACTGAAATTAATGGAATATTAATAATAACTTAACTCTCAGTACGATTACCTGTTGGAACATCTCTTCGAATTAAATTAATCAAGGACAGCTATTGCTTATTGTGTAAGGATGTGAATACAATCCTAAACAAAGAACATTTACTGAAATGCAGCCAACTTGATAGTTCAAGTATATGTACAAAATGATCAAAGTAAGTCCATTTTAAACACTTCAAATATCACCTTCTTTTGTAACAATACCTTCCACATTCAAAGCAACATCTCTTCATCCATATTTTTGAGTTACTGGTGATATTCACCACTTTTATTTGTTAACTCATTTGCAGGACAGTGGAATAGTCAAGAAATAAGATTTATGGAAAATATGTTGACGAATTAAGACAGGTTAATTGGGAGAAAAAAAAGAATTGGATTAGAAAACTATATTGTAATAAAATGAGTGGTATAGATGATATATCTGGAGAACTCTGGAGAGTTTGGAGTTTGAATTATAACAGGTTGCTTTTATTAACTAAGATGTTGAATAATAAATTTTAAGGCAGAAATGTACCCAAAAGATGCAGAACATCAATAGTAATGCAGATATATAGTAGTACCAGTGCCCATAACACTGCCAAAAAATATTGTGTTTTTATATTCTTCTTTAATCTAACAGAAAGAATTAAAGAAAATCAAAAGAACTGGAAACAACATGTGGAGAGGATGGAGGAAAACCGCTATCGTAAACTGGTTTTAAGATATACACCAATAGGCCAAAGAAATGTTGGCCAACCTAAAAGAAGATGGACAGAGCAGTTCTAAATTGTGGGACCGGAACGAGCTTAAAGGCTTAAACCGTGATCGATGATGATGATGATGATGATGATGATGATGATGATGATGATGATATTCTTAAATTAGCTAGTGAGTTGATTTTATATTCTTATGCTCCAATTACCATTGAATTATACAGAACATGCTTCACAGGCTTTCGCCCACATCATTAGCTGTAACTACTGGATTTGTTGTTGGTTGGATGGACTTGGTGTAGCTCTCATGGATATTTTATGAACTCTTGGATTGATTGGATTCTATTAATTTGTTTTCTTATAACATATCATAGTCATCATATTAACACCTTTTATTTTTTTCCTTTCCCTGTATTCCTGTCAATAGAGAAAAAAGAAGAAGAAGTTAAGAAGTTGGTTAAAAAGTGTAAGGAAGAAGCACGGGAAAGACTGTGTAGAGAAATAGATCACACATTAGGATTTGAATATCTGCATGGGGAGTTATAAGAAAGATAAGGAAATTGAATAACCCTTCATCTGTTTCACACAGCCTATCCTTTTAAAAGAATAGAAAAACAACTTTAAAGATTTATTAGTAAAAACAGAAAAGAACTAATAAATGAAGATTTTATGATTCTGCATACAAATGTAAGGAACTTATTTTAGATGAAGTAAGCATTGAATTTTGTTACAGTTGTGGAAATATGGATCCAGTCAGTTAATAAAAATCCTTATTAAAATGTTTAATCAGATTCTAGAAGGAGACAATACTTCTGAAGACTGCAGCTTATCTTATGTATCTGCCATACATAAGAAGAAAAATATAAAAGACCCACATAACTACACAGAGATTAGTGTAATGGATTCAATTAGTACAATTTTCAACACTATTCTTAAAGTTAGATTGGAACATTCATTTGAAGAGGAAATGTTTGTAAACCAGGCAAGGTGCAGTTAAACAACTATTTATATGTAATTTTTTCTGCTTTGACAATTAAGTGGAAAATCATATGGGAAAGGACAAAATATCTATTTAATATTGATTGATCTTGAAAAAAAACCTACAATTCAATATTTATAAATCAATTAAGCAAATTGGTGTTGATGACCAATATCTTTAATTAAAAGACCATATGGAAACAGCCATGCTGCAGTGAAGATAGGGAAGTAATCCATTTAGCACATAAAACTTAGACATGGATGCAGCATGTCTCCAGTCCTATTTAAAATCTATTTTCAGGATGTTTTAGAACAATGGAATCAATCATGTGATAACCTGGGAATCAAGTAAGAGGAACAATACATTGTTTGTTCATTTAAAAACTTTCGAAAAATTAGACATTTTTAAAAAATTCTGTTGGAACTCACACAGTAAAGCTTGTTAAATGTACATTATAATTAATCTGTCGTCTAACACACTCTTATGCTTCACTTACTTTTAAATACGGTGGGACCAGTTTCGAAGAGACATCCTCTCCATCTTCAACCAACTTGACGACTGATATGAGAAACTAACATCTATGAGGACCTGTGGCTCCGTCCTGGTGGTGTTTTTTCTTTATAAACTGGAAATTGGTATTACACCACCAGGAATTTAAAAGTAAATGAAGCATAAGAGTATGTTAGATGACTGATTAATTATAATTTACATTGTTTATTGTTTGCAGTTGACCAAGATATGATAATCCAAAGCTGATGGAATGCAAAATTTATGAGGAAGCATTTGAAGTTGGAGGTCTACAGATGAACATAAGCAAAACATAATATCTAGTCAATGGTGGAGGTGGAAAAAACATTAAAGTAAGAAACCATCAAATTAGTAACGCAATTTAAATATTTGGGATGAATCTGGAAGTTGCTATGCAGATATAGATCACAGAATACTTTAGGTTCAATAACAACACTGAATCAGATTTATGGAGCAGAAATATTACTAGACAAAACAAAGTTTAAGGGTGGACATTAGTAAAAAGACAGAAAAGACCAGTAGGTTTGAAAAGGGGCGAGATAGTTGATGAAAATGGAAGAACCAGATTGAAAGATGAACTCTACACTGGTATGGCACATTAATATAATGACTGGGGAGAGATGGCTTAAGATTTTTCTTGAAGGAAGGAGTTAATTTGGATGGCCAAGAGCCTCATGGAAATCTTGCATGGTCCAAATGATGCAATGATACAATCTGCATGAAGGAGACTGGCAAAATCGTGAATCACAGTTGGGAATACAGGGTATCTGCTGACAAGTAGAAAAATCCTTAAAAGCAAAAGAAAGATAGTCATTTCCAATAACAATAAAAGCATGCCATGTGGCTTATAATTCAACTAATTACTTAATAAAAGACCTTTCACCATATTTTCGAAATACTGATATGGCAATGTAGTCAAGTAGTTAGGCTGCTTGCCTCCAATCCAAGTGGCCTGGGTTTGATTCCATTAGATGGGATTTGTGATGGTTGAAGAGGCACCTGGACAGGTTTCCTTGGGGTACTCTGGTTTCCCCTGCACTCATTCTACCATTGCATCATCATCATTATTGCAGATAGCAATGAGGAGCTACCATAGTATCTCTCCTCAGAAATGCTTTAAACACCGCACAGTTAAAGTATAGAACACTATGGATGGATGGATGGATGATATAGTCTAATAATATAAATGCATTATTGAAATTTAAAATATCCATCCATATTATAGAAAGTACTTAAAATACTTAAATATTTTCTTGAAAATATCACCCTTCTGTGAATTATATAGCAATTTCACAAAACGTGGAAAGCTCTTACATACTTGACTGCAGAGTAATAGCTTCCTTTATGGAAAAGTCTTTTCAGACTTTTTTGATCTATTCAAGTCAACAGCTTTTCTAGTCTTATTTTGATTTAAAGTAAAACATTAAAAATCATGTCATCACATTAAAACTCTCTTTAAGTTTAAGTTTCTCTGTAAATTTAAAAATTTACACGGAAAACAAATAGGTAAAA
This sequence comes from Metallyticus violacea, assembly GCA_030762175.1. Classification (NCBI taxonomy): domain Eukaryota; kingdom Metazoa; phylum Arthropoda; class Insecta; order Mantodea; family Metallyticidae; genus Metallyticus; species Metallyticus violacea. Next base: position 35,118,551 of record CM060835.1, read on the forward strand.
ATAAAAATATCAACGAGAAACCTAACCTTGAAATAGTTAATCTTTCGAAAGAAAAACTGAATAAGGAGAAACAAAATTATTAAATAATGGCATCAATACATGTGTCAATTTCTCATCAAACATTGACGAATATATTACAGATATCAAATTAACCATTGAGAAATTAAACACCATAGATAAAAATTATATTAGGAAAATATCGTCAGGAATATTACAGGAAATTAAAGATCATAGCCAAATCCCCAAATCATACCAAAAAACCATAAAATCATTAAATAAAAAAGAAGTCATATATACAAAAGCAGATAAGGGAAACCAAATTGTAATTCTAGACAAAGAAGATTACCAACATAGAATGCTAGAGTTACTAAACAATAAGGAGTTCATTGAAGTGGAAAAAAATCCCCTACACAAATGCAAGAAATCAATAGAAGACATATTAAAAGGAAATAGCTTACTCACAAATTCAGATGTTTACAAAATCAAAATACCTAATCCATCAATAGCTAAAATAATAGGATTACCAAAAATACACAAGCCAGGAAAAGACATGAGACCAATAATTAACAATATCAATACCGCATGTTACCTCCTAGCCAAATGGTTAACTACACGATTTAATACATTTCCCAAATTCCCAAGTCTAAGTATAAAAAACTCGTTCGATCTTATAAACAAAATCAAAGCTTTCCTAGTATTGTAATTATACATAGATAAGTTCAATTTAAAGTTATTCAAGTGGTCAACAAAAGCATGTTTTCCATTAGGGCAGCTATTACTCTCCAGTGCAAAAATATAACAGTTTTCCAGCTTTTGTGCTTGTAATTCGCAGAAGGGCAATATTTTCAAGAAAAAATATTTTAGTACTTTCTATAATATGGATGAATATTTTAAATTTCAGTACACAGTAAGTATTGAATTTATCATATTATTAACCGTATCATTCATTCATACTGTCCTACCTGAGGGTAGGTCCTTCACTATACACTAAGCATCCTTATGTTGCATTTAGAGCTTTTCTTGGGAGAGATAATGTGGCGTGTGTATTGCAAGATTAATGTTTTCTTACTGTAGCAAGAAGTTGCTGGTTTGCACTATTAGATAATTAGAGTAACACAGTAATATACCTGAATACAGGAAAACTTGCAGTTATTTAAATATCAAACAATATTATATTTAAAGTAACACTACTCTCATACATACACTCTCCAGCAGAAATAATCAGTCATTTGGTCAAAGTATAGCAATTTGATTAGTAAGCTGCTGCTGAAGTTAAATGTGAGTTTTTAAAGTAATTGCTTTATTTAATTTAGTGTTAATAGAATGTAAAGAAAATTAAAATTACACAAAGGTTACATTCTAAGCCTTTCTTTGCAACTATTGGAAGAGAAAATCAAAATTAAAATTTGGGTACTTCAACTCTTAAGTACTAAGCTGAGTCAAACTGATAGGAAGTATACAATATTTTCTGTAGAGACCTATTTCATCCTATTGATTCCAGACTTTAATCAAAGGGTCATCAATAAGTTTGTTCAGTTCAAACCAAGAAAAGATGTCTTTTTAATAGGTGTGTTACTACAATCTGTGTAGTGTGTAGTATGTTACTACAATCAAGTCTCTCTCCCTCTATCCATTGTGTAAGTTCAGTCACATGTATGAGTGTTAATTCCAGTTATTAAGATTTTAGAAGTATGCAATCTATTTTCAGTAATAGCAGTAGCATTAGCAGCAGTAAATTGTGCATTCCTGGGGTCATGCTGCCATGAGCTGCTGCTAAAATGTAGAAGAATTACCCCAAAAATTTATATATTTCAAAATTGAATGGAAATATGCATAATACACTACATTTAAGAGCATTTTGATTCACAAAATCACCTAGACTTCTCAAAGCAAAGCAGGTAGAACTAACTTTGGAATTGTGATTTCCACATATGTTAACTAAAATTATTAATTATAACATTGCACAGTGAAGCTATCATATATTAAGATACTTGTATGATTGAGTCAAACTAACATTCCTTAACAAGTAAGTGGAGCAAAAGTGTTAGTTTGACTCAATCACACAATGATCTTTCTATGTACATTTTTTCCAATGTAGTTTCCCTTCAATTTCTAGACCAAAGGAATTTACTTTACCAGTACTTGGGAATTTTTCTGAGTTAAGGAGGTCTGGAACAGGGTCCACCCAGCCTTGTGAGGACAACTGAGAAGCTGCCTGATGAAAAGGTGGCAATTTTAGATCTAGGGAGCCATATAAAGGCAACCTGTGAGATGTCTGCAAGCTGATCACATGCTTCCCTGCAATACTGTCCTTTACCAATGAAGTTGTGAGATGGAGGTAGAGGAAGCAAAGGTCACTGTCGCAGGCCAAAGCTCTCTCTGGGCTGTGGAGTGCCAAGAAGAAGAAGTTATTGATAAATGTTAGAAAAGGCATAGGGTACTATATAAATCTGCAAATATCAATTTTAACTAATTCACTAATATTTATAATTTTTGGACTCTTTTAGTTAGTTGTGAGCTGAATCAATTAAAGACAGTTATTTAACACCATAGAAATTCAATTTCTGCAACAGCAATTTGTGATTTATGCAATTAAAAGGCTTGGCTAGTCTGCACAGGTCAAAGGATGCTTAGGCACTTCAATGTTGCTCACTGCCAGTCATTTATGATTACACCTCTGGAAGAAAAGGCTGAGGTGAGGGAAACACAGGCAGCTAGTATCCATGAAAGGGACTGCGCAGATGCATTTGGCAGCCTCAATGTGTTTCCAACTAAAATGCCAGTGAAGACCCCAACCAAGGAATTCAAATCCCTCAAGGTCTGCTTCATAGCAGATGTCAGGGTAGGAAGTTTTGCCCTGGCACTTTTGATCCTGTAATAGAATCATTAGAATAAAATTATATGAAAATGGGAGAGAGGAAAATTTGTGGAATGTAAATTTACATCTCTGCATTTACCTAAGTGACCGATTGAACCCATAAAAAATCCATGGTCTGGATAATTGGCCCAATGGGAATTGGACCTAGGACCTCCCGAATAAGAGTCCCTCATGTTACAATCTGAGCCATTCACCTGGTATCAAAAACCTTAGCCTAATCACAAAATATTCCCAGAGTAAATTTCTTTTTATTTAGAGAAGATATTTCAATATTGAGCGCAAATGTGGTATATTTGTTTTGTATATAGCATTCACTTTATTTTAAAGAACCACGTGCATACCACTGCATGGAACATAGATACAAATTTAGTTATATCATCATTATTACCTGAGTAATAGGTGGTGTTTTTTTTGGGAGGGGGAATGGGGGTTAGTATCTCCTGCCGACTGCCAAAGGCTTCAAGACAAGTTGAAAAATCCAAGACATTTGCATAAAACAGGAACAATGTGTAGTGGAATATGCACAGAAGTGGAATAAAGGAAAGATCTATTGCAGAGTTCTATTTATATATATACTCACATCCTTAAAAGTAAAGACATACAGCAAAAAGCTGCCATTAGCATCCCACCATGCTTGAGAATACAATCCATGTCAAACAAAATCCCTGGGAAAGTGGAGTATTTCCATTTTCATTAATTTGGTTAGTTATTAAATTATAAATGGCATATGCTTATAAAAGATACAGAAGGGAAAAACATAATTATGGAAAATAAAATAGAAGTTGCTTTATTTTCAATGAATGTAATTAACATTTCATATTGCATTTAAATATAATGTTCCCTTAAATTCAAAATAAATTTAAATACAATGTTCCCTGTTCAATCATCACATATACAATAGCTGGTCACAGATTGTACAAATGTTGATGTTATCGGTTTATTATTAGATTGTTGAATAGGATGCATGGTATAACATCTATAAAAAATACCTAGTCCCTTTGACTCATTCTATTAAATGTTTTATATATATATATGGTTACTAACAAGACAAATAAAGAAAGAAAGTATGTGTTTAAAAACTCATGTGTTTATTTTAAGCTTAGAAAAATTTTAAATTTGCTACATATGTCACACCTTTACCATGATTGTATAAAGGCTTCAACACTAGTATGTGACAAAAGAATGGATTGTTGCATTACAAATAGGTAAAATATGAACTGACATCTAACTTATGGAGTTAGCATACACTAATCTCGTTATAATAGAAATATGTAAAATAAAATGTAATTAAAATGTAATATGAAAATTATTAAATATATTTTTAATTACACATGTAATAGTTTTTATTTATTTTTCAGAAGCTGTAGAGAAATAAATGTATCATTTGATACTATGGGAAGTTATGGAAATCATCACTTCTCATCACAGTGCTTACACACACTAAGTATTTTTTGAAATGTATTGTAGACATATTTGCAAAACACGGTACAAATCTCTCAATCTGTTCATGCATAAAAATATTTTGTTTATTTTAAGTACTTTAGTGTTTGAATAGATTAAAATACAGTTGTTTTTAAGTAACCATTCAATAATTTAGAATGAAAAATTCCATATAATGTAAATTTACTCTTTCTTAGTGCTGATGGGTGCATTATTAAGATTCTTCATTAAGAAAGAAGAGCAGGGCATAACAGATTTTGAATATCATTATAAACTTTTATGCAAATAATATTATCATAAAACAATGTATTAAGTCTTATTTCAGCTAAAAACATCACAATAGAAAGGCGTCATTCCATCACTATAAATGCAATATGGCATTTATACTGACTATATATAGAAAAAAAGTGAACGAAATTACTGAAGAAATTTAGAGAAAAAAGTCAAAAAGCAAACAAGCTCCAAAATTTCAGAATAACCCGCCTCTAACACTTGTAATATAATATTTAATGCTCAAATGTTCATCTATTGGATTAACTAATATTTCTTAATTCATCTATGTGCTCTTATTGTTGTTAACTGAACAGTACAAAATGTCACTGAAGCAGAAAACTATCAGTGTGCTGCTGTTGATTTTGATATCACTCATTGGTTGAAATTTTGTACTGACACCACTGTGACTGAATGGTTAAGACTGCTTGGCTCGTTCCCACAGAGGCAGGCTAGGTCAATCCCAATGGCTGAAACAGTGCCTGGAAGTTTTCTCTGGGTTCTTTGGTTTCCCCTGACACATATTTCATATTGCTACACCACATTTCATCCCCATCTTTATTATCTAGCGTAACGTAGTCTGCTGATTCTTGGTGAGTACATTTACACAGAGACTACACTAATGCCCTCTGCTGCTTGTGAATGCAACTCCAATGCCTGGCTGAGAGTGAGTTAGCATTAGAACTTACTCATTTACTCACTCATTCAATTTAAATTTTATGATATGGAGCTTAGTTGCCTTATAGGTATTGGCAACCCTTCATACCTGATACCCTGATAACAAAATGGAGATTCTGAGTGTTTTCTAGCTTAACAATGTTTTATCGCTACTAGAGAATCATAAATGCATGAAGCTGAAAAAACTATGATGCTTATATTTGCTGAAGAATAAGTGAAAGACAACTTGAGAATATAAATGTTTCAATAGCATATAGTTGAAGACAGCCATATCTCTTGAAGCACAAATATTTGCATTCTGAGGTGGAAAGTACTTCTATTAGAAAATGTGATGTTGGATATCTACTATCAAAACACTTTTATAAAGGTTAAGCTTCACAGTGAAATTGATAAATAAGATGATATCTGACATTCATCTAATCCACGAAGGCCATGATAAGATTCTTAGAAGATTGTGAAATGATAGACAGAATCAACTATACCAATTACAAGTGCTTTTGACTTACAATGCAGTGTTTTTAGAAAAAAGTCCCATAATGCCCTAAATTATATTTTTGAAAAATTCATGTAGATAACTAAATGTATGAAATGAATGAATGCTGTTTAATGCCCGTTTTTGCTACAGAGGCACCACAGACGATTAACTAAATGTGAAAATCATTTCTTTTAAGAGCATTAATTACCCATTCTTCCATTATGTTCTCTTAATATACTATCTTATAATGACAATACAAGTCATAAAGCATGCAATATTCCAAGGAATTAGCTAAGGAATGGCACTGAGCTCAAAAAGAAATAATTTCCATAATTATTACTCTAAAATTTCCAGAAAATACTAAAAGTATTGTGATTTGTGGATTGATCAATTTAATGATTTAACCCTAATTTCTGATATCCATTGCTCAAACAGTGTAACACACGCATTTTTACAAAACCTATCCACATGCTTACAATGCATCATAGCACCATCTGATTCAAGATTCACAGTATCTTCCATGCATGTGCTTGAAATAACAGTATTGCATGTTCATTTAATAATGCTATAAATTGGATCTGAAGCACACATGTACAGTTTTATCTATATAATTATTTAACAGGAGATTTATAAGCAATGCTTTTATTAAGAGTAAATAACTATAGCTTTGTTTTCATAAAACCTGATTCATTAATTAAATTTTAGGTTCTCAGAAGCTGCTATGAACCTTGCTGCACCAAACATTGATATTAAATGCACGTTATAGTCTTAGAATTAGGTGCAAAAACGTTTTGTGCACAATGAAGTGATTTGTAATATTGATAGAACTCTCAACAATGATCACCACTCACAATAAAAATTACAAAGATTGGGGAAAATGTTTAGTGTTTAATAGAATATTGCATGTTCTTAAATAGCGCAGTATTTCATAGAGAATTATTGAAAAGTGACTATAATTTTTTTTTTCAAGATGAAAAGTGAAATATTAATTTAATCCTTTTCTGATAAATTTATCATAAAGAAAAATTGTTCAAATACCTCTTAATACCTTTCTTTTAAATCATATTGACTTATTATAAGGAAGAAAATGTGATTACTGCTTCAGATTTTTACCAGACTAATGGAGGAGAACACAATGTAAAAAAATAGTCACAGTGTACCACTACTGCAGTAATGAACTCTTTGGATTTATTATATCAATCACAGTTTCTGCTGCCAAGAAAAATCACATGAAAGATGATTCAGCTTTAATGTGTTACTTACTCATGTATTATATTAATAAACTACAACAAAATCAATTTCTGAGTATGTCAGATATCTGTACATCTGGGAAAACAAGTTTCAAAACTCCCCAAAAAGTACTTAACTGATACATACACAAATACCATTAGATTGTAACTAATAAATATATCTGGATTGATATCCTGCTAATCTAAAGCTGTGTATAAATAAGGCATCTTTTGGATCAACTGACTTTCAGAAAAAAAATTTGTCTTAATTTTAATATTGCGTTACAAATGCTCTGCCATGATAATATTAAATATTACCATCAAAATGTGTAAATTCCATGAACAAAATGTGTTTATTTCTACGGCCACTTCCTGAAAATTTGCATTCACAGAGTTAATCAAAAACATCTCTAAGGTTTTAAAAAATCAGTACATATTAATTATTAAACCCATCTTGACTTACTTGCACCCTGGAAATTTTGTTTTATACTTCCAATGATAAATTTAATGCAATTTTTTCCCACAATTTTGCATCTGCTGAAAATGCAGATACAACATGGGAGAAAGCTTTTTATGTGCTCAAATTCCTTTGTAAACAAATATGTGACCTCCATTCAATTTTACTTCCAAGCAGAGCATAAGCAGTATTCACATACCATAAGTAAAGCTGTATATGCTATTGAATTATTTAATTGAATTAAGCCACTTATATCCCATCCAGGGCTAGGGCCTCCATAAGAGATAAGGTTCATTGATTTCTTATATGGTGAGCTAGTCCATATGAGTTATTGTCCCTATGACTTTGTTAAGTCTATTAATGTTTCACATATGGTGTACTTGATTTAAAAATCTCTGGCTGCCTGTGCAAGAGAAAATCAACAGGCATAAAAAAAACCCACCATCAACAGTTAAGAGAATTATTTGTTTGTGTTTGCAGCTGAAACCATGCCAATAGCAGTTTCTTCAAGCTCTGAGTAGTTGCTTGCATGAGCGCAGAGAGAATGGACATGAAGTGTGAATGCTTACAAGAAAGGTTAAGATATGTGTAGCACTGCAGTTGTACAGAGCAAGTATTGGACTGTTCAACAGACAAAAAATGCAAAAGCCCCAATAAGGAAACAGATCTACAGATGATAAGCTTTCGGAAAGTGCTAGAATTGGCAGTTCTTTTAGTAATTGGAGGAGTAGAACAAAATCCAGGACCAGTAATGGTGGAAGTGAAAAACATGTTGAAGTCAATAGCAGAAGATATAAAAGAAATTAAAAGCAGACAAGTGAGAATAGAAGAGAAAATGGAGAAGAATATGGAAGAAATAAAACAGAAGATTAAACAGATCAAGGAAGAATTAGGGGAAGAGGTAAAGGAATGCAGGAGTAGAATAATTAAATTAGAGAAATTGGTAGATGCAAGAAGAAAGCTGACCATAGTGATTTTTGGTGGAAGAAACAAGGGGAAAAAAAGATAATAGGAAGAAGTGGAAGAAATTGTGGCAGGAAAATTTAGACAATAAACTGGAGGAAATAAATGTCTTTAGAATTGGATGAAGGATTTGGAAACCAAGACCAATATTAGTTAAATTGGTCACTATGAATTTTAAATGGAATGCACTATATAATTCCAGGAAACTAAAAGGCACAAGAATTTTTATTCAGAATGATTACGGGAAAAAAGAACTTGAAATAAGATTTTAATTATTAAAGAAGATGAAAAAATTCAGAAATAAAGGAAGAAGAGCCTTTATGCATGGAATGCAGCTGTGAATCGATGGAATTCTGATGGCTCAGCTACTAGTCAAGGAAAGATGGACAGAAGAGAAAAGAGGAGGGGAGAACGGGGAGCAAAAAGTGTAACAACATGCAGTCAAGGGGGAAGTAGGCAACAGAGAGAGGAGGAGTTGTAGTAGCAAACTTGGCAGCTCAGATGATGCTACCTACTTGGAGAGCTAGCCCACTGAAAAAGTTGATGGATCAGAAAAAAGAGGCCTTGGTGGCAACAGCTGGAAGAGATGTTTGGAGAGACAAGTGTAGTGGCAACACCAGAAGGAAATATTTCAACATCAAGAAATTGCAATTATGGGAGACAAATGGAGCTTCAGGAGGGGAGGCTAACAAAAATGTCCTTCAGTTTAGAAAAGAGAGGACAGACTTCGTATAGGGTAGGAATCCCCTGGCAGTGGTGTGCTGGAATGTTTAAGGGCTGATAGATAAAATAAATAAAGGTGAATTAGCACAAATGCTAAAGTTAGGAGACATAGTGGCAGTGGTGGAAACGTGGTTAAGAGTACAGCAATAAATTGAGATGGGTTCAAGTTTTTTTAGAAGAAATGCAATAAAAAAGAAAGTGAAAGGAAGAGTTTCAGGAGTTTTGAGTGCTTAACATAAAGGAAAGAAAACTTGGGGTAAAGGAAATAAAGTGTGTAGGAACTGATAGAGTGATGTGGCTTGTGATAGAAAATAGGTATAGAGCGCACCAACTCTTAACAATGGGGGTGAGGCCAGGGACCAGTTTTTACGACCCGTGTTTTCATAAAAATCTACAAAATGTTATTGAAACTTTGAACCAGAAATATGGTAATATAGACCTATTGATAATGGGAGACTTCAATGCTAGGGAAGGGGAAGAACAAATCTATGAAACTGAAGTAGTACCTATTTAGAAAAGAGGCATAGTAGAGATAAAATAAGTAATAGAGAAGATAAAAATGCATTGAATTTTGTGAAGTAAATAATCTAATAATGTCAATGTTACAAGAGGGTTTAATAATGGGGTGAATATACGTTTATTAAACAATGGAGGCAAAGTGTCATTGATTATATGCTTTGTTTAAAGAATTTAGATAATAATCTTGTAGATTTTAAGGTTATGCAGAGAGTTGTGAATCATTTTTCATTATTAGCAAAATTCCAAACGTAACAATAGCGGAACAGGAAGAAGGCAAGGAGCAAGGAAAATCTACAGAACTCTATAGATGGCATAGAGAGGAAGAGAATTATAGACAGAATCTTAACTCAAACAAAGGAAGATAAAGAAGATATGGGGAACATACAATTAATTGAGAAGGGAAAAGCAGACGAAGCAATGTCATGTCTAGAAGCATAAGTGAAGTCAGTTGAGAAGACAATGAAAATTAGGTACCAGAAGAAAACTATAGAAAAGGTATGACAAGGAGTGCCTTGTAGTAAAGAAAAGGGTGGAAAGGAAGTTTAGAAGGTGGAAACAAATTGAAGATCTGCTGGAAAAAGGAGACTATTTATTAGCAAGGTGGGGATATAAATGCTTAATTGAGGAGAAAAGGAAGGAGTGGAGCGAAAAAATTGGGAGCACAAGAGGACAGTAAAAACATAGGAATTAGTTAAGAGTGTGTGTAGAGCGAGCAATAGAGGATAATAGTAGTTAACTGGTTAGAGAATGTATATTCGACTACAGCTGAATCAAAAATGATGCATGGGAAAGAAAAAGATTGGGAATGTATAGATGAGGTTCACAGAGCAGTCTGTAAAATGATATTGAGATTAGCTAGAGCAGCACCTAATGAAAAGCTCTGATGGAACTAGGAAGGGTGGGTCGAAAAGGTCTAGTAATAAAATGCATTATGAAATGCAGAGGATACAATCATTCCAGAAAGGAAATATTCTCAAAGAGTGCTTGGGAGCGCAAGAAAAAGGTAAAGGGAAGCAAGGATCAATGATTTAGGGAAACAGGAAATATTTGGTAGCCTAAGAGATAAGAGTACTCTGATATATTATAGGAGTTTTAAGAAAGAGTGGGGCAGGGAAAAATATATTGAGGTTTGTGACAAAATGGGTAGGGAGGATATAGCAGGAGTAAGAACAGCAACAATGAAGTTAGGTGGGGGTAAAAATTGACCAATATTTGTGCCCAATGTGTGGAAAGGTAGAGAAGAATTTGCACTGTATATTAAAACATAAAGAAACCAAAGGATGGAGAAAGGAAATATGGAACAAGAAATGGGATAATTTGCAGGCAGAAATTCTGGCATAAAAATTTTTGGATTAGCAGAAAAGAATTTATGAATCAGTTGGAAATTATGTAGGAAAAGTAAGAGAAAAGCTGTGGAGGAAAGTGATCAAGGCAAAGGAAGAAGGTACATAACATAACAATTAGGAAAGATGATCACCTTTAGGGAAGTATTTGTAAAGTTCACTTGATAATATATATAGTTAGAGTGATATAGGATCCATGAGAAATAAATACTACTACTACTAATAAATATTCATTCAAGCTCAGATAATGACAGTGCTCCTACCTTTTGCATTGACTTTCAGGAATTACTGACAAATAAAGGTTTTGCTTCTAGGTTTGATTTCAGTGTGGAATGTATCTTTCGCCAAAATGATAGACTGAACCATTATAATGGTAGAATGTGAAGTAAAAATCCTTTGTATATATGAACATTTGAGAGATTCTCTAAAAATCACCATGTTTAGTGCCATTTTTATTAATATGGTTTATGGGCCATTCTTCTTTGTTGTAAATCCTGTAACTGGGATGTCATAACTGATCGGTTTGATGCCTCAGCTACAAGACCTCTCAGATTTTATACTTTAACAAGATGATGCACCCTTTCAATTTTATATGAGGTTCATATCTCTCTAAATAAGGAACCGCCATGGCTCTGATAGCAATAAGAGGTCTTACCATGGTCTCTGTGATCATCAGATTTCTGGCTACTTATTTCTGGGAGTACATTAAAGACACTATATTTGACCACCCTTACCTTCTGATTTAAATGCTCTGAAGACGAATGCCACAATAATGCCATGCTGCAGCACATGTGGAAGGAACTTGAATATTCATTGATACCTGCCATGCATATTCAACATTTATAAAAACCAAAACTATCACAGTTACTGTTCCTGAGGCTTGTATCCTATAATACTCAATATATATGTACTGATATAGTAAAATCCTTGGAGATCTTTCTAACCCTGTATAAAAAGCCACTATTATTCCTAAATTTGAGTTCTTAATATTATCAATTATAAGCAAAAGACAATAATATATTGGTGCTAGAGAGTGAAAACAAACCTAGAAGCTCCACATTTGATTTAGTTCCATCTTCCATAGCTTAGTTAACAACTCACTTCCCTGTTGAATGTAATTAACGTTAATAATCTAAATTATTTAAATTACTATATAATGCAAATGCTTTTAAACAATCAATATCTCATCAATACTGCCTAAATTTTCTATTTTTTATCACCTTTACCAAATAATATTTGTATGGTAATCTATAGTTAACTATACTACTGAAATGCACAATTGCAGTCCTAATTATCTGAATAACATATTAAAATAGTTTTTCATGAACTGTTTTCTTTATCTGCTGTTTTCTTCAGCTCCAAAGCTAATTTGTACCCCAATTCTGGCCTTCGATCTCTCCCTTCAACCATTGCTTTGACCTGAAAATAAATAGAAATGGACATGGAATCATAAAAATGCTAACATCTTTGATCCATAAGCCTACTTAAAAATTAGAAATGCAAATTTTAACCAGAGAAATATTTTAATGTAGAAGTATGCGACACTCAAGTTTGAATACAGTGAGGTTGACTGCTTACTGGGGAAGCAATTGTTCCAACCAGAAAAAGAGAAATAGAGATGTCGCATGTTAAGTTAGTATTTTCATTTTAGTATTTATATTTTACTAAAAGTATAATATGACTGTCTTTAAAAGCAATAATAATACGCACTAAGCTGTGTTATAAGAGATGTTCAATTTTTACCCTCAGCAGCAATACATTGCTGGCATCTGCACAGGAAATTCCTGTATTTCATATAACTTTTCTTCTGTAAGGATACAGTGGTTCAGAACACATTTCTTGTCATTGAGAGATCCTGTCTCTCTTTATATAACATGAATATACACTGCTATAAAGCTATAAAAAACTGACTTACATGTAGAAAGACAAAACAAATATCAGTCAAAATGGGGTAATGTAAAAATATAAAAAAGTAAAATTGTACCATAAATTGTCAAATTTCATAAAATCAACAGAAATGCTTCCAGTATTTAAATTAAAAAAATGGCGTATTGGCTTGGTCTTGCATTTATTCAATAAAAGAATATATGGCCTACTTTTAGATATCCATAGGAAAAATTGTATTTATGATAGCCTGATTTTATTATTTTGTTGTGTATCATCTGCACTAAAATGCAATATATAATTTGCAGGGCCAAATAATTAATATTTTATAAAGCAGCATGAAAAACTGAAAACATTCAAGCACTATACGAGTACTTTATAAATAAATGTTTTACCATGTTAATGAATATCTAGAATTTCTTTTTATATTATATTATCTCTCTACATTTTGTAATATTTTGTTGCAAGATATTTCTTAAGTTAGTTGTATCACTTGTATTATCTTTTTATTCCATGGGGGTTATGCATAAATTTCACAATATTTTAAAAGATTTTAATATCAGATTTGTACCAAAAAAACAGATATAATGCTAAAAATCTCCTGAATGACAAAATTAATGAAAGTATTCCATTGGAGATAAAAGCAGACAGTATCAAATAAATTTGCAGAATATGAAAAAAATCTATTTTGGAAAAACAAAGAGAAAAATAGGCACATGGTTAAATTAACACTTCAGGAACATAAAATACAAACCAATGGAGAAATCAGTGGTGGCATCTAATTTCTGGACAGATAACCATAACATAATGGAAAAAGAAAAATTATCAAATGGGGGTTTTTAATATATGCAGTTCCTCATTTTAGGCACTCCCTTATATATTTGTTTATGATAGTTACCTGTGATGAATTTACAATGACACCACTGTTACTTGTAACAGAATTTTTAGTTTTCTCAATATCCTTCAAATCAACTCCACGACTGCAATCATCTATAAGAATGGTTCTATAGCCACTTGCCAAAGCATCTGCTGCAGTTGCTCCTGTAATAATAACATCAAGTGTAAATTAAGAAAAGTGAGTGATATACTTAGGCACTTACTTTCTGGATTTTTCAAAGAATGTAACCACCTAAGATTTATATTATATATATAAAAATAATTTGAATGCTCTTGTGCTACACATACACTGTTGTTACATTCAAATATAAATTGCAAGAATTCGAAGCTGCCAACAATGACTTGTTTCAAATGGTTTGCTTTCTTGTTCTCAAAATGCAACAGAATGTATAGCAGTTAGTTAGCCAAGGCACCAGTTGCTTCTTCATTATCGTCCAAGCTGAAAATATAGATTTCTATTGACAGTGCTTTCACAACAGATGGTACAACATTCCTCTGCCAAGCTTTTGATAAACATATCTGATGTTCAATGAAATCTCAAATTGAACATTTATGAAGCAATCTACATATTAGAAATAAAAAACAGATTTTTACAAAGAGGTAAGTTCTAATTACGCAGTTGCAGCGGCAGCCAACATCATCTAATAGTGACTTTAACAACAAAGAAATGTGCATGGCAATGGTTGCAGCGAACATAACTTGGAACAAACTTCAGATACATGAATTTAAAATTTCTTGCAGTAAAACTGAAACCACAACATTCTGGACCAATCGACTGTCAGGAAGAATTACTTGGATTCTTGCTATGTTGATATCTTAAAAAATTAGGGCTGATATAGGTGATTCGTCTATACTACTAGATTTCTGCTGATGAGAAAACAGATGGACTCTTAGGCTGCATCTAAACTCTTTTTCATTTCCTGCAAACCTTTGGAAGCAATAAATAGTTCAACAATTACAAGATTCACGTTCAACAATTGCAAGAACCAAATAGTGAGAAAGATATAGAGTCCATAGGAAATTATTTAGGAAAAATAAGATAAAAATAGATGAGGAAAATCAAGAAACATTGTAGTAATGACAATATATGTCATGGAGGGAACATTGATCTTAAAAAGGGATGTTAATAATTAAATTTAAAGATGATCAGGAACCACATTATACTTACAGGGTATTGATGTATAGATTTGGTTCTTTCTTGATATATCATTTGACAGTGTATCTATCAACCTATTATTAACAAAACTTTAAAACTAAGGTATAAGAAGAAAAAAGTTAAATTACTAAAATCATACCTAACAAATTACAAACAATGCACCAGGATACAGAGTAACATTGGTAGGATTAGTAAAACATTTTCATCACAGTATGATATAGTAAAGTGTGGAGTACCTCAAGGCTCAGTTCTTAGCCCTCTTTTATATCTTACATATGTGAATGATATCCCTGAGTTTGAGAATTCTAAAGTAATTTCATATGCAAATGATACAATATAACTATTTTGGGATAAGGAAGTAGAGAGTGTAAAACATTTAATAGTAGACTCCTCAAGTCGTGCTGAAATATATTGAAAATAACAATCTAAAAATAAAGCTAAACAAGACAATAATTTTATACTTCCAGCATTACAATAAGAATAATAACACTAAAATAATTTTAAATGGAAAAGTTTATAGTGAAAAGTGATAGAAACAACTCAATGTGTTAATTTCTTGGGATTGTACCTTGATAGGAATCTGACATATAACTACCATGTAGATCATGTATGTAAAAAAATTAGCATGGAATTATGTCTGTTATGGAAATTCTCAAAATATTTGGATACTGCTCAACCGAATATGGCATATTATGGTATAATTTATCCCCATGTACAGTGTGGCATAGGACTCTGGGGTAACAGAGCCATTGTAACCTAAATAGGCCATTAATTTTATAAAAACACTGTATAAGAATTATTTACAGACTTAATAAAAGAAATTCATGTCAAAAAGTCCTTAGAGAAAATAACTTTTAACTGTGATCTTGTTATACGTATACACATTAATCCTATTAATTATAAATAGCAATAAGCATACTGGCAGTAATAACAAATACCACACCTATGACACATGAGGAAAAGCTAATTCATACTGTCACCTTAAGTAAAAAAAAACATTGAATGATCCACTTATCAAAGGTGAAATTTTGTACAACAAACTACCAGAGATATTAAAATTGAAAAACTTGGATAAATATAAGAGAGATCTAAAAGGATTCTTGATTGAGAAATGTCTATATAGGATGGATGAATTATAAATAACGTAGATAAAATGTGTAATTCCCCTTTAATTCTATACTAAAGTGTTCTAATAATAAGTTTATATATATATATATAAATGAAACATAAAAATAAAGAAACACTATTAACAATGTAACAAATTAACACTAAAAATAAAAGTAGATAAAGATAAAACACAGAGAAAGAGTCACACTTGAAATTGCTATATTTCGAACTACTGCGAGTTCTTCAATGGCTAGAAGCTAGACAAGTGAAGGTGATAAAAGTAAATATTGAGTATCGAAGGTAACGTTATGCATGGAAACAGATGAAACTCTAGATATGAGAGTGTGGGAAGAAAAAAACTAATATGTAAGATTTAAACCAGGTGGTATACGCGCTTTATGTAAAAATATAGCTGCCATTTCTCTATCTCTGAGTAAACTTTCACAGCATTGTGTACGTAAAGCATCAATAAGAGTTAGACTAAAAGCATCATCAAAATCCTTACAGTGAGATAAGGTATGTTGGGCAACAGGCAAGGGAGACTTGGTTTTAACAGAACGTCTATGATTGTTCATGTGTAGCGAAACAACAGTAGAAGTTAAACCAATATAAAATGCTTTACAAAGCTTACAAGATAACATATATACGACATTCTTGGAAGAACAGGTAGCAAATGAAGAAATGTTGAATTCCTTGGATAAATTAGGGCTATGGAATGATTTGCACGGCATAATTAGTGCACAGGTTTTACATTTAGGACGTTGGCAGTTCCTTACTAATCTTAACTCCAAGTTTTCAGTTAAGTTCACTTCTTCTGTCTCTCCCAATGCTGCTACTTTCCTAGATATTGATATTTCTTTATGCAATGGCTCTTTCCTTACGTCTGTGCACATTAAGCCTACCAATTTACAACAATATCTTCATTTTGATAGTTGTCATCCATTGCATATCAAAAGATCTATTCCTTTTTCTCTTTCAATCCGTGGTCATCGTCTTTGTAACAACTTTTCATCTCTTGACAAGTATATTAAAAACCTTACTCAAAAGTTCCAAAACCAAAATTATCCTTCTGCTCTTTTAAAATCCCGTATAATCCCATCACACAAAACTTTCCAATGCAAACCTAAAACCTCTAACAAGAACTTCATCAACCTTGTTACCACTTACGTACCTGGAATTGAAAGCATCAGACCTATTTTGAAAGAATGTCACGATACTTTGTTAATGTATCCAATCTTTAAATGATTTTTCTAAAATTGTATCCCGCCTTACTTTCAGAACACCCCCTAACCTTAAAAGTATATTTCGCCGTAACCTATCCTCTCCGAATTTACCACATCCCTTTGCTGGCTCATATCCTTGCCAACGTCCTAAATGTAAAACCTGTGCACTAATTATGCCGTGCAAATCATTCCATAGCCCTAATTTATCCAAGGAATTCAACATTTCTTCATTTGCTACCTGTTCTTCCAAGAATGTCGTATATATGTTATCTTGTAAGCTTTGTAAAGCATTTTATATTGGTTTAACTTCTACTGTTGTTTCGCTACGCATGAACAATCATAGATGTTCTGTTAAAACCAAGTCTCCCTTGCCTGTTGCCCAACATGCCTTATCTCACTGTAAGGATTTTGATGATGCTTTTAGTCTAACTCTTATTGATGCTTTACCTACACAATGCTGTGAAAGTTTACTCAGAGATAGAGAAATGGCAGCTATATTTTTACATAAAGCGCGTATACCACCTGGTTTAAATCTTACATATTAGTTTTTTTCTTCCCACACTCTCATATCTAGTTTCATCTGTTTCCATGCATAATGTTACCTTCGATACTCAATATTTACTTTTATCACCTTCACTTGTCTAGCTTCTTGCCATTGAAGAACTCGCAGTAGTTCGAAATATAGCAATTTCTAGTGTGACTCTTTCTCTGTGTTTTATCTTTATCTACTTTTATTTTTAGTGTTAATTTATATATATATATATATATATATATATATATATATAATCATTGATTTGCAATTAATAATATAAGTTTTATTGAAAATTCAATAACCTGAAATAGTTGTTTAGATAAGAAATATTATTTTTTAAAAAATTGGGTATTCTTCCTCTTTCTTGTATCTGCATATTAGAAATAATAATGTTTATCTATAAAACCATCAATAATACAGATTTACCCATCAATACAATACAAGAAAAAACTTAAACCTTCATGTATATAAGCATAATACACCCTTATACCAATGAAGCATATTGCATTCAGGCATAAAGATATACAATAACCTTCCAAATTACTTAAAGGAACTATAACAAGATAAAAGTTCCAAATTATCCCTAAAGGCATATCTAATTAACCCACTGCTTCTACTCCATTTAAATAATGACAAATAACTATTTCATAACTGCACTATGTAGTGTGAGAATGACCATGTATTTCATCTATGTACTTAAGTTGATATTATTATATATACCTAATTCTATTATGTTTTTTACTTTTGATATTCTTGTATATAAGCCAATATTTTATTAATACGTGCCAACATGACTGTACTACTAAAGTACTAAAGATATCAACTGTATCAATAAACTACTATTATATTTAAATAAATGAATGAGTTTTCTAAGCAAAAGGAACTCCGGATTTTCTCGAGAGCTGAAGATCCAGGAACCCTAAAGGGCATGATTCTTTCTCTTGACATCTTAATTGTGATAAAATAAAAACTTCTTGTTTTAGTTAATTTTGTGTACAAATATGCGTGGCTGTAACAATATTGGTTTCCTGCCCTCTCTCTCTCTCATTCATTTTTTTTTTAAATAATAATTCAATTTGTAATTGAACACAGTGAAACACCCATTAATATTCTCTTCTGAGTCGGATGTTTAAAACACTCTTGGTTTCACATAAAGAGTGTTTAAACATCCAGCTCAGAAGAGATCATTCATTGGCTTTTCTTTGTTCAAATATCTGCCTTCTTACACAAACTTCAAGATGTTCCTAGATCATTTCCTGGTCAGTTTGGTTGTACTATATACATTTAAAGGTCTTAATAATTACCCACTGCTGTTGTTATAGAGAGATTTTTGTGTTCTGACTCTGGAATGGCATTAGCATGCATGGTAATCTCAGGATGGTTTTTGTTTTCTATTATTAAGTTGTATAAATTTCTGCTTCTCCATACTGTATTTGTTTGCTTTCAAATGGCAACCATTTCACTGAACAAATTTAGAACTATTTCTTGGGTTGATAAATTGACTATATACTCTTAAATCTTCATTTACCAAGATTTATTGGCAGAACATGTTCAGTAGATCTTTGTCCAACCATGATGGTGATTTAAACTGCAGCCTGGACACTCACTGATGAACTCTGGCAGGAATCTACTATATTACTTCTTTGTTTATTAAAAAGTTAAAATAATCAACACTCATGAGCGTTTCACTCCTTTAATTATTAAAATAACAGGACATGTTTCGTGAACATATCGTTCACATTGTCAACTGAGTACAACTAATGTTCATGCGGGGTTTGAATAATGGGCGACTGTAAGGCGCTCTGGTGGATTCTGAAAAAATTTGAACAAAATATTATCTGCCTCCGGAATCTCAAAATTCATAAGAATTTTTTCTTTTTCCTTAATAAAGATGTTCTCCCATATGTTAAGCTCCCTAGGAAATTGGACAGCCTTCAGTAATCTTATTTCTTCATCAATTTCATGGTGTTCATTCCAGAAATGTGCCGCCACAGCTGATTTTTCTATCTGTTTATGCCTGATGTTTCTCATATGTTCCTTCATTCTAATGCCTATATTCCTTTTTGTCTTACCGATGTATACCTTTTCACAATCCTTGCAGTTAATTTGATATATCCCTGATTCTTCCTTTTTTGATCTACTGTCTACCTTGTTTAAATTCAATAATTTACCAACACTATATTTATTTTGAGGAATCAATCTAATATTATACTGTTTAAACATTTTTTGAAATTTGTTATTCAGAAGTGGATGGAAAGTGAACTTTTTATAGACACATAGATCTTATCTTATCTTATAGATAAGATCTATAAAAAGTTCACTTTCCATCCACTTCTGAATAACAAATTTCAAAAAATGTTTAAACAGTATAATATTAGATTGATTCCTCAAAATAAATATAGTGTTGGTAAATTATTGAATTTAAACAAGGTAGACAGTAGATCAAAAAAGGAAGAATCAGGGATATATCAAATTAACTGCAAGGATTGTGAAAAGGTATATATCGGTAAGACAAAAAGGAATATAGGCATTAGAATGAAGGAACATATGAGAAACATCAGGCATAAACAGATAGAAAAATCAGCTGTGGCGGCACATTTCTGGAATGAACACCACGAAATTGATGAAGAAATAAGATTACTGAAGGCTATCCAATTTCCTAGGGAGCTTAACATATGGGAGAACATCTTTATTAAGGAAAAAGAAAAAATTCTTATGAATTTTGAGATTCCGGAGGCAGATAATATTTTGTTCAAATTTTTTCAGAATCCACCAGAGCGCCTTACAGTCGCCCATTATTCAAACCCCGCATGAACATTAGTTGTACTCAGTTGACAATGTGAACGATATGTTCATGAAACATGTCCTATTATTTTAATAATTAAAGGAGTGAAACGCTCATGAGTGTTGATTATTTTAACTTTTTAATAAACAAAGAAGTTATATTTTCGTTTTACTGTATGGATTCCTTCAAAGGTATAAATCTACTATATTGTTTATTAGCTATCATTCATTCAAATTTTGAAATTCATCAAGCAAACCTTTTTATGTAAATCTTTTTCAATTAGATTAATGGCAATGGTCTACTATTGTATTAATTTCACTTTATTTTCTTTTTGATAATTCTATTCCCAGAAATGGTGGCCAAAACTGATTTATCCATTTGTTTGTGTCTAATGTTCCTATAGTGTTTCTTGATCTAATGCCTATATTTCTTTCAGTTTAACCAATGTATATCTTATTTCAATCAGAGTAATTAATCTGATATATGACTAGACTATATTAAGTCCTTTACAGTTTTTTTTTAAATTTGTAAAAAGCCCAAGGATGGTATGTAAATATTTTAAATACAAAGTTAATGTAGTAATTTTCTTTATTTGCTCCTAATTTTTAAAGTGAAACTTAAAAGATTTACATACCATCCTTGAACATTAAGCATCCAGAATGCAGTTCTAATAACCATTTAGTTCACTAGCAGTCAAGGATGTGCACAAACATCCACAAAACTTGTTCTGCCATTAAACCTTGGTAAGTGGAGATTTAAGAGTATATAGTCAATCCATAAACTAAGAAATAAAGTTTCTCCACTGTAAAAGTTCTATTATCTTTCAAATAATTAGAACTATTTATTTACTAAGTTCCAAAAGCAAGATGTGTATGGTCATAATTATAATTACTGGGCTGCAGCCTTCAAGATGTTGGATCAGCATATTTTATTACAAAAAAATTAACAAAAATAGGTTGCTCTAATTGAAGTATATGCAGCATTTATCTACATATAAGTAAAGTTTAGGGGGAAGGCTATCCCAGGTAATCTCTTAGTTTATCTTAGAAAATCTTAACCCACTGTCAAAACACTTAATAAACTTGGTCAATAGGGAATAAAGGCAATGAAAAAACAAATGCTTGGCAAGGATTTAATTTTTGTTTTGATTTGTTTATTTATGGACTGCCTTTAACATCACACGTCATCAGCATCCCATTCTATTCAGGGCATGAAACGGCCGACAAATTTTGCTCAGAGGCCTCTTCTTTCAGGCTTGAGGTTCTTTTTCGTGCCGTAAATGTACGACATAGGACCCATGGCTTTACTTCCCTTCTGAAGGAAGCTATACTTACGATTTTTACGCCCGAAAAATCCATTGATCATGGCCGACTTTGAACCGGGACCTTGGGTTTAGAAGGCAAGTATGGTTACCACTATACCACCAGGACCGACTGGATGAACTTAGAAAAAGCAAATTTATGATGGAGGAAATTTCCCCTCTGCTAACAGCTGAGATTCTGCAACTTAATACATTACAAAGTATAATAACAGGTTGAACTAGTAACATGACACTGTAATCTGAAGAAGCATTTGCATTCAAAGGGTGTTTTTCAAGGTAACTCATTTTGGCTTATGTAATATAGGGGAATAAATTGCTTCTCGCATAATTTTTGAATATGGTGCTTTAGCCTTAAGAAGGCCTTAGCTCCTAGGTTACATCATTTAAAGAAAGCCTAGTAAAAAGTTATTACCCTTATTAAAGGTACCAATGCTTTTTATATGGAACTAATGAAAGTAGGAGAAATACAACAAGCCTAAAGGGTTTAGTATTAAGGTATAACTAACCTCATTTCTACTTTATTACAATCAAAGCTCATTCTCAGGTTGATGGTAGCAGCACTAAAAATAAATATATTCCCTATACCTACCAACACAAACATCATATGCCAAGCCACAAATGTATATATCTGTGGCATTTCTCTCTTGCAGCTGAGATACCAGAGTTGTTTCTGTTAGTTTCTTGTTATCCCAAAACACAGAATAAGAATCTACTTCAGGATTTGTTCCTTTGTAAACTTTCATTGAATTCTCCACTACCTAGAAATTGAATAATATTTATAGATAAAAGTTAACAAAACATAATAGAGAATTATGTTACTACTGTAAGAAAAAAAACAGTTAAAAGATAAAAACAGAGTCTGTGAAACAAGAGGTCACTTATTGGAGCTGAGATGCTCCGTAATAGAATGTAAAAGAAACAACTCAGGGTTATATGCATCTTCTCCATCTTTGCAAAAAGGTAACAAAATGGTATCTCTTAAGGAATGCATTAGTCAAATTATGTTAATTACATCCTACTATGCCTTTTTTTTTCATATTACACTATTTGGTATTTATTGATTATAAATTCTCTATTAATATTTTTTAGTTGCTGACTGTCCTACTAATCCAAAATCTATAACACTAATTATTAGAATGTTGAAATCTTTCACAAATTAAAATCCATTATCTTTAATAATTTACTGCTCATTTATTTAATTTACTTTTTTATTGATTCTCCTCAACTATTTATTTCTCACTTTCTCTAAATAATTTCTTATTTCCTTACTTATTTCTCTGAGTCTAAATTCTTTATCTTATTCCCAACTACTTCTGCTAAAAGATTACTCCATTCTCTGACAGTAGTTTTTCTCTCAGTACCCCTAGCTTCTTTACATTTTAATACATTAGTCAGATATCATTAAATTTGGCTGTAAAAATAGGCATTATCAAAACAGTCAACATTTGTAATGCTACATTAAGATTTTCACTTACCTACTTGTAGCATAGTATACATTCAAGCATTACAGCTAAGCATTTACATTTGTCTAGTTGTAGCAGGTAACAAATGCAGACTTTCAATAATAACAAGTTTCTAGAATATGTCTTGATCACTCATGTGAGGTTTTGCATCTTGGCCAAAGACAAAGCCTCTCCCCACTCAAAGCCACCTGCTTGTCCTTGAACTTTGAGCAGTCACCAATCTACATTTGTTCACAAAGACTTTAGAGCAACATATTTTTATGTAATTATAAATATGAATCAGGTCGTCGCATTAGTGAAGAATTTATTTGGAATTTCCCTTGGCAATTGCCTATTTCTAGAACTACAATTCATGGTCTTGTGAATAAATTTGATACTACTGGTTCAGTGCAAAACAAGAAATACACACATTTTAACAGAAGGTAAATTAGATGCAAATGGCACAAATTTTGAATGTTTGTTAACAAAATCGCTACTGAAATTAGAACAAGTTCAGATTTCCGTGTCTACTGTACATGCAGCAACGAAATTGTTAAAACTCAAACCTTACAAGTGTACACGAGTTCATTGTCTATGAAAGTTGATCCTATAGCATGTGTGTGTTATTGTGAGTGGTTTCTTTCATCAATGATTGAAGGGTTATTGATCCACAGGTTAGGATCTTTTCAGACCAGGCATGGTTCCACCAAAATGGAACACAAGAACATTCGCAACATTGGTAAAATTCAAATTGTATACAAGAAACCACTCTTTATGATAGGAAAATTGCAATTTGGTGCAATTAACACAAGATGCATAATTGGTCAAATTCTTTATGAGCAGACAGTAAATGGAGATAGATATTGAAATGATATTCTGACCCCATTTTTAAATCGGCTGATGAAAGAAGAAAATTAATTATGGGTAGTTTCAACAAGATTCTGCCACTGCTCATACAACTGAGGAGTCCATGGGTAAAATTAACGAGGTGTTTTAAGATAGATGTTGTGCTGGTATATGATCCTCTTGCTCCTCAGACCTAACAGTCTGTGATTTTTATTTGTGGGGTAGACCGAAGAGTAAAGTGTACAAAACAAATGCTCACATTCTGGCAGCAGTTTTGCACTTATCTCATTTAGAAATCATAGAATCTGAAGTTTTTAGTGATTAGCCATGGTGTAATGTAATGTGATTCCATGCATTCTGTGATAGGTAGAGAATTTATGACAGTAGGAAAGCTTTATGTCCTGAAGACTGGAAGGCCATTGCCTGAAGTTTCAGAAGGAAGCGAGACAAATCATATATTGTGCATAATTCACTAACTGAAGATATTAAAAACAGTGCATAGTTTGAGGAAGAGAATTTGAAAATTAGGAAGAAAGATGTTAATGGAAATTTATTTAGATGGCAAAAAGTATGTAAGTTGAACTCCATAAAGCAGAACTGTGATGAAGATTTTCAATCCATCCACTGTGGAATAAATGACATCTTGGCAAACCTCTGTATGGGACAATTTTTTAATTTTAATGCTATGTATAATTACTTACTATCTCTCTTTAAAATGGATCCTCCTGCTATTCGAAAACTCAAAAACTTTTACAAAGTTCTGAACAGTGGTAAGGCACAGGGCTATATAGATGTGGAAGTGGTAGAGGAGGAAGAGGAAGAGGAAGAGGAGGAGGAGGAGGAGGAGAAGGAGGAGAAGAAGGAGAAGAAGGAGAAGGGGGAGGGGGAGCAGGGGGAGGAGCAGGAGGAGGAGGAGAAGAAGAAGAAGAAGAAGAAGAAGAAGAAGAAGAAGAAGAAGAAGAAGAAGAAGAAGAAGAAGAAGAAGAAGAAGAAGAAGAAGAAGAAGATATTGTAAAATTTGTTTTAAGATGCACAATTTACAAAATTAATTAATAAAATGATTTATTGCACACAATTAAATTTTCATTTTTAAATTGATATTTAATTGAAGGATACTATGGATGAAGGTGTAATGTTACAAAAAATAGCCTTTAGTAACTGAAAGATAAAGCTGATACCCTTGATTAGAGCAATGCAATATAACTTCATCATCTACTCAGTATATCTGCTGTTATGCAACAGATATATTATGGAATCCATTCTACAATAACATTTTGTACATAACACCTTCATCAGAGAGAAATATTGATTTATTTAAAATGTATCCCAATATTTTCACCCATACAACCCTAAATCCATTATGAATATATCTATTAGGTTCTGTAAATATAGCTTTATGCAACAAAAAATATTTTACTTGGGCTCTAATTTTTTAAAACATAAATATTATATTATGCAGTTAAAAAATAAGTTTCCAAAGGTATCTAAACAATCAAATGTCAATTTTATAAATATATTTAAACGCTTTTCTAATTACAAAACAAATGTTCAAATTAACTTCCCTTAAAATAATGAAATTTGCAGTAACCAAGTTGTAGAAT
Source organism: Metallyticus violacea (assembly GCA_030762175.1). Lineage (NCBI taxonomy): Eukaryota > Metazoa > Arthropoda > Insecta > Mantodea > Metallyticidae > Metallyticus > Metallyticus violacea. Next base: position 35,144,320 of record CM060835.1, read on the forward strand.
TAAGACAGCTATACATTATATGGGCTTAGGCTCTGGAGCAATTATCCTGCATCACAAAAACATTTGCCTGGCAAAAGAAAAGTAATCAGACTAATTGTGGAATTAAGGGGACAGGAAGCATGTAAGCCCAGTTTCATTAACCTTAAAATAATGACACTAAGTCATTCCTTTTATATTAAGATGTGTGTGTGTATTCTCTCTTTCTCTCTCTAATATTATGCATATTACAGAAGATTTAAATGTATTTATATCTAGATCTTTAGTGTATAAGTATAGTATAATACTAGGTGCAAATCAGTTTTTACACACAGCATAACAGATTAAGCTGAAGTATTAATAGTCACTACTATCAACAATTAAAATGTTTTAATAAACTACCTTTAACTATTACAGAACTACCACTAAGCATGTTTAATGTGACTGTAAAGATGGTTCAAACATAAAGCCTTTTACACTCTGCAAGAGTATATCCTGTTTTCAAGTAAGTTAACAATAAAATATATAGTTTATTATATGCAATGTTGCAGCACAGTAGATGCCTAATATACCATAATTTCTGTAGTTATATGTTAGTCATATTTAATATTTTTGTTACTTTATGCATATGAGTTTCTTGCATATGTAATTACTGTATATTACTTGGTTTTATTCATATTATGTTATATTGCTGACAACTATTATATGTTGAAAGCTTAATGTAAATAAAGGAATCTTGAATCTTGGGGGGGAGAAAAAAAAAAAAAAAGGATGCCATGAACAGCTTAGAAATAAGTCTAGGTCATAGTCAAAATAAAAGACAGAAATATTACCTTGAGATCTTTGTGAAGTTCTGCACCCCAAGAATCCTGCACACAATGCCTTGGCCAAAGTCTTTGTTTCATTAGAGGTGGACCTTCAAAAATGACAGTATCATATACCTTAGCTTCTTCAGCAGATACCTATAAAAATAAAATTATAAATTCTTTAAGCAATGCCATAATTACAGGTAAATTTATTCAGTTTTTATTTTGGTCAGTGGCATTGAAGCTTAATTTTTTTTTTTAAATGGTGTTTAACATCCGTTTTTACTACTGAGGCACCACATGCAGTGAACACTGGTGATATATGAAATGAAATGATATATTGGGAAAGGATTTTTTTTAAGGAAGGAAATGTTCCAGGCCGAAGTTTAGGGTACCTCCCCGGCATTTGAAAGTTATGAAGACTGAGGAAAACCTGAAAAAAACCTGTCAGGGAGGACGGTACTGGCGGGATTTGAACCCCAGACCTCCCGCTCACGAGTCCACACCTTAACGAACTCAGCCATCCATGATGGTATGAAGCTTAATATAAAAACACATTTTCTATACATTAATATTTATTTCTTTCTTTTTAATCTTTCTTTCATATGACATACTTTTTAAAATATAATAGAAAAAGTTATGTATACAAAAATTTTGTCTTTTTAAAATAAATAAATATAAAAAAATTAACATGAAAGGTAAATCAACAGATACAGCAATAATTAATTTTATATAAAACATTTTTGAATCAATGAATAGGATCCAATGGATTACTTCATGATCTATCCTGTTTGACCTTGTAGATCACAATATCACAAGCAGCAATTGGAATAAGAAGAATAGCATTACTTGGCTCATATCCTACTTAAAGAGAGACGTGAAAAAGATAACCACTTCAGTTTTTATCTAGCTAGACTAACAGCAATTGGAATAAGAAGCATGACACTTATTTGGTTCATATTGTACTTAAAAGAGAGATGTGAAAAAGATAATTAACCACTTCAGTTTTTATCAGATAAAAAAATATTTAATTTATGGAGTTCCACAAGGTTCTATTCTTGATAAAATTTTGTTTCCAATATGTATTTTTAATCAATTAATATGTAAAAATTGGCAAACCAACATTCTTTGCAGATGATATTAGTGTTTGTATTGCAGGTAATGACCAAGAGACAATTCAGTAAAATATAAGTCAAACACTCAGGAAGTTGTTTCAGTGATTCAAAAAACTAATAATTAATTAATGAAATAAAATGGTATAGGTACTTTGACGGGCACAAAATTAAAACTTAAGTATCTAATTATAAAATACCAGCAGAGCAGTTGGATTTAGTGGTCAGCATTTCTGATAAATGCTCCCAGGATGCCAGGTTTGATTTGATATGTCATAGGAATTTTTCCTCAATTAAAAAATTCCTTGTGGTGTCATGGTTTGATTAGGTTAGAACTCATTAAGTTAAAGGACCCTCCTGGGACACCATAATCAGCTTCATCATCCCCATTGGGTTGACATTAGTTGCACTTTACAAGAAGGATGTAAAATCCTAGGTATTGTTTCCTTAAGAAGGGAAGTCAAGCCATGGGTCCCATGTAGTAGATAGATTTATTCCTGAAAGAAGAGGCCTCTGGGCAAAATTTATCTGCTGTTTCACGCTCTTAATTGAATGGAATGTTGATGACATGAGATGTTAAAAGATCATCCTAAAATAAACCAAATAAATAAAATAAGGCAGCTTAGCCTCAGAAGATAGCTACAATATTTCCATACCAGGGGAGAAAAATGTATAAGTTTCCATGGTAGCAGGGCCAGTATTGGACAAATAAATGAATAAATTACCAGGGCAAATGAATGATATGCTGATAGTAAAAATCATTGGTATATTATTGGATGAGCATTTAAAGTGGACAGTTCACATACAGACATCTATATATCCTAAACTTAGGTATTCATTTTTTTACACTAAACTCCGTTTACTTACATAAAAGTGAGACACATTTTGGGAGAATCTCTCCCATCTTCAATTGCTCCTCGAACCGCCGTTACTCGAAATGATGACTATATCAGACATCAAAACGTGTCTTACTTTTATGTAAGTAAATGGAATTTAGTGTAAAAAAATGAATACCTAAGTTTAGGATATATTACCACTCCATTGTCAACAGCTTCATAAGTACAATATTTTTAACATCTATATAATTAAGCAAAATATGCTTTGCCCCGTGGTTGATCAGAAAAGTATCATCACTGGAATCTGTTCATGTCCTATATTATGCATATTCATTCCTTACTACCACAAGGAGTACTGGAAATATAATGGAAGCTAACAGGACTGTTAGTTGTGGAAAACTCCTTGCATGTGTATTTACCCACAAAATACTAACTTTTTACAAAATTCTAACTTTTATTATAACAAACCTTAATACATTTTCATTGAATATAAATATACACTAATTTAACACAAGATATAAAAATTATATTTTTGACTGCCATTAATACGACATTCTTTAAAAAACACCTTTATTCATATTGGTCTTCATATGTATAACAGTTTAACCTTCATCTTATACATGTAACTGTACTACAAAGGTTTAAAATCAAATTATATATCTTATTAAAATATAATCCCCAGTGTTACATATTTTACCATATTGTATGATAATAATCTTAAAATTATCATATTTCTATCAGCAATCCTGTAGGTTAAGTACGAAAACCTATATTTATAATTCAAGTTCATTATAAATGGTGATGGTGGAGATGTTGTTGTTATATGATAATATGCCTGTCATTGTTAACAGCAGGATTTCTCCTTTTTGTTTATAGACTTAATCAGTGATATGGAAGGACATTAAGTCATTGAAACAAGCAACCAAATAAACATGATTCAAAGTCAACAAATAAACAGGTTTAATTAAAGCAGTTTCATAAAAATATTCAAAGTCTAAGAAACAAAATGAATGAATTATTAATTTGTTTCAAATTTGAAATCTAAATCCAGATATCTTTTGTCAAACAGATCACATGAATAAACAGGAATGTTAGATTATTCAATAAATGACTCTAACAGAACAGCTTATTTCTATAGGCAACTCCTAAAGGGGATGTGAGTATCTTTGTTAGGAATAACATGGAATTTGACATTCATAATTGATCTGGAAAAGTACTTTCTGAAACACTGAGTATTGTGCTGTTCATATATCAATGTTAAAAATGAAGAAGTAATTATATCAGCAGTGCCTCTATATAGCTCCTACAAGAAATTTTGAAAATGTTATATATAATCTAGATGCTATCTTAAAAGATCTCTTCAAACTAAGATTTAATTTATTCTCTGTGATGACTTAAATATAGACTTCATGATTGGGGGATCATAAAGAATAAATTTGTTCAATACTAAGAACATATAATCTTAAGCATATATTTCATTTTCCAACTAGAATCCAGTATTATTCCAAAACAGTTATCGATAATATTTTCATAGATATGTCCATGAAATTCAAATTCTAATTAACTGACTTTCAGATCATAATGGACAGTTACTGATTAATTATTGCATCCCCAATTGAATAGCAAACATATAACCAGCCATAGAATTGTTAAAACAAAAGCATCAAAAAATTTAATGACCAGCTTCAGAACAATCATGGGGAAAAAATATACAATACCAACAATGTAAAAGACAAGTTTAACTCCTTCTTAAACATTTTCATAAGGGTTCACAACTCAAGTTTTCCATCTGAGGTAAAGAAAATTAATAACATCACCAAAAATTACTGGCCAACACAAAGTATCAAAATATCTTGCAAACACAGAAGAGAACTTTACATATACTAGAGTAAACAATTCTGCTGGATGTAGATAACATTATAAAATTATTGAAGAATTGTAAAAAAGGTTATAAATACAATTAAAAATTTTTTCTATGAAAGAAAAATACAGTCCTCACATAACAAATGTAAGACAATCTGGAATATTATAAAAAGAGAAACTGGTAAATATCACTCAAAAGATGAAATAAAAGAAATTACAGTAAATCAAATTATCACAAAATATCTGCAACAAAATAGTAATCTTATTCAATGAATATTTCATTCAGGTAGCAGAAAATTTACTGATAAAGAAACAACACAAGAAAGACCCAATTTCATATCTAAATAAAACATGATTGGAAAAGTTTACTTCTCTGGAGATAGTACCACCGGTATAACTGAAGTAAATAAAGTAATACAATCTCTCAAAAGCATGAATTTATCAGGATATGATGAAATAACTACAAAAATAATAAAAATATATGCTGACAACATTAGCAATACCTAAAGTCATATATACAGCTTCTTTTTAACATTTTTTAACAGAAATATTTCTGGACAGTTTAAAATATTCTATTATTAAATATAAGGAAGGGAAAAAAATCACTAATGTTGAACTATATACCCAGTATCATTACTTACAGCTTTCTCCAAAGTATTTGAAAAACTAATGTTCAAAAGAATAAATCACTATCTAGATAAAAATAACGTTTTACCAAGGGAACAGTATGGATTTAAGGAAAGCATGACAATCAATGATGCCCCTTTCAAGCTAACTATTGAAGGTCTAATCCTTTGATAATAAATTTAATATATCCTAGGAATATTCTGTGATCTATCAAATACTTTTGACAGTAAATTATGACATACTCTTATCAAAATTATCCTATTATGGTATTAATGGCAAAGGTTATCAATGGACTGCCATATTTATCAAACGGAAAGCAAAAAGTTACACAAATTCTTCAGATAATTACAATGAGAACTCAGAATGGTCAGTATCAAAGCATGGTGTTCCTCAAGGTTCTGTTTTGGGTTGAATATTATTTTTACTATATATCAATGATTTCCTCACAATAGGCAATAAACAAACATGCTTATCCAATTCTTTTTGTAGATGATACTAGTATTTTCATTAAAGAACACAAAATTAGTTGCCTCTTATCCAATATTTTCAGCACACTAAATAGCACTTTGACAGTAACAAAATTTATATAAACTTTGAAAAATGTAAATACATTAATTTTCATGCAAAATATACAAACATTGCAAGCCTAAAGATACAATATGAAGGCTATGAAATCATGAATACAACATTTCTTGGTCTAATGATTGACCATAATATGAATTGGAAAGACCATATTGATTACATCTTATCCAAACCAAGCTCAGTATATATTGCAATCAGAACATTAATTCATTTTATATATAAGAGCATTCTAAAAACAGACATTATGCTTACGTTCATTCCATAATGACTTATGAAATAATGTTCTGGAGAAATTCAGTAAATGCTAAAAAAAATATTTCTTTTACAAAAAAGAGTAGTAAGAATAATTGCAAGGGCAACGATCAACTGGTAAACCATTATTCAAAACATTTGTAATTTTACCATTAGCTTGCAAGTACATTCTAGCTGTACTTTTATTTATAGTAGACAACTCAGAAGTATTCATAAAATATTCAAATGCACATGCAAAGAACAAGACATAGGCAGAAACCATTATTCAAAACATTTGTAATTTTACCATTAGCTTGCAAGTACATTCTAGCTGTACTTTTATTTATAGTAGACAATTCAGAAGTATTCATAAAATATTCAAATACACACGCAAAGAACAAGACATAGGCAGAACTTACACAGACCAAGTAATAAGTTGCAGACACTCCAAAAGTGTTTACTACAATGGTACGGTATTATCTAATTCATTTTCATCATCTATAAAGGAACTGCATACTAATAAAAATAAGTTCAGATTAGCATTAGCATTAAAAATGCACTTTTCACTCACACCTTCTATACATACGATTTCATACAATCAAAAAATAAGTATACTAATTTTTCTCTAGTGAATTAATTCAGATTTTTAAACATAGAATACTTAACGTATTTGTTTATTTTGAAGCTGTTTATAGTGAAGTTGTTATATATTAATTACTACAATAAGGGTAAATTTCTTACACAATTCATTTATTATTTTGGGTTAGGACAACCCAAAATAGTAAGTGAATTGTGTAAGAAATTTACCCTCACTGTAGTATTTAATAGAATATATATTTCAATCTTTCATTATAAAAAGCACAATGTATGATTTATACATTTCTTATAATTTACTTGAGGCCCTAACATGTCTTTACTCCCTGGTCTTCAACATTAGTTAGAGCCCTATTTCGCTTACTTTTTCTCCTTTTTCCTTTTCACTTTCCTAATCCATTTGTCCCTTACTCTTTCTAAATTTTTACCCATACTCCTACTTCTTTCTTACTCTCTGACTATCAACATTTTTCTTGATACAATATTGTTTTTCATTTTATACCATTTCAGGTCCCATACACCTCCTTTCCAATGACTTGTTTCCCTGCACTATATCGCCTCTTCCCTTCTTGTTTCATTTCACACTAACAAACTGTTAACTTTACAAAATTCTAACAGACTATTACCGTCTCAATTAAATGTACTTATGAAGCTGTTAACAGCTTCAACAACTTCAACCAACTTGATGACTGGTGCGAGAAACTAACATCTAGGAGGACCTGTGGCTCCATTTTGGTGGTGTTTTTTCCTTTATAAACTGGAAATTTGTATTACATTCTCCTGTAATGTCGAAATTCATAAGATGATCCATATGTTTATGAATGTAAATCCTCTCCCATGTGTCCAATTCTGTACGTCTGTGAGCATCTTTAAGTAACTTTATTTCTCTTTTTATGTCATCATTATGTTTCCAAAAATGGTATGCCACTGCTGACCTATCAATCTGTTTGTATTTAACGTTCCTGAGATGTTCCTTTAACCATGTTCCTATGTTTCTTTTAGTTTTTCCTACACATATCTTATCACATTCTTTACATGTTATTTTGTAGATGCCTGACTTTTTCTCCTGTGGAATATTATTAAAACTGTTGTCTACTAAAGCATTTTTAAGAGTGTATCTGTTAACAGGTGCCAATTTAATGTTAATATCTTTAAAAAATTTTTGGAATTTATTCATAGCTACTGGATGGTAGGTGAATTTTTTAAAAACTGTTCTCTCTTTTTCAGTTAATAGTGTGGTGGTATTCTTGATCAATTTCTTCTTTAGGAATCTATTAAGTTTTTTGTTTACTAAATTTTTGTTAAAACCATTTATGATGGCAATCTCGTGTATCTTTGCAAATTCTTTTTTGTACTCCTCTTTATTGATTGGTAAATTCACCAGTCTATATGTTAAGCTGTTGAAAATTGAGTGCTTGTGAGTTATGGGGATAAACCCATTTGATTTTATATAGTTATCTGTGTAAGTATCCTTTCTATAGGTTCCAAATTCTAATTTCCATGATTCTTATTAATTTTTATATCTAAAAATGGCAACATTCCCTTTGTTTCCAGTGTGAAGGATACATTACTATCTAGTATATTTAAAAGCTTCAAAGCATCTTCAATAAATGCTTTAAGGTTCCTAAAGAAGAAATTGATTAAGAATACCACTACACTAATAACTGTAGTTACTAATTCATTAAGTTTTCCCTATTTTTTATCATGAAAATTCTTTCCCAAGTGGAAAGTTCTATTGCGTTGTGGAGAACTTTCCACTTGGAAAGAAATTTCATCATAAAAAACAGGCAAAACTTAAGAATTTCCATTTCCCTCCAATGGACAAACTCAGCAAGTTCCTAGTAGAATCAACAGGAGCTGCCACAAAAACATCAAAGGACCCAGCCACCATTTCTAGCAACATCAGTTGGTCAACAGGCTGAAGATGGGATGGATAACTCCCAAAACATATGTCCAATTTTTATGTAAGTGAATGGAGTTAGTGTAAACAATTTTATTATATTAGTGTTTATTAGGCCTTCCCTATTATATATTTTATTCCTGCTTTTCTTCATAACTGATATATATTTCTTCCATCCACTTTCACTCTCCATTTCCATTTATTTAATTGATTTATTTTACCTATTTTTGCATTCAAATCCCCTACTGGTATAAATTTCACACATCCTCACCTAAATTCATAAACAACCTTTCATTACAGAAGTTTCATGAATATACTAAATATAAATGCTAGAAGTTATCATTTTATAAATATTCTAGATATAAATAATTTAAGTTACCATTAATATGTTGTTTTTAAGGTAGCATTTTAATATAAATATGTTTGTAGAATTGTTCTAAGTTTACCTAGATCTTCACCTAACAAGGTTGCTCTAATGGAACTAGGAAGATTGGACTATAAAAACAAGGTCATAGAAAGAGTATTGAAATGTTGGTATAGAATAGGGAGATTAGAGGAGGAGAATATTATTAATCAGTGTTTGGTAGCACAAGGTAAAATTAAGGGGAAAGGAACTTGGTTATCTAAAATCCAAAATATCCTACAAGAAGCGGGCATGGGACTAGTATGGTACAAGGGAGAAAAATTGGGTAAAGGATTTTGGAAATAGATAACAATAAGAATTGAGGATATATATAAACAGGAAACATGGGCAAATCTTAACACCAAAAAATCTATGAAATTATTTAGTACACTAAAAAATGTGTGGGGAAGAGAAAGATATATTGAAATTTGTGATAAGGTACGAAAGGAAGGGTTGGCATGGTTTAGAACAGGAGTAAAATATTTAAGTGGATTAAAAAATGGACACACTAAGGGGAAATGTCCTATGTGTGCAGAACCAGATAGTACTTGGAATTTTTTTTTTTTGAATGATTTATTTATGGACGCTCTTTAACAGCTCAGGTCATCAGCATCCCATTCAACTCAGGGCGTGAAACGGCCAACAAATTTTGCTCAGAGGCCTTTCTTTCAGGCTTGAGGTTCTTTCTCATGCCGTAAAATGTATGACACAGGACCCACGGCTTTACTTCCCTTCCAAAGGAAGCCATACTTAGGATTTTTACACCCCGAAAAACTTTATCGGTCCTGGCCGGGTTCCAACCCACAATCTTGGTTTTAGGAGGCAAGTATGGTAACCACTACACCACCAGAACCGACAGATAGATAGTACTTGGCATTGTATACTAGAATGTAAGCAAACCAAGTTTTGGAGGGAACAGTTCCTATTACAAAAATGGGAAAACTATCAGATGAAATAAGAGGTAGAAGAATTTTAAAATTAAAGTCAGATGAAAACATTAAGGAACTAGGAAAATACATAAGGCAAGGTAAGACAAAAATGATTATGGGTGTAAAACACTTAGGAAATGTGCTTGACAATATTGCCAGATAGTGAAAGGAGGATGAAATGAGTAGGAGAGGGTATGGGGCTAGTTATCAGGACCCTTATACACCAATAACCAGGGTATTAGCGTGTATAAGGCCCTAAGGAATAAGCAAATCTCAAGGATAGAAATTTGGCCGAATGGGTTTAATTAAAAAAGAAGGAAGGTTCAGTATTGTAGGAAATATATTTTAATATTGTATTGAATGTATAAATTACTTTTAATGTTGTGTTTTGTTTTTGGTTGGATTGAAGCCTGGTCCCCTGGATATTCCAGTTGGTAGCTGCTGATGAACCGGGGACTGGGGGGCTGAGTCAATCAAATTGGAATAAATTTTGATTGGATTCAGTGCCTTCTGGAATTGCCGAAGGCACTGTTCCTAATTGTTATGTTTAAAAGTAACTCTTTTTTTTTATTTTATTTGTGTTTATTTTGTATTAAAAAACATATGTATGTGATGAATGAGAAATAAATACTACTACTACATGTAAATATATGAAAAATGATCATGTCTGACAAACTGTACACCAGAGCCAAAATTTGTAAATATGAAGGGTGTTACCATTTTATCCAATGTAGATAAAGTATATAATTTCTGACAATATACATCCTAGAGTTAGACTATTGAGCTGTATATCCCATAGACTGTGAAGAGAAATGTGATATACAATTTACTCTTTTAATTCTGGGAATATGAAACAAAATTAAGTTTAACTTTGCAATTTCTTATGAGGAATCACTAAAGTTTCACTAATTTTATTCCACTTACCTGGACTATCAGGCATTTACAAAATTAGTTACAAAGACTGCAATATGAAATATACAGCAAAAATGAAAAGAAACAATACCCTAAAAAAAAAAGTAATAGCATTCCATTTCTGGCATATAAAAAAAAAAAACATAAATTTAAAAATGAACCAAAACTTTTAAAGGTTCTTGAATAGAATTAGGAATATGGGAAAATATATTCATAAACAAAAACAATGCAAATTTAAGATCATTATATGATTTGAGTTGAACTACACTCTCTTACTGGCTCCACTCACCATTGATGATTAGCTGAGATGCGGCTGTATGTCTGCGAAACATATACTAAATTTAAAAAAGTAAGTGGAGCCAATAAGAGTGTATAGTTTGACTCAGTCATGCAATGATCTTAATTATATGATTAGCTTCACTGTACAAATTCCATTTAGTATTTAAAATGAAAATTTAGTTAATTTTGGTCTTCCAGTTACCTCAATACTATTCATAAAATCTACAGAGCAACATCTTAATACCAAGCGTAATGATATTTGAGATTTTCACATAAAAAATTGCAAAGTTATATTATATTTCACCTTGAAAATTCCCACTATTTAAAGCTACCCTTATTAAAGTTAAGTTATAATCAGATATTTGAGGTTTATGAGGATAATACAACAAAAGTTTGCATAATTAGCTGTTCGAAGAATGAGAGAATATATACAATGAATAGAAAGAAATTACACTCTACTGCTCAGATTAAAAATCTCATCTGACTGAATTGAAACTAATAAATAACTGTATGTCTCAAAGTGGTGGCAAGTAGCAGCATTCATCTCTACCTGCACCTAAAGAATATCTTGATTAGTTAATACTCATAACAACAATAATATATTTATCATTATTATTTGTTTGTTTAATTATCTTTGTTGTTATGGGTTGAAAGCTAAGGTAGCAACCTTTACGGTGCTAGTTTACAAAAACTTGTGCTGCAATAAACTCAATAACAGTGGCAATTATAGGGTTATTAAAATATACAGCTACAGTATATGCATTCTGGAGAATGCCACTGCATTGGTCAGTACACCCATTACATGTACTAAGCTACTCTCCTCGACTTTGAAGTTTTGAAGTCATTCATAATCTTAGGATTGCCCAAGAACATGTAACTCTCACTTCATCAGCTAGGGATGCATGCACAGTATGACTAATTGTAGTAGAGTTGTTTTATTGGTGAAATGTGTGTTTAAAATGGTGGAGCATATGACTGTGAAAGAACAAGTTTTTCTTTGTAAAAGATACTTTAAAAACAGTCCTGCTCAATGAAGAGAGTTTTTCAAAAATTTTCCAATGCAGTGTCTTTTTCAAGAAATATGAGAGTAGTCCATAAGTTTCCGGCCTCGCCAATATAAATCATCGCCTTCACAAAATTCTTATCTGGTGTCATACCTTATCTGTTAAGTAAACAATTGCAGCTGTAAGTTCTGCTCCATTGTGTTCATTGTACAGATATAGCTGCATAAAGAAGGCTGAGTGTAGAAGATTGTGATATGTTCAAAATAGGTATCGAATGTTATTAAGTGCTTCACAAAAGGAGTACTTACTCCAAATGAAATTAAACAGTGATTGGACAGTGTATATGGGGAAGCATTCCCCTCATATTCTATTGTGAAAGAATAAACCAAACTTTCTCAAATGGGTTGAGAAAGCATTGAAGACGAAGAGCATTCGGGTCAGCCCTTAGAGGTGCTCACTCCTGAAAACATTGATTTTCTGGAAGGAGAAATTATGTAAAATGGGCATCAAAATTACAGAAATAGCAGCAGGGTTGGGCCTTTCATGAACGATTAAACATGAATAAGGTTAGTGTAAGATGGGTGCCTAGACTTCTTTCCTCAGTCCAAAAGCAGCAACTAGAGAGAAGTTCTGCAAACCATTGTTACAGGAGATGAAACATTGGTCCTCTATTATGATTCCTTGTCCAAAAGAGAATCAATGGAGTGGTGTAAACCTTTCAAAGTACCACCTCTAAAGGCCATGGTTACTCAGTCAACCAAGAAGATTATGACCACAATCTTTACAGACTGTGAAGGAAAACTCTTCAGTGACTTCAAGGAGAGGAACACCACAGTAAATGGGAAGCACTATGCTGGCCTACTGCATAGACTATGTGCTTCTATCAAAGAGAAAAGGTGAGGAAAGCTAGGTGGTGGTGTGAGCCTTCTTCTTTACAACACACCTGTGCACACAGCTCTTGTTGCAAAGGAAGATGTGAAGAATGTGGCTCCAAGGAGATTGAACATCCACCCTACAGCCCAGATATAGCTCCCAGTGACTTTGTCCTCTTCTCAAAACTCAAGAGGGCCCTTCGAGGAAAGAAATTTAAGTGTGAGAAGATGTGATTGGATGCTGTTTATGCCTATTTTGCAGACAAGACATTTGACTATGGGGGGGGGGGGGATTGAAATGCTAATTAAAAAATGTGATAAATGTATTGCAATAAAGGGTAACTATATTGAAAAGTGAAATATAGTTTTTGTCCTTATCATACCCAGAAAATGGTTAGGCCAGAAACTTATGAAATTACCCTCCTACTATACAAAATCTAGTTAGTAAATTTGAAATAACAAGTAAAGTGTTGGACAAAACACATTCCCAAAGATCAGCAGTTTTAATGGGGGGGAAAATTGGATTAATTGGAGCCAATATAGTGTGTTTGGCACAAAAAGTGTAGCTAAATTTATACAATAGAAAAATGTTTCTCCTTCTGCTGCAAAAAAATGCAGCAAAGTTACTAAATTTAAAGCTGTATGGCTATACATATGTCCATGTTTTGTGAGAAAGTGATCCGATTCACAGAATGAATTACTGCAATTGGTTTATGAATGAACATAAAATAAGTAGAATTTCAGTTGATGAACTTGACAAGTGAGTGACAACATATTCCTGTGGTATAGAGGTTGTATACAAGCAGGACACTTAAAACATTTACTCTAAGGTGAGATTCAAAATCAATTTGTGCTTCCAACACTGTAGGAAGTTCATTATCAGTTGATGCTCTACCCATAGCCAGAAGTCAGACCTTGTGCTATGGCAAACACATACATATGGAAAACTAGTTTAAGGCCTATACAATTTGTTAAAAATTAAATGTCTTAAAATAGTTTCATAACTTTTTAAAAAAGTAAAATGTCATCTATTTTCTGAATATCATTCTTAACAGAAATACATTAAGAATGTCTAGATAATGTGTTTTAAAAAAAATAATAAATTGGAATATCTGTTGCACTAGGGTGTAGTTTATAATGCCACAAGCTAAAAATGAATAACCCATTGACAAGCATGGTTTATTTTATATAATATCTTGGAAATTTATGAGTACTACTCTCTATTATGAAGTCACCAGATATTCTCACAAAGCATACTATAGCTACAGAAACTCATTTTTGTATTCCTGCTGTTTGCTTATTTGCAGTTCTGTGGTTCAGAGGGAATATGATTTGAATCAAAAACATTACAACAAGCAAATCCTACTTACTGGACTGGAGGCTGCTACTTTGCGCTTCTTGAGGTTATCTATAAATGACACATGATCAATTGGATGCCAGTCCAGTGAATAAAAGACTGTGTCAAACTCCACAGTTTCCAGAAGTTTATTAATTGGTTCTATCACCTATAACAAATATACAAATATGAAGCAATTAAGCATTTTTAATATCTGTAAGATACTTTATACTTGGAAACATTTGTATAAAAGCTTTGAATGAATTTTTCTCATATTCTTTTCAATACAAAGTGGCTGAGACCACTTTGTAAAGAATTGTTCATTTCTTCTTTTGCTTATAGCACATTATTGGGCTTCCTAATGTATGTTTCTTAAGATCAACAGCTTATTTATAAATTTACTATTAATGTTTCTACAATACAGCAGAGAGCAATGATGGTAAGCATATTATATAGGCATAATAAATGAATACACAAATAAATATAAATATATACATATTACATGTTTCGTGCCCTGATGTTAGACATAACGCATAAAATGGCAAGGAAAATTTTTAATGAAAGTCTCAAATAATTCTAGACAGCTAAACGCAATACTTGACCCTGATCTCTTATGTTTTCAGATAAAATTTCTAAATAAGCACCTTACCTCTGCACCATTTTGTCTTGCTGCACAGTGGCTGATATTTAGTGTCCCTGATATGAAGTCATTCTGCACATCAACAACCAAGAACACACTAATTGGGCGAACAATCTGTAAAAGAAATGGTTTCACTTCAAATGGCACGATATACTTGTTTCCAGTGTAATTTAACTAAATATTATTACTTTTGTTGTTCTCTTTTGAAGTTTATATGACTGCATCATAATTAAAGTTTCCAGGCCAAAGGAGCATTATGGTGAAAATTACATTCAGTCCATGAAAATGTCCAGCTAAATTTGTCAGAATGAAAGATTGTTACTCACTGCTTTAGCTAAACTCCTTCTGTTACCTCCCCAGATAATTATTATTATATTCTTTAGACTCTGATATTTGCAAGGCACTGCTTATTTCCTATGTCAGTTTTAATTTTTAGTTTAATTATATAATTAATGACACACTGCTAAAATCAAATTTAGCTTCCTTTATTTTTAAGCTATCAAATCTTTAGTTACATTTCCAGATAAAAGCATATGGCAGCCAATAAAGTCACACTCAAGCATATCACTCTTTCCTAATTTTATACAATTGTTACCAACATGTTCCACTGATCAAACAATTAGCTGCATATATACACATCCTTTTGTAACATTCAACAAATGAACAACCAGGAGCTTTGCCTTTTGTTCTCAATAAGTATGCATGGAGTTGCCATTGCAGTAAAAACATTGTTTTAATATATTTCAGCACTTCCTGCACAAATATCATCATCTCTCTTTTAAACGAGTCGTGGGCAAATGTTCCATGAAACATGTCCTGAGTAAATCTCATTTAAGTAAAACCATAAAGAGTGTTTTAAATATTTTGACTTAGAAGATTTGTTGATTTCAAGAAGTTTCTTTATTTGCTCCTCTTACCAGGATATTTGTGTAAGCTAAGATGAGGTACTTTGCAGAATCATCAGCTATAATGAAGTTATTAATGAATAGCAAGAAAAGGATAGGACCTAATATAGAACCTTGAGGTATTCTATAATTTTTTGCTATTGCACTTGATCAATACTTATTTACTTCTCTAATTTCTTTGTGTTTAATTTCAACAATTTGTTTCTGGTTATTCAATTATGATTTATATCTAGTTATAAGGTAGTCCTCTTATTCCAAGCTTTTCTACTTTTACTAATAGTTTTTATGGTCAATTGTGTCAAATGCTTTTGACAGATCTATGAAAATGGTTGGAATATGTTATTTTTCATCAACAGCTCTGAGGGATACACAAACAAGAGAGAAAATTCTACAATTGCAGTTGTTTTTAAAGCATGTTGGTCTCTGGATAGTAGACTGTTCCTTTCTAGGAAGCTTAAGAATCACCTATTAAATAATTTTCAGATTTCTGAGAAAGCTGATAGTAATGCTATAGGTCAACAGTCTGACATATTATTTCTATCCCCCTTTTAGTATAATGGTTTAACAATAGCTATTTTGAGGCAAGCAGGAAAAATGCCACTGCTGAAAGATTCATTGTAAAGGTATGTTAATGGTTAAGCAATTAGATGTGCACCCTATTTAATGAGGAAGTCAGTATGTCATCTAATTCTGCAGAACATTTAGTTTTAGATCCTTTATTATTTATAATATTTTCACTTCATTTGTCGGGACAAGGTACAATGAATCTTTAATTATACTACTTACTTCACAGGTAGGCAAGAATGTATTTTTTGCTTGTTTGCTATTTTTTATTACATTTTCTGCCATGTTGACAAAGTAAGTGTTGAAACTATTTGTTACTTCATTGGGATGTAAGATGTATTGCAAGTTCTCCGTTAGAGTTATGTTTGCAACACGAGGTAAATTACCTGTTGTTTCTCTTTTAATTACATTCCATGTTGCCTTTGATTTTTATTGCCTATTTTGATTGCTTTATCATTAGCTTGCCGTTTTGCTTCTCTTATGACTCTGGATAGGATTATTTTATATCTTATGTAATCATTTTTTAATTTAGGACTTTAATGGATGATTTTTTAATATAGTACATAAGTAATGTTTTGTTTCGCATGATTTCTTTATCTCTGCTGTAATCCAATGCTTGCTATTATTATTAGGATTTTTCCTAATGATTTTCATGGGGAAGCCATGTTTAGATAATAATGAAAAGTTTAAAAGAATGATTCAAATTTGTTTGATACATTATTATCTTTGTAAATTTTTTCCCAAGATTCTTTGCTAAGTAAACTAAAAGAGGATGTTTTGATCATTAATTATTCTTTTCTTTGTGACCACTAAAGCTTGAATTGTACTAACTACAGCATGAAGCACTAACATTTGTGCATTGTGGTCACTAAAGCCCAGGTTAAGAATCTGGCTATTGCATTTATGAGGGCTCAAGATTTACAAAAATTTTATCTATCAGTGAGGAGGAGTGTTGTGTGACTCCAGTAGGTTTAATGCAGAGTTTGATTTGCTGTTTAAAAATTACCACATTAAAATTACCACATATTATTAATGTTTTACTTTTGACATTTAATGTGATTCATAAAACAGTATCCAGCTTCAAAATCCCAAACTATTCAAAATTAGTATCCAGCTTGTTCAGGAAGTTTTTGAACCATGCCTGGAGAGCTATATATACGTATTATTGTGATATTGGGATTTATCAGATGGGTACCTAAGTATTAAAATTCTTTTTCTTTAATCATGCTTTGTAAATTTCCAAGGACATTTAAAACAATGCCATTCTTCACAAAAATACAGGTAGCCCCTCCCTTAAAAGAGAATGCACCTGTAAATTGATATAATTTGATAACTTGTAGATCATCTTCCCTGAGTCAGTGCTTGCTAAAGCAAAGAATATTTGCTACTTTTAATTGTGTTGATAATAAGACCTCTAAATTGTTTATTTGTTACCTAGTGATTGGAAATGTTGATGAAGGAGTAACAGTTGTTTATTAGGCACAGTAAATAACCACCTACCTTACTTAAGTTGACCACAATCTCCTTTCTCTTTATTATTTTTCCCAATTCCTGTTAAACTGACTGTTGATGACATTGTATAACAGCTGGTCCAGTTTCAGCAATCCCTACTAAATTAATTATGGTTCTGTTACCAAAGTGCTAATTGTTGAGTGATGATTCCTCCCTAGCAGCATTCACCCTGTAATTATTTCCTGATAATGCACAAAACTCACTACTGATTTATTACACTCTTTGAACTATAGTCATTTCTTTTGGTCACTGCAATGACATCCACCACACAGTTTATTAGTTTCCTTTTAGCACTGAATCAATTACATTACACAGTGGCTTTCAAATTTAAAGGACCCTCTGAGGTTCAAGAGTACAACACCTCTTCTAAATTTTTCTTCATTTACCTAGAAGTTCCCATCTATAAAAGTACACTGCTTGATGGAATACAGTCAGTTTAATTCTTTGCTGATTTTCATTACTCTTCTTACTGTTCTTCTTGTCTCCTCAGCATGGCACTTGTACTTCAGATTTCATACAACTTATGAGGTCTATTGTCTACCCCATTATTTTTTCAGTGCATATTCCTGATTTTATGTTATTTGTCCCAGCATGCACCATCACTACATCTGGATTCCTTTCCTTTAAATTTAAATCCTTTTAACTTGGTGCTGTAATTCACCAAGCTTGATGCCAGGGAAACTTACTTCATGTCCTTGGTTTGCATAAAGCTGTCCTGAAAAATTTTGGCATAGAATCACCTATGAGTTGAGACATTAGATATTTTTCTTCCTTCATGGGTGTTGACCTCTAGAATTGCACATTTTTCCTATTTGCTAAGCCCTCTCTTTTATTATTTTTCATTCAGCACTTCAAATCTATTTTTCATATTCACTTCATAACTGCTGTTCAGATGATGTATGCAATTATTTTGATTTGCATCCAAGTGTCTTCTTTTATAGTGGTATTTCACTTCATTATATTCAATGATCCATACTTGCTATCTTCTTTGAAGGCTCTGGTTTATCTCTTTCAATTCTGCATTTTCCATTTCCAGATATTTAATTTTTCATCTCAGGATGCTTTCTTCTTTGTCTTGTTATCTAACTTTATTCTGTTTACAGCATGCTATTTTCTTATGGAGTCTCATTTCCTTTTGTGCATCTCCAGGTCCTTATTCAAAATGTTAACTATTACATGAAAGCTGTCATTTCTTTCTCACATGCAATTCCAGTCACCAATTTGGTTATGTACAAATTTCTTGCTTGTTTCTCTGGATTGTATCTATCCCTCCATTTACGTTCTTTCAGCACTGCTGGAGGAATTTTTATACCATCAATTTTTAATTTTTAAATTCAATTTTTTCAATTTTTATACCATCTTCAGACACTATATTGGCATATTTAACACTGGTATTACTTAATTTGAGCTGCAGGCTTCAATTCACCATTCCATTCACCACCGCCATCTTTCAGTCACCTAGTATGAAGTACTTTTCAAAAAGTTCTTAATGAGCATTATTTGAAAAAGTAAAAAATATTGTGTATACTATATAAAATAAGAGAGGTGGAGGTGAACTGGAAGTAAACAAAAATCAGTGATATTATTTTGAGTTCTCAGTATTCAGCTATCCCCACACACCAAGTTTCATATCACAGAACCACATTCTTTAAAAGTTTTTAGATGGTGTGGGACTTCCAAGTAACCCTGTATGAGTGTGTATGTTACATCTTTCACTGACAAATTTCCAAAAATGTTTATGGCATCAATGGAAATAAATAAATATATTTTCTTCTTGAAATATATTTTTGAGCATAAAGTGCATAAAAAAAACCCAAATATTTTTCACTTTTTAAGCACTTAAAAATCTGAGCTGTAACCATTAATGTACATACAATATTAATGTCAAAAAGGGTGGAAAAGAAAGCTTATGCAGTAAATTTTAAGGAGAAAATGATAGCTTTCACTTACCTCCACCACTGGTCCTATACCAACATTTAGATCTCAAATCTTATCACATTTCTCTTACCTAACATTAATTATCACATGCTGGGAAAAGGTCTAAACAGTACATTCAGGAAAGCATAAATTAAAATCTAGCTCAATGAAGCAAGTTGTCCCAGAAGTGACATATTATTAGAAGGAATCTAAGAAAAATGCATTGCACAAGGCTCAGTAACAATTGCAACCCAAACAATGAAATAAACATATATGTGCAGAGCATGGCAGAAACATTCCCATACTTAAAGCAATGATCCAAGTGTGGAGTTCATTTTTTGCTCTACAGCAAAGTGACCTTGTAATCTTTCAGAATATTACTTCATTTAAATCAATATATGCTGGTAAAGGCTGTGCACAATGCTTCCAAAGGTATGTATGTTTTATTCATCCTTAAAATCATATTAATGAACAAAATATAATCATATAGGATACATCAATTAGTTTAATTCAGATATAATCATATAAGATAAAATTTTAAAAAATAATATATATACAAAATAGAAATGGAAACATAAATAAACCAAAAAAATTATAAATTTCACTTTTTACCTTTCTTTCTACAAGTTTATAATACCTAAGTGATTTAACAAACAGAAAAAAGAAAAATAGCTATATGATAAGGTTAAAACAATAATAGCATATACAAGATAAAAGGAAACTTACTACAATTATTAAAATGAATATATCACCAGAAATTACAAATTTCAACATTGTCTTTCTTTCTATGGGTTTGTAACATTTACAAAAAAAAAAGTGATAAATAAATGGTAGTTCTATATACATAAGTACTCGGATATAAAGGGAAAAGTACTCGATAATTATTTGTGCACTCTTATGCTGATATATATATTCTTATATGGTATAGAAACAGTGATCAAGCAAATAGCTCTTTAGTCTTGCTTTAAATAATCTTTTATTTTTATTGATTTTATTGAATAAGATAATTTATTAAAAAGTGTGATACCCTTGTGAATTACAATACAGTTTGAAATGTCCTTGTGCTGATTCTGTTCTTATGTAGATCTGTATTACATCTAGTGTTGTAGTTATGTACTTCGTTATTGATGAAAATGAGATTGTTCCCTGCAATGTTTTGTTTAATAAAAATGAGTGGCTCATATATATGAATATAGTTTAGGGGTAAAAATTTGGAGGTCTTTGAAGAGGGGCCTGCAAAAAGATCTTTGATTCTTTTTATTGATAATTCTCATTATACTTTTTTGTGGTGAATAAACTTTTAGATGGTGGAGAGTTACCTCAAAGTAAAATAGCCTATCTTAAAATTCAATTCACATAAGCAAAATATAGACACATTTAAGTGTCTCCATTGACACCACATTCACTAATTGCCTGAAACTGTAACACAAAGTGCCCAATTTATCTACCAGGTAACCAATGTGTTTGTCTCATTTTAGATTATTTTGTAACCAGATGTCTAGGAACATGATATCATTTACATTTTCAAGGACCTTATAGGTTGCAAGGTAATATTATCTGCCTTATTGTTTTTTTAGCAATACAGATGAAAGTGTATTGCTACAGTTTTCTCTGTGTTAACACATACCATACTGTCCTCAAACCATTTAGCAATCTTATAAATATTAATGTTAATTTGTTCTTTTAGACAATATGAAGAATTAATTACTCTCAAAAATTATGTTTGTGTATCTGCAGATTGGGTTGCAGTTTCAGGAAATACTTGCCTTTAAATCATTTACAAACAATAAAAATAAAATTGATCCTAGAATTGACCCTTGGGATATTCCATTTTATATGATTTGTGAGTTTGGAACAACAGTGACCTAAGTTCAATTTGTTCATATGTGTAATCTCCACTAGTTATAGCCTGTTTAGAAGGTATAATTATTACATTTAAGAGCATGTACTCTTATCTACATACTTTTGTTTAGTGAGTAATATTTCATTATTTAATATATTCGAATGCCTTAAGGTCAAAGAAAATACCAGATATGTGTTTTTTCTTATCTATTCTCTATTATATTATTTAAAAAGATAAAGAGAGCTGTTTCTGGATCTGTTCTTCCTAAATCCATGCTGTGTTTCTAATAATATACTATTCTTTTCAACATAGTTAAACAATTTTTTGTAAAATTCATTTTCTATTATTTTGCCCAAAGCAGATAACAATGAGACTGGCCTGTAAATAATTGTTCAAGTCTGTTTTTTCACCCTTTTTAACAAGCAGTTTTACTCCTGCAAATTTGAGCTCCTTAAGAAAAACTGCTTGTTCAAAGGAGTGGAACTTAATAGCTTCCACCCCCAGGTATATTATGAAAGATAGTATTAATTAATCCTAAGTAAGTCAGATGTAATTATTATTTGCAGTGTTATTTTAATTTCCTGTACACATGTTGAATTATTGTTTGTGATGCTATTTTCTTACCAGAGTGGAAACCCACCCCCTAGTGTCTGTTAAAAATTTGACCTGGAAAGGGAACAGAGAAATCTATTGTATAACAATATTTGAATAGATGACCCATGCAAAACAGGAAATGGGCTGCTATTACTTGGAGAATTGTAAAGCAGGGTTCTAATAGATTTTTTTTAATACAGTCAGAGAGTTTTGCTTTCATTATATTTGGTAAAGGTATATGTAATAAACAATTATGCCAGATTACAGAGGTGAAGAGACAGGTCAATAATCTCTCGAAAGGAAGAAAACAGTTGATATTGACATGCAGAGAGACACATAGGCATGATCGCCAGTAAAGAAGACGAGAAGGAATTATGCAAATCCAGTATCCAATATAAATTCTTAAATGTGAAATGATATTCTAATCCTTCTAAAGTAATATTTTGAAAGAAAAGATTACTTCAGGAGACTGACCAACTTCAAGGTTTATTTAAGCTTGTAATTTTGTGGCCCAGCATCAGTTCTCAGTTTAGAACAATTATCAGTTTTCAGTTTTCAGAAGGAGTTCTCGTTCAGCAATCTTTTGTCATTCATTCAGGGTAGTGTTGTGTCAGTTGAACCCATCATAGAATTCAGTAGTAGAGTCAGAGGCATCAGTTTTCCATCACTGTATCATTATATCAGTTCTACTATGAGAGTTATCAGTTTTCAGTTGGATCAGAGAGTCAGCAATCTTTCGTCAATCTTTCAGGGTAGTGCTGCATCAGTTGTAACAGTTTTATAGAATTAATAGTAGGCAGTGTCATAGATATCAATGTCAATAGTAAACATTAATACTTGCTGAAGACTAGTATTGAGTATCATGGCGTGTGAAATATCGTGGATGAACTAATTATTTCAATATCAATGGTGAACTAGCTAAGAGATTCATGTAGTAGTGCGAAAGTGCCTGTAATTGCAAAAGATATTCTCAAAGAAATAACGATGACCCACTTAAGTGGAATAGACTTTTTTTTTTTTTTTTTTTGAGTAGTGTTTAACGCCCGTTTTTACTACTGAGGCACCACAGGCGGTGGACACTGATGATACATGAGATGAAATGATAAATTGGGAAAGGATGTTTTTTTTTTAAGGAAGGAAGCGTTCCAGGCCTAAGTTTAGGTACCTCCCCGGCATTTGCCAGTTATGAAGACTGAGGAAAACCTGGAAAAAACCCCAGTCAGGGAGGACGGTCCTGGCGGGATTCGAACCGCAGACCTCCCGCTCACGAGTCCGTGCCTTAACGATCTCGGCCACCCGTGGCGGTGGAATAGACTTTGACAACAAATTGTATTTCATCTCATAACATGATAAATTTTGTTAATCCTCTGGTTAATCTCCTTGACACCTTCTCCTATGGTCTCCAGATCATAAAAATTCCAGCAAAGAAAAAAGAGCTAGTCGACGAGCTTCAAGTCAGCGAGAAATCATCGGAGAGGAAGAAAAGAAGCATCTTATCATTCCTGAGAATCGAGCCGCCACAACTTAATTAATCAACCCTTCCCCTAACTCATTAATTTTAATTTCCGCTGCAATTTGACAACAAGAATTTTGGCTATAAAATGGGCAAAATGTTTAACGATAGCATCTGGGATGTGATCAGAACCATTAAAGTACAGTAAACTTTCGATTTAACCGACCCTTATTCAAAGGACTTCGGATTTAACGGACATAATTTTCAAATATATAAAGATGACGAAATAACAAATTACTAAAAAAAAAATTAAATAAAATTTGTAATAAGACGGGGAATTAGAAAATTTAAGGATATTTTCGTTATATTTTGTGCGCATTCGTAGTAGTTCGATAGCACAGCATGATTAGCGTCAATACCGTTGTTAAAGTTGCTGCGCGAAGAATGTGGAGTTGGTAAATTGTCAGCATATTATCAATTAAATGAATGTATACGGAGTTAAAAGAAAATAAGCGAACTTAGCGATTGCATAGAAGGTACACTTTAAAAATAAGTTGGAAAGTGGTGCATCTATTGCTAATGCTTGTGAAATCTACGGGGTAAAAAACAAAACAAGCGGTTTCACACATTCGCAAAAATAAAGACAAACTGACTCAATTTTCCCGAAAATACAGTGTTGGAACTGGGAGCTCCAAAAGTGATTTCGGTGTGACGGAAAAGAAACATTTGAAGATGGCAAATTATTCAAATTTATATGAAGCTGTTTATAAGGCGGGCTAGTGGTGCTATTGTTTGTGGTGCTGAAATAGGTCGTCGGCCGCTGAAAAATTGGCTCAACACTTGGCATCTAATTCCAAGCGATCTAAGCGATGCGTGTGGCTTTAGGCTTTCGTAAACGCCATGGAATTACGAACATATAAACATATGGTGATGCAAAGAGCGCGGACAGTGAACAAGTTGAGGCGTTCAGAAAGCACATAAATGAAGGTATTGAATCTGAGGACCTTTACGTCTCAAGTATGCAGATGAAACTGGTCTACATGAAATGAAATATACTATAGAGCTGCGCTCGAAAATATTCTCGTGGACAAACATGAGACAAGCACGCTTGGCCAAAAATTTACCAAGGGAAGCTTTCCAGCCCTTCTTGGTGCTAATGCCAATGGAATGCATCGCTTCAAGCTGATGGTAGTCGAAAAAGTATGAAAGCCTCGCGCTTTGAAGATAATCATGAATCAGTCTGTTTTCAATAACTTCATGCCTGAAGTGAATAACTACCAAGAAAATACCCTGAGATTCTCGCCTGAAGTAAAAACAGTTTTATTCTAGATAATGCACCAGATCATCCTAATGCCGAGAAGCTGGTGAATAAAATTTATCTTTCTTTCTCCGTTTCTTGTTCTTTAATAAAAACCAAGGATCAGCAGTCATTGCTGCCTGCAAAAGATTGTATTAGAAGTTTCTGGAAGAGGTTATGGTTGTGTTGGAGAACGAAAACGACTCCGAAGAAAATACAAGAGAGCCAGGACACCAGCGCATACAATATCAAGTCCGCCATCTTCAATTTGACAATCGCCTGGAAGGAGATGAAGACTATAGCACTAGCTAATTGCTGGACTAAATTATGAATGGGAGTGAACCTGAATATGATTTTAGAGGTTTTGAAATCTCTTGATTTCCTTGAATTTATGAGGTGAGCCGGTGAAAATGATAGTGAGAAAAGTGTCTAGAAGTAGATGAAGGTGATCCAGACTATCAAATGCTCAGCCAAGAAGAGATTGGTGAAGATTTTCTAAGGGCCGATCAGGTAGACGACGAGGAAGAAGAGGAGGTGGAGGCGGTTCCAGCTGGTCCAAAACTGTCGGTAGTTACAGAAATATGGGTGACATTTCGTTTATAGGCACATTCAGAGATGATTGATTATTACGAACATTTTCGATAGTTGATAATTAAGAAACAATACAGAAGTAGGAAATAACTAAAACTTAGTTAGTGGTTCCCCCCCCCCCAATCCTAATCCCCAGTAATATGGTATGTAGGTAGAAAATTTCTCAATAAAGTACATATTATGTTTACTACTGAAATTGTTTTTGTTTTATGTTTAACAATATTCTTAACATTCCCAAATTTAACGAATTTTCGGTTTTATGGACAACTCTTAGTCGCTAATAGTCCGTTAAATCGACAGTTTACTGCACTTCGTTTTGAGTACATATATTATGTTTAGAATTTCATTTTGATCAGTTGGTCTTAGGTATGGTGGAAGTAATAATATTCCAATTTTCGCTATTAAGGCTTATTTAAAACGGAAGACCTATTCGTTATACTTGTGAAATGTTCGATGAACATTTGCGCCATTTTATTTGGCTGTTACAAATTTATTCTTTTGGTTTAATATTGTGTTATCAGTTGGAATATCCATTTTGTTTCAGTTTTTATAATTTTCCAAGTAACTTTCATCTGATAATATCTCCACACGTTTTGCATTTCCATTACGCCATTAGCAACACAGCTGTTCAAGAGCGTCAAGAAGTGCTAAACAGTCAACCAAGGATTATCACCCCACACCTAATGTGCAACAAGGTTAGATATGCTGGTCAAGTGTCGAGTTTCGGCCTTAATTATAGCAATTTGCTAAAATTTAAATAAAAGTAACCCTTTTTTTAAGTAGCGATAACAGTTTATTTATGCGTTATTGCCATAGGCAATAACGCATAAACTTACGACTTACTTACAACTTACGATGTTTGTGGATGGAATACATTGCACCACGGTCAATGCGGCAACTCTAGTGGTGCAGATATATTTTGGCGTGTTTGTTAGTGGGTGGAAATTGCCAAATTTCCGCATTTCGTGCTTAGCACTTGAGGAGGAGAAAGAGGAGGAGCAGAGGTCGATTGGTTTGTACCACCAGGCGCCAAACATTTAGATGAGGCTGCAGGAATCTTTATCGACCGAAGCGAACCGTTCGTAACACTGCAGATTTCTCTCGACAGGAATAAGTATTCAGTCAATTTGCTACGTAGGCTTTGAGAGGGAATGCTTGCAGAATGCGGTGAGCAATTCGAATTGATGGAATTAAAAACACCGCAATCAAGCTGTTATTAACGATTTAAAACGCTTACTTGCGCGGCTACATAATCGCATGCGAGATTGTCGAAGGTGCTCCGCCAAAAGAACAAGTTAACTGCACAAGTACCAATTTAATGTACCCAGCACAAAATCCCGTCCTATATAGCCATGAGATAATTCACGTTCCATTACATTTTATAAAATTATATTCAACATTATAAGATCACAGCACCAGAGTCTCCTCCTGCCGACCGCGAATTCTTTATCTATTAATGCCTTCGCAAGTGTCACACCTGACCTGAACTAAGCCAGTAGTTATGAAGATTGCATTGCTTATCCACTGTAAGGCAATATAACTGCCGGATTCGTTTCGGCAACGCAGGCAATGAAAAGAAAATGGGGAGGGGGTGCTGCTTTCCACACTCGCATATATTAGAACGCTATTAAGTTTTAAACAGAGGCACATAATTTATACAAAACACCTAGAATCTGTTTTGCCAATGCTACATCAGAAAATGTTATTCTTGTATATACCAACTGAATCATACTTTATTTGGAAAGCTGTACAGTTAAATGGGAAATAATTACGTCTATTCAAACACTAGGTCATTTGTATCACTCTTTAAACATTCCTGCAAGTTTGCAAAAACTCATCATTGTGGATAAAAATTCAGTTGTCATTCGTTTCTACATGTTTTTCTTCTATTCCTTTCTTCATCAGTGCATAGAATCAGTAATATTTTAATTTCCAATTTCACTGCCCACAAATAAAAATCTCCTAAATTTATTCTGCTTTATACCAATTCTAAAAAGTGCTATTGACTTTCATTGCATTTCATTAACGCACACACGCGTGCACACACACATATTTTTTTCATTTTATGTGATGACTGCCATAATTTTTTCTGAATAAAACTGCATCCTTTGTCCTCAATTAATATTTTAGGCAGAATTTTACTCTTATTTTCTGAAAGATGAACAGTGTTTATGTTTTCTCAAATACAGTCTCTTAATTTTGTTTGTCATATGCACAACTGTTTTCACTAGGAACTTTGCTTATGTTTGGCAAAACTTAACAATTGGTATTCCTCCCCCTCTCTACAATCCATATCTTTAGCTCTCTGTAATCCCTTTCAAAGCAAAATACTAACCTCTAAGATGGCATGTGCATAATTTTCTTTCCCTTAATAAAACAATACTCCTTCTCTGGCATGGTTATTGCAAAAGCCTTTGTGAAGAGACTAATTTACTCTACAATGTAGGTCTTCAAAGCATTCAATCAGCCTGGAAACTATTACAATTCTCTCACTATATGGCACATTTAATAGCATGTTCTGTTCCATTAATTTCTTTGGCTCTATATCATGGAAATACACTTGAAAGTTACCTCTGCTTCATTCTCACTTGATCTTCTTATTTCACATCTTTCAGAAAACATCCTATTTGAGTTGCATTATAACATTCCTTAATATGTAGCTGAATTACTTTTATGACATCCTCTGCAAAATAAGCATTATTATCTTCATGAGCAAGGATCTGAATTTGTTTATTTGTGTTCATGATAACATCATGATATCATTGTTTAAAATTAAATTTTACTGGTCATATTACTTATTTACTTAACACATAATCTTATTTTTTTTTTCCTCATATTAGTTTTCCTTTTGTTTCTTTCATATATGATACCCAATGTTATTTTCTCTGTTTATCTCTAGACAGAACTTAATTTCTTTGTTTACACTAACAAACATGCTCTGCACATTCATTTCCATTGTTTCAATTTAGTGGAATTAGGAAATTCCCACTTTGTCTTCCAAATTTCAAGCATTCATTATCTAATATCTTTCTTTATAGTGTAAATTCTCTTCATTGAATTTAAATAAAATGTTTTCAAATTTTTCTTAACTATGTACCTGTTTCATTACTAACATAGCATATATTTACCATTATGTTCCTTCTTAGACAACCATTTGCTCTTTTTCTGATATTCTTTCAAATGTATCATCATATTTTACTTAGTCTGATCTTTCTGCTAGCCTGGTGGGGTAGTACTTGCCTCATAGACCCAAGATTGCGGGTTCAAACCCAGTTTGATTCAATGGATTTTTTAGGCTGTAAAAATCCTAAGTATGGCTTCCTTTGGAAGGGAAGTTGGTCCCATGTTGCAGATTTATGGCATGTAAATAATTCTCAAACCTGATAGAAGAGGCCTATGAACAACATTTATCAGCTGTTTCACACTCTGAATTAAATAGGATGCTAATGATGACCACAGATGTTAAAGGTCCTTATATTATTATTATAATAATAATAATAATAATAATAATAATAATAATAATAATAATAATAATAATAATTCTTAGCAATGTGTTAATGCAGATGCTAATTACCATTCCTTAATGAGAATTACTTCACCTAGCAACCAGAATAAAATAACAAATTACAACAAACAGGGAAGTCTCAGGGGGCTTTGCGCCTATGCATGTAGTTATTGCTTACAATTTCTTCCACTCCAGTGATAAGATCCATTTTTACTCAGCTGCTCTGAAAATTTGTTTGCCTTATTTTGCTGATCATATTATAATTAATTAAACTAGTTATATTTATCTAGTATTATCTGACTTTTGCAATGTTTGTTTTAACCTTCCTTATTAGCCAATAAATTCTGGGATCTTGGTTATATATTTCTATCTATATGACAAAACATATGTGATACTCTGACTTCCCTGACTGACCCTAGAGAGTAATTCTATATGTCACCTAGCAGTCCAGTAATGTGCATTAATGTTGCCAGTTTGCTCAGATTTTTATTCATTCATAGCTAAAGCTATTTGTCATCTATCATTGCCATTGAACAGTGTGCAGAACTTTCACAAAATTTATAATTGGAACTGATAAAAAATTCCCATGCAGTTTTGGAAATAAGGCACCAACAAAGTTAAGTATTGATGTATGGGCTGGAATATTTGGCAGCATATTAATAGATGGATCATTTAAATGTTTTGTTGGAACAAGCTCCATTAAACTACATGTGGTTCATGCATGATGGGGCACTTTATTTTTCTTGTGCTGCCAGAGCTATTCTATGCCAGTGATTCCTAAATAAATGGACAGGTTTTGGAAGACAACATTCCTGGCATGCACATTCTCCTGACCTCAAGCAATTGGATTTGTATAATTTAAAAGAATAATAATTTGGCTCCTGAAAATTTTCACCAGCATATTGAACTAGGATGTCAGCATATATGGCAGCAAATGTTTGCTGCTCAGCTAAAAGATCTCCACAATATGAGGGTGTGACATGTGTAATTTCCTTCAGATTGTCCCCCTCCTCCACACTGCAAATCCAGGAGCATTCTGCTGAGCAGCAAACTCTACCTGGAGTGTGGCATACAACATTCATAGTGATTACAGGACTGTATTTGAGCTCAAAGCTGCCATTTGAGCATGTTCTGTAGAACTATGGGTGAGTAAAAAGATTATTGTTATCAAGGAGAAGGAAGAGAGAAAGGGCAGGAAAAAAACTAAGCAAAATTAGCCAGATGTTAATGAATTTTTTGTGGTTGTTTGTAAGTCTTCTCTGCATTTAGCAGTAGTGGGCAAAGGCAACATATATTTTCGAGTCACACATTTTTCATTTCTCTGCAGATCTACACAAACAACAACAGCAAAGGAATAATATTTTAACAGTATTTTTTAGCTACCATTTACATAATAGAATGTTAAAAGATTCATATTTAAAGGTGGCACCAATATTTTCTTACAGGAGTTTATCAACACTTTATATATGTGTGTATGATATATATATCAAGTGAAGTAACCAATTATGAATTTTATACACACAAAAATAACTATACATTTTTAACAATGCTCAGCATGAAAACCTTAGAGCAGCTACAATGACTTGTTATTTCATTAAATGCTTTGACATTACACTACATATTTGTGAAGCTATCTTTGTTAAGCAAGGATCATGTATCACAAGGCAGATTCCTTCTATATTTACAGTTCTTACTAAATAGTAGAAAACTATTGCACATTCAACTTAATAAAATTACAACTATTAAACTTAAAACTAAACGAACTTGCAAAGAATGATGTTTTACTTTTCTCAAACAAATATGTTATGATAGTACCAAGAGTGTTTGTATGACTAAGAACATTGATTTATTTTTATGTATTATATCCAATATTGCTCATTAACTGCTAAAAAAATTACTTATTGCCCTGTATATAAATTTGATTGAATCCTACATTTACTTTACTTTGACAAGTCAATTAATTGCTTCCACTGTGCAGAATACCCCTTGGAAAGTTGTGTATCTACTTACACTGTCTGTTCTTATTTATATTTCTTTAGATTTT
The DNA here is from genome assembly GCA_030762175.1 of Metallyticus violacea. Lineage (NCBI taxonomy): Eukaryota > Metazoa > Arthropoda > Insecta > Mantodea > Metallyticidae > Metallyticus > Metallyticus violacea. The sequence continues at coordinate 35,175,447 of CM060835.1, forward strand.
ACTTTGGTTAAAAAACTTTTAATTATATTAGACCAAACTCTTTAAATGTATGCAAGCTACGTGAGCACCTTTAAGGATGAAACAAAATTTGTATAAAGAGATTCTTCACCCAAACTGCCATTCCTGTCCAGAAGAAAGAAAATAGATTTTTAAAAATGCCAGGTTCTAAAATAAGTTTTACAATTTAGAATAATATAAGTAAATAAAATGGCTGAATTTTTTAGAGGAATACTTTAAGAGAAATTCATGCTGTAATATCTTCTAAACCCAAAATCGCGGGTTCAATCCCCGCCAGCTTCAATGGATTTTTTTCAGGTGTAAAAATCCTAAGTATGGCTTCCTTTGGAAGGGAAGTAAAGCCATGGGTCAAGTATCACAAATTTACGGCACAAAAAAGAACCTCAGGCCTAAAAGAAGAGGTCTCTGAGCAAAATTTATCAGCCATTTCATGCCCTGAATTGAATGGAAAGCTGATGGCCTGAGATTAAAGAGCATCCATAAATAAACCAAACCAACAATAAAGCTGCAAAACAAGTGAATGATGGATTATAGTGGATATGTAATAAAGAGAGGTAAAAAAAAAAAAAATATGATTAACAAAATTGTTTTTAAACCTGGAAGAAAGAGAATGACAAACCAAAACTAAGATTAGGGACGAGTTGAAGAATTTGAGAGTGCTAAATTAGAAAAGAATGGCACAAGAACAGAGTGACTGATGAAAATTTATAGATTAGGCTTAAATTTGTATGTTGTAGAGCTAATGAAATGTTCAAAGCAATATGATTCTCTGTTTCATAGTACACATACATATGCACAAGCATGTGCGCTCATAATACCTATCCTCAAATATATCTACCCACATACAAAAAAAAAAACTTAAAAACTGCAAAGTAGCAGCACCAAAAATTAATTCAATACTGTTCAGGTAATAACAGCTGCATATCCTATTCAGGTTATCTGAAATAAACTGTATCATAAGCCAGTAATTCTGTTATAATTATTTCCCTTAACTTATTTTATAGTTTCTGTTACATTATCTTTCTTGTAAACTCTAGTATAGCTTCAGTTTTCCTACACTTCTTTGTTACAAATATTTAAAAGTAACAAAAAGGCCTGTTTAGTTTTGAAATCTCAAAAGTTCACAGGAATAAGCAACTAAAGTAACTTAGTACTAACTGAATAAATGCCAGCACTATTTTTATAATTAAGAGAACCTCCTAATAGTTCAATGAAAAAGGACCCAGAGTCTTTACTGGCATTGAAACAGAAACAATTATGATGTGTGAAAGTTCTTTGAATTTAAAACATGTTATAGTCATTCTAAGTAAAAATATTTGCTAGTTGTTTTGAAAAATACAATCAATTGCTTTTTTGTAATTTTTATTTTATTTATACACCCTAAATGACTTGAATGGATAAGGATTGAAGAAGAAATGTTTCACTTATATCTAACATTAGATCTTTGCTTTGTAACATAAAAAATCTTTCTGAAAACACAAATTTTTAATGTTAACATTTATCTAAAATACTTCCCTTCCCTCTCAAAATTGTCCCATTAAGAACAATTCTTACTGCTTATTTTAATGTTATTGATGGCATGGGTATTTAAATACCCTTTCTTGCCTGCGAAACATTCATGGATGTGCTCAGCAAGCTAATTTCTTTTCTTCTTTTCTTACCTTCTTTATCCAGCTGTTCCAACAGAAAACAAATTCTTCTTTGTCAATGAGGTTATCCTATAAATTAGATAAAAAAGAATAATTATCAGTTTTTTTCCATAAAATTATTTTGTTTACATGACAGATGTAATACATTTTTTAATTCAATAAAATATTGGCGATGTTACTAATACATGACTTACAGGAGTTCTTCTGTTTGCCATTAGATGGCGGTAGCACAGTTCATTTGAATGAACACACCAAGAAATTGGACAACCTTAGGCTAGATGATGATAAAGTGAAGATGGAGCAATAGTGCAATAATTGGCAGGAGAAACCAATGACCTTGGAAAAAACCTGCGCAGACACTGCTTCATCTATCACAAGTCTACTTGCAGTCGCTGGGACTTAACTTTTTTTTAAATAGCCCATTTTAACTACTGAGGCATTACAGGTGGTGGACACTGATGATATGGAGATGAAATGATAAACAGTGGGAAAGGATTTTTTTTTAAAGGAAGTGTTTCAGCCTAATTTCAGGGTACCTCCCCAGCATCTGTCATTTATGAGGACTGAGGAAAACCTGAAAAAAACCTCAGTTAGGGAGGACATCTTGATGGGAATCAAATCCCAGACTTCTTACTCACGAACCCACACTGTAACGACCTCAGCTTTTCCATAAATAGCTATAACTATTTTAGGAAAATTTCACCCCACAAGTATCATGTTATTATAAACCGAACACATCCCAATAAAAGTCAGAGATTTTGTTTCTTTTTAACAAATATATTTAGTACTATTCTTAAGTTCTCAGAACTTGTTTTATGATCAATTATTAATATGCATTAGTAGAATGCATTATGGAAAAACATCTGCTATAACTACAAAATAATTCATTAAGTCTTCAAGTGTTTATTCCTCTTTATAAGCATAAGAACTAAATTCTTAGCGCTATAAATTGTTTTTATCATATATCTAATTATTTTTATAAAGAGACACATCAGAACATTTGTACAAAACCTGTTTATTTCATTAAAAACTGAAATGTGTACCTGAAAGAAAATCAGAACTGAAGAATAAAAATTTATTATCATTTTTTACATTTTGCCACATTTACAGGGTGTACAGTATAATCTCTAGTGGGAATGTTGTTTACCAGTGGCCATTGGGGATGCTATATTCATAATTTTTTCCCTAGTTCCCAATAAAGAGCATCCAAATTATTTTTTATTTGTTTGTTGCTATCTAGTTGGCTGCATTTCAGTAGATATTCTTTATTTAAGTTCAGATATTAATCATTTTATGAGTTTCAATTTAGAGGAAAGTTCTTGGGATCCATTGTAAAACTATTTCTGTATTCATGATTTGGATTGTATGATATAGTTTTCTTATTTTATTTATAGTGTATGTCAGTGGGTAACTGTAATTCATTATACTTTGTAGTACTGCTTTATAGTCACTTAAAATAACAATTCTTTTATTTAGGTTATGTAGGTTTTGTAAAACTGCTCTAATGGCCATCAAAATTGTTAGCATACTGTCCCAAAGGTGTATATTGAGAGAATCCTTCACAGTATATTCCAAAACCTGCTTTTCCATTTATAAGAAATCCACTGTATACATTCCATACCATGTATTAGTTAGGTAATATTTGTTTAGTGTACTAAGTGCTATCAATCTTAATACCTCAGGTGGGTCGTTCTTCTCAGATTGTATTCAGATTTAGTTTCACGTTAACTATATATTGTACAGGATCACTTGGTGTAATGACAAGTTTAGTGCTTATTTTTAGAAATTTGTCTAAATCTTCTTTCTGTATGTAATTTTTGAAAGTCTGTTGTGTTTTTAATCATTGTATGCTGTCAGGAATTTGAAACTATTTATTCCTGTGTTGATTACTTTTTAATTTCTGTTCCAATATAGCAGATTTACTTTCTAGCCCTATTTTAATTGGCAGGTTGTTAGTTATGCTTTGCATTGTAGTAATCGGTGTTGTTTTAACAGCTCCTGTTACTATTCTTAAGTACCTAGATTGTATTGTATCTAATTTAGTTTTAAGTTGGCTGTTTATTGTGGACATTATCTTGCTTCCATAGAGCAAATTAGGCTTTATGTATCTTTTGTATGTCATTTAGGATACTTATGGATCCTTCCAATTTTATTCCTGCTAATCTTCTTAATATGTTGTTCTTCTTATTCACTTTCTCAGTTATATTGTTGATCTGTTCAGAGAAGGAAAATTTTTTGTCAAGTGTTATACCAAGATATTTATATGTTCTTTCTCTTGTAGTAGTTCATTATTAATTTTAAGCTCAAAGCATCTGTAATGTGTTGAAGACTGAAAAGCTGGAAACTGTCTTTTTAGTGTTTATTTCCATATTGTTGGTGCATGCCCATGTTTCCATGCTATTGATCAATTTCTGCAATTCTTTCTCTAGTTTTTTAGTGTTGTCTATTCTGATTAATTTTTTGGCTAATCCATATAGCAATATCATCTGTAAATAATCCCATATTTGCCTTTGAAAAGTAGCTAATACTTTGTTGATGTCATCTATGAAAATATTGAAAAGAATTGAACTGGAAACACCATCGTGAGGAAGGCCGACTTTAGTTCTATGCTATTTAGAGAGGACATTATTCCATTTTCTGCTATGTACCTTTGTGATAACAGGTCCCTGAATCATCACAACATGTTTCTTCTTATCCCAATATTACTCATTTTATAAATAAGCTTCTCTCTCCATACTTTGTCAAAGGCATTTTTAACAAAGAGAGTAAGCATTGTTTCTTTTTTGTTGAAGGCATTTTGAATATCTTGTGTTAAATGTAAAACCTGATTGACTGTTGAATAGTGCTTTCTGAAACCTGCTTGATGGTCTGAAATGAGATTTTGAGATTCCAGATAGTAAGTTAATCTTGTAGTGATTTTCTCCATTGTTTTAGCAAGTACTGAGATTAAGGATATAGGCCTATAACTGTCTAACTGGCCTATGGTTTTTCTTTCTTCTTAATTGGTATGGTTATGGCTTTTTTTCCATATAGCAGAATGCTATCTTTACTGTTCCAGATTTGTTGAATATGTTCGGTAGTACCTTCTTGGCTCTGCACCCCTAAATTCTTGATGTATTCAGGGCTCTTTATGTCCTTAAGAGATAATGTTGCTTGGTTGAGTTCTTGAATTGTAAAGTTGTTATTTTGTTTAATTTCCCATTGTCTCTATTCAATTTACGTGCAAGTTTGTAATGAGTATCAAATCTGTGGATATGTCTCTTGAAGATTAATAATAAGAGGTTCTTGTTTTGTTTCTGGGACAGTGTTTAGTATATTAATATATTTATGTACTTTTGCGCTATAACTTCTATAGTCAAGGGGACTCAGGAATTTATTAAATGAGTCCTTAGTATTTTTTATTTCCCTGTTTAGAAAAGCAGTTTTCTTTCTCCAATTTCTCACTAAGTCAGAATCTTTTGTTGCTTCTGCTATATTTCTGATATCATATTGGTCTCATTTTAATGCAGATAATCTCTCATTCCAAAAAGATTTGCACCTAATACCCTTTCCTCTGGGCATTGTTATTTTTGCAGCATTAATCAGTTTTTTATTAACTTCGTCGATTAGTTTCAGAGGACTTTTCTCCATGTCAATATTCTCAAATATTTGTCAGCAAGTTTCCGAAAAGTTATCCAGTGATTTTTGGAAGTTCCATCTCTTCAGTTGACTAGCTTTTAAATGACTCATTTGTGGCTGGATTGTTTCAGTTATGATGACTCTATGGCCACTACCTATGTCTTCCTATACTCTTCTAGTGGTGTGATTTGCAATATCTGAATAGGCAATAATCATGTCATGATTTGTTGAGTCCCGTATAGTGAATAAAAGTTTTGGGGTCACTGTTTTTGTATATTAAATTGACTGCATTTGTTTCCAAAAATTCTTCAATCATTTTTCCTACTGCATTGGAAGAATTGTACCCCCACAATTTTGAATGTCCATTTATTAGGGTCTTTTGTTTAATTTCTATTAAGTCAAGATTTAGTAGCTAGTTATTTGAGGGACAAAAATTGTATATTTTACATTCTGTAACCATACTTCTGATCGAGTGATTTCAGCATTGTCTGTGAAGTTCATGGTTTTCAGTGTAATTGTTTTATTTAAAAGGGAGTTTTTAACTCCTAGTAATATGCCACTTGCCACTTGTCGATGTTTATGTAGACAATATATGTTGTCATTTTAAAAATTATAAAACTTATCGTTGCCAAGGTCAATATTAGCTTCAAGAATTACAAAGGTATCTACTTCTTGTTATGTAATAGTATTTCAACTTGTAATTTTTTGCTGTGTGATAAGCCACCGGCAGATTCCAGAGTAGCATTGAAAAATGCTGTTGTGTACTGCTCTTACATCTTGGAAAATTTGCCATATCTGTAATCCACTTACTATTACCCTGGTGCACCACAAGGAAGTGGGATTACTGCACACCCACTGCTTTACACTACTTTCAGATTGCCATTGTGAAAGGTGTAGATGCTTAGCTACATACAAACAAATCCTGTTTATATGTTTATTCGCTTGTGATACAACTTTAGGGACTTTTGCTCTGTAAAATTGTATGTCACATAGGTAAAACAAAATTTATAACCTTTCAAAATAACTTAAATGTAAACATTAACAGTATAGCGTTAGAACAGATAACAAACCATACATTCTTGGGCATTGATGAAAATTTAACTTAACAACACACTTGTAGAAATAGTCTGTAACAAAATGAACTCAGAACTATAGGTATTTGAGACAACTAACAAAACATGGAAACATTAATATTCTAAAAACAACATATTATGGCATTATTTATCCTTTTTTTAGCACATGGAATTGCAATTTGGGGGGGGGGGACTTACAAATGCTCTTGTAAGTCTTATAAGAATATTGCAGCCAATTTATTAATAATATTTTTGTTGTTGTTACTATTATTATTATTATTATTATTATTAATATTATTATTATTATTATTATTATTATTGTTGTTGTTGTTGTTGTTGTTGTTGTTGTTGCTCTGTACACATTTGTTATTGTTGTTATCATCATCATCATTATTGTTGTTTTTGCTCTGTACACATTAAACACTCTAAATAATAATTATGCAGAGCCTCAGGAGAATTCTGCTTCATCTTCTTTATATTGCCCTTTCATATAGAAAAAAGTGTGTAGTATTAAACTTTGAAATGTAAATAAATAGCCCGAATTAAATATGAATAAAATAATTCCATTTCATGATTCATTTATAAAAAAAACATAAAATTGCATTTCTTTCCCCCAATCATTTTTACCAATAAAATGCTTCTAAGTAGGTAAAAATGATACACATACAAAATGCATTGCAGTTCAGAAATAATGAATTATTAATAACTATATCAATTTATTCTTAAACAAAGACAAAATAAACCTTGAAAAAGCACAAGAATGTACACCAGAGGACCCCAAATCCTTCCATTTTTCCTACACATTAGAGGTGCCAATATTAATTTATTTTATTTATTTGTTTGTTTGTTAATAGATTATTTACAAGTACATCATATCATTGGGAGTGTGTATAATTTGCCCATTGGATTCATAACCATAATCTAACATAAATATCAATCAAATATTTGTTAATGGCCATCTTATGAATGACATAAGCAGCCCATTGTGTTATCTCTAACCTATACAAATCTGAAGTTAATCATTTATCATTAAATATGTGGAGACATCTGCAGTATATACAAATAACTTAACCATCCACGCTCTTTACAAACACATGCTTGGGTTACTGTGATAATGGAGTTACACTCTTAAATACCTACTTATTCTACATCTAAAAATTCAATAATAATGTACAAAGGGTGTTCTATCAGTAATGCAACATTCACCTTCATCTCTCTCTCATTCTCAAGGTTTGTTCCATTTCGGTTTCAAATATACTGAACTTTTTTAATTCTTTATCTATAGAGTGATATTCTTCAATATCATTGCCTTGCAAATTTATGGTTTTGTGCTTTTTAGATGTCAGAGCCTCTATGGTGTATTGGTACCACTTTTAGGTCTGTTTCTCAGACATCTTTGTACTGCAAGTATGATTTCATCATCATCAGATTGCACAGAAGAGATGGAAATCAGATAATGCAAGATCTGGGCAACTCAAAGAAGTTACCCAATCTCTTCTTATGTGTGACTCTGTGCCGTCACAAAGAAGAGGAAATTTGATCACATCTTTCTATAGATGGAAGCACTCTAACTTCTAAATTGTTTTGATCTATACTTCACAGTTCACTGTTTCACCAAGAGGCAATATATCCATTAAAATTATCCCTTCACAGTTCCAGAAGAATCAGCCATGACTTGATCAGCTCAGGGTTGTGTCTTGAACATTTTTCCCAAGGAAAAGTTTATGATGCCATTCCACAGATTATCTCTCAGTCCAAGCTTAAAGTATGAATCTACTTTCAGCTTCTATTATAACATTGGACAAGAAATCATCACTTTCATTTTGCATTAAATAAGTAAACTGAAAGATGATGATTCTCTGTTCCTCATGACCTTCAGGGCATTTCATTCAAATCTTTGAATACCAAAACTGGTAGATATTTTACTGAAAATGCTGACAAACATATAATAATGGGTCATCGACAAGTTCTTCCACACTCGGGTGGAATGTGCATCATTCCTATATTTCTGACATTCCTTCCTTCAAAATGATTTTAGAGGTAATCTGCCCACCATTGCTAAGGTTTGGACCTTGGAGTGTGTGCTTTCTTAGTGGTTAAGTGAACACAATAAGTATATGCTCGGCACGCAGTCAATACTGCTCGAATTCGCTTCCCTAATGAAATATCGGCTACACAATGGCTGTGTAGCAATTTCTTGATGACTCTTTAGAACAGTGAGTTGTTAAGTTGTTATTTCCAATCATTCTGAATAGGATGTGAACAATTCCATCACTGGAGGTGTTATTGCAGGGTGCCAGAGCATGGATGATCAGTAAAACTGCCTTGTTTTTCTACCATTGACGACACCTTTCCTTAATTCCTGACAATGTTTTTATTAGCTCCAACTCTCCAAACTTTTTCTTAAATACCTGTTGATGGTTTCATTTTTGTTCAAAAGAAATTCTATCACTGATTTTTTGTAATAACATAATCCTTAGAGATTATTTTAAAAGCAAATTGTGTTACTGTTACCTTGCAAAAAGAGATGGAGATGAATGAGACAGTGCACAAAAATTCATAGATACTACACTTAACGTGTATTTTTTTCAAAATAAACCTGTCAAGAAAAAACATGTTTTACATAATAAATATTTTACTTTATTTTTAGTTTTTATTTACATTTTGCGACCTTAATAAAATATAATCTCCTGATGAAGAAAAAAAATAGCATCAGATCACATGTGAGAAAGTTCTAGGAGTGACCAATAAAAAAAGAAAATCAAAAAAGACCACATCAGAGGGTACTCAGGTCTCTAAAAGAATAAGACATTATTTCTAGTAGGTCTGGCAAAGGTAACAAAATAGTCATAATGAACAAGATAATTATGAAAGCAGCATGTATGATTTACTAACAAACCAGGATAATGAAAAAATGAAAATAGATCAGACCCCAAAATATATTAGCCCAGTAAACAAATTATTAAAAAAAAAGTAATCATTCTAATGTGGAAGAAAAAAGAAGATTATGCCAGACAACTCTACCACCCCCAGAATCTATGGCCTAACGAAAATACATAAATGTGGTAATAATATGAGACATATAGTAAAGGCAATAAATTCATCTACATATAATTTAGCCAATTAGCTTTTAAGAAAATGAAATGCTTTACCGAAATAGAAAAGCTAAAGCTTAAAAAACTCATCATAATTAGTAGAGAGAATCAGACAAGTATAACTAGAAAACAGGGATTTGCAGTTTCTTATGATATGGTCCCTCTTGTTTCCTAGCATTTGCAAAGAAAAACTACTAATTATCGTTAAGAAATGACTCACCTCAATAAACCTACCTGGAGAAGCAATAGAACAATATTTAAAACTCATCAAAATTTGCATTAATCAAATCTTTTACACATTCGGAGGCAATGTCTGTACACAAAAGAATGGTCTAAAATAGACCTTCTTGGCAGATAGGTACAAAGTTTCTTAGAAACAAAATTAGTTGATGCTTTTCCACAAATATACATATGTTGGTACCATTATGTAAATGATGGCTTTGCAATAATAATAATAATAATAAAAACATTAATTCCAAAATGAACACGCTTGAAAGCGCTTCAAAAACTCATAAGATTAACGATAGTGGAAAATATATTTATAAACAAAAACATACAAAATTTAGTTAATTTTGATCTTCCAAACAACGGTAACATCATTAAATTCACAAACTCTACATAGTAACATCTAAATACCACACTGGGAAGCTGACAATGGAATCATGATTATGAAGGCAACAACCTTCTAAACATGTCCAAGTAAGTGGAACAAAATGAGTAATATTTGAGTGATTTCTTCATAAAAATTGCAAAAATGTTATATATTTAATTGAGATCATTGCATGATTAAGTCAAACTAAACATTCTTAATGCTTCACGCACTTGTTTATAATATGTACAGCTGGTTTCAACAACCCTTTGTTCTCATTGTACACTGCTTGAAAACACTCATAACAAAAACTATATTAATTTTATTTTTTTATTCTCAAAAGTAAAAGTCTTCCTTGATTAACCAACTTTTAAATCTATTCTGAGGCTTTGTCTAGTAGTTCATTGTATACTTCAATTATATCTATATAAATGACATTTTAGTTACAGACAAACAATGGATCTAGTATATTCTTGCATATAGCTTGCTTAGGCATTCAGAACTCTCCAGTTTTTAAAAATTTTAAATTCTGCTTCTTTGAATTAGTGATTCAAACAGGAACATATATACATATTTGGTGTTTTTATTATTTGAAAAAAAGAATATACAAGATTCTTAACTAGGGTTAACATTATTGGTATAATAGCGTTATTTTGCATTCATATTAAAGTAGTAAACCGAAAGCAAAAATAAGACTAGGAGTTAAAAGAAAAAAAAAAAAAAAAAAAAAGCTAGGGGTAAAGCAAAAGTGAAAAAAGTTTTTTTAAGTTTTTTTCAATAAAAGATTATCCTCTCTGATTCTCTTCGTGGATATACTAACATGAATTTCTCAGTTTAATTATTTGACTAAATACATGTCTAATTGTTTCACATTTTCAGTTCATTAATCTGACATGGAGGATAAAACTTGACTGCATATTTGTACATAAAATGTTGCACTAAGATTAAACAAAGAATTTTAGCTCTCCATTTCATTATTATACCGTTGATGTTCAGCAATACATTAGAAAAACTGTCCAGTTTTATTTCCATTAAATGTTATTTTTAATCAGTTTTACTTACTTTATTGCTGTCAAAAACTGAAAATATATCTTGAAGCTTCTGGGATTCCAAGCTGTAAATTTTGCCCTTATCATTACGGAACAATGCTCGACACACAGTTCCAAATTCTTTCAAATTGAGGTATCCATCCCTGAAAATAGAAAAAGATACATTTTAGACTTGCTCCTTTTATTTTATTTTATTTTATTATTATTATTTTTTTTTTAATATTAGCAGAGTTAAGGCCTTAGGGTCTTTTCTTCCATTCAAACAGTCTTATATAGATTTTATTGCAGACTACAGGCTGAATGCATGAGTTTACAAAACAAATAAAATCAAGACAAAAATAAAATAACATGGATAATAGAAAATAAAATATACTTATAAAATGAGCCTCCACACTATTTTGCTTTATATTAATTATCTATTCTATATAAGCATTTGTTAATAAAATACTTTCTTAAATTCCTTCTTAAATTATTCTCTTGCTTCAGTTTTTGGGAGTTTGGTAATTTGTATAACTCTTACAAATGAATCCTGTTCAGTCATTTTTCTACTTACATTCACTCTAAGCAAATTTTCTTCTCCCTTTGTGCTATAGTGGTAAATATGCTTGTTACATATAACATTTAATTTCGTGTCAGAACCAATACAGTGAAGCGACTATTGTGTTCTTAATTATCTAGTGAATCGATTTGATAATCTTATGCCCCACTTACTGTTGAATTAGGCAAAACTAGTTTTTCAGGCTTTTGCATGCATCCTCAGTTGCGAGTCGACTGTCGGCTTCGTTGTTGGTTGGCTGGACTTGGTGTAGCTCTCGTGGACATTTTATGAAATTCTGGATTAATTTGTCTTCTGTTGAGATCTCTAAGTTCATAACCTTACCCTCATATTTTTCTATATAAATTTTTTTCCATATTCCCAGCTCAATGGGTCGATCTACGAATTTCAATAACTTCACCCCCATTTCTGTAGCATGTTTATCTCTCCAAAAGTGATGTGCAACTGCTGATTTCTCTATCTGATTGTACCTTATGTTTCTTCAGTGTTCCTTCAGCTCGATCCCAATGCTTCTTTTTGTTTTTCCAATATATACTTTGTTACATTCTGAACAGTTGATTTTGTATATTCCTGGCTTCTTCTCCTCTGGTATTCTATCATTATCACCAGAGCTGAGTAGATTTTTCTGGTGAAAATGATAGAATAGGAGGAGAAGAAAAATCTGCTCAATTCTGGTAATAATGATAGAATACCAAAGGAGAAGAAGCCAGGAATATACAAAATCAATTGTTCAGAATGTAATAAAGTATATATTGGAAAAACAAAAAGAAGCATTGGAATCAAGCTGAAGGAACACTGGAGAAACATAAGGTACAATCAGATAGAGAAATCAGCGGTTGCACATCACTTTCGGAGAGATAAACATGATATAGAAATGGGAGTGAAATTATTGAAATTCGTAGATCGACCCATAGAGCTGGGAATATGGGAAAAAATTTATATAGAAAATATGAGGGTAAGTTATGAACTTTGAGATCCAAAACAGAAGACAAATTAATCCAGAAGTTCATAAAATGTCCATGAGAGCTACACCAAGTCCAGCCAACCAACAACGAAGCCGACAGTCGACTCGCAACTGAGGATGCAGGCAAAAGCCTGCAAAACTAGTTTTGCATAATTCAACAGTAAGTGGAGCATAAGATTATCAAATTGACTCGCTAGATAATTAAGAACATGCTTGTTACAGTTAGTGAAAAGTATATTGTTGTGTTTTATAAATATAATAATTTTATATGCATACAAGGAGACAAATGTTAGCAAATTATACTGTGTGAATATATTTCTGTATGATGTTCTTCTGTCAAGCTTGACCATGACTCTTTAAAAAACTTTTTGTAATGCTAGGATTTTTAAATTATCTATACCAGTACTGTCCCACCTTTCCATTCCATACTTCAAATGAAAGTAAACCAAACAACAGTGCACCATTTTCAGAACAGAAGTGCCTAAATAATGAGAAAATTTCCTTAAAAGTACAGTTCAGAGCTCATCTTCCAAGGATAAATAGTATTTTGCTGAGAGATGTACTCTCTCAGATGTCATAGAGTTTAATATCTCATAACCTTTGAAAACAAATATGTGTTCATTTGAGTGTTCCTTTTTTAATTTAAGAATTTAAGAGGGCACATTTACAAGAAATTCCTTGATAACACCACTTGAAAGTGCTACCAAATAAATGGCATCCTCAAAAGAAAATCTCACTCCCCAACTTAAAATTTTTGTTGCTTGCATTTTAAAGAATCAAAGTGGATCATATTTTTATTTTACCATCTTGATTTGTGTTGGAAAATTAGTGTTATCTGCATTGCACGGTTTGATCAAGGCTGATTTGCTGGATTTATTGCAAAATATTTATGATTCTTGTCATTACAGCAAGTCAGTTTATTTGGTTTATTTACTGATGCTCTTTAACATCTCAGGTCATCAGCATTCCATTCAATTCAGGGCGTAAAATGGCCGGTAAATTTTGCTCACAGGTTTCTTTTTTTAGGCTTGAGGTTCTTCTACATGCCATAAATCCATAACACAGGACTCACCTTTACTTCCCTTCTGAAGGAAGCCATTACTTTGAATTTTTATGGCAATCCATCCACCCTGGCTGGGATTGAACTTCGAGCTTGGGTCTACGAGAGGTATGGTTACCTCTAAACCACCAGGAACGACAAAGCAAGCTAAGAACCGGGTAGTAAATTAAGAATGTTTTGATGAATAACTATTTAAGCTGTATTTTTAAAATGCCTATTTATATATAATGCAGTATTTATCTTTAATATATTTCAGTATGTTTTATAATTCTGCCTTGGAAGATTATGAGTGTATTTTCAATACATAAATGATCATATAATTATGATGAAACATAACTGTTTACCCCCAACTACTTTCAGCAGAGATAGCTGCAGCTTGTGGGGAGGTACAATCTGATGCAAATTTCATGACTACATAGGTTCTTGCACAGGAGACGGATTAAATATTGTTCACATCTTAATGATTTCTTAATTACCTCTGATAATCACATAAGATATATTATTAACAAATAATTCAACAAGTAAGTTCTTTCACTGGAAAGTATTGTACCAGTCCTATTGTTAGTGAAGTTCCATTTAAACCCCTCTTGTAGCCTAATATCCCTGAGTCATACCAATGTTTTTCCTTGTCTAGAAGATCCCAAATATGTTTTACCATTCTTTTTTCTGATAAATTTAAAAAGAAGTTAATTAGTACTCATTTTGTGATTCATTACTTTTAGTAATAGTTGTATTATACAGAACACATAATATACAGAACACTGAGAATGTCACAAACTTGCTTGACAGCTATAATGGTTAAACACTATGTATATAAAAACCTGTATTGGCAATAAAAGTCTTGCTTGTCAGATGTATTGCAAATAAAAGTCTTGCTTGACAGGTTTATTGGTAATGCCTGATTGAGTATATGTCCATAATTATATTTTCACTTACAGATATACACCTGTGGTGTCTCTGTAGTAAAAAGGGGCGTTAAACACTACTTAAAAAAAAACTTACTGATATGCTTTCTTGCTGTTTTCTTTAGTGCAGATTACTTGTACTGCAGTGCAGGCACGGAAACCACAAACTTATCCTTAAAGCACACGAGGAAACACTCCTGGAGCTCCGTCCTATCGTGCTATAAATGCAAAGTTGGTGCGTTCAAATACTCATGGTGCAAAGATTCCCCCCCCCTTTTTAGTTAAAGAAGATTTGACAGCATTACAAGGATTTGTTTGCTATTACACAATGTCCTATCAATTTTTATTTACGAAAAGGAGGCGAGCGTAGGCTGTCAGGCCGTAGCTCGTCGCAGCAAACAACTGGGTCCACCGGTTTCCAGGATTTACCCGAGATTAGGTTAAGATATGAATTAATTGAGAATTCCAATAAGGCAACAAGTAATCAATTGTGGTTGAAAACGTACCTGAAAAACTCATTTTTATATTAAGGAACAACATATTGCAACCAGAAAGTTACGTTTAACAAAAAAATAATACATGCATCATTTATACTGTTACAAGCGGATGGTTTTTTTTTTTTTTCATTTTGGTTGCAGCTCATCACGCGTGGAGTTCGCCTCTCCGTTGTTGCTCAGGACGGAACTCCAGGAGTGTTTCTTCGTGCTATAAGGTATGTGGTACGGAATCCCCGATGAAAACATGCGCGGATTACAGTAATATGACATACAGCACAATTCTTGTGAGTGAATGTAGGTCGTGTTGTGACAGTTTAGCTGCGGACCAATTTTTTTACTTAGCCATAGCTACTGTATACAATAATTCGAACCGCATCTAAAAAATATATTCTTGGGAAATTCTTATAGCAGAAATGTACTAATGAAGGGGGGGGGGGACGTTAACCTTCTCTCATTTAAACAGCTTTGCGCGAAGCTAAGATGTGGGCGAGAGTGATAGGCCCAACACAAATAATATACCAGATTGTGAGAAGGCCGTAAAAAGTGTGATAAAAGCTAAAAAGCCTAAGAAGCATGTGTCAATTTCAAGAAAATCGAACCTGAGACATTCAATAAGTTGGTGTTACGCAAAGAGATTCTTACAATTTCACGAACAGAAATTATTTCATTTATTGCATCCGTCTGACCATACCGATGATATCGGACATATCAGCGTAAATTACAACTAGGATTACTCTGTAATGTAATACAATTAATTAAAATGTGTGATACTCATTTGTATTTGTGTGTGTGCTGCGTGCGTGCGTGCGTGAATATTATAAAGTGGTTAAAGCTTGTACAGTAACATGATTTTTCGTTTTACTGTCATTCCCATATCTTAATTAATTTTATGAAACAATACATGGCTTCTAAAACTGATACGGTGGCTGAGGTGTCTTAAGATACAAAATCCGTCCTACCTTACAGTTTATTTTTCTTCCCTAGGTTTGCTTCAATTCTCATCAATGGCAAATGCCGGGAAAGTACTCTAAATTTAAGCCTGTAACGCTTCCGTGTCAAAGTCCCCTTCCCATTTCATCATTTCATATAATGCATGAAGTATTTACTTGCAGTTAAACGGACGTTACACACTAGCCGCTGCTGAATATGTGAGCTATTGCTAGAGGCCTGCGTTTGGACATTGAGAAACTTTAAGTACTCTGCAACAGTTTAACCGTTCATGGATTATAGGCTTGGCGGCAACCCATCCCTCTGAAAGAGCTATCCTTGGCCCAATTCCAAAAAAGTATGGTCCTTGGAAAGTATGGAATTGTAATTTTCTGTTTCACGAAATAAAGTACAACGCGTGTAAAGTATTAGTAAAAAGTTATTAATGGACGCCATATAATAGCAAGATGGAATAATAGCTTTTGCCTTATGTCGGCATAGTGTCCACCCATTAGTAGCGAATTCCGAAGTAGTTTCTGCTGTACCCATGAAAAGATATTTGAAAAGTTTCCTCAAATCCAAAATGATCCTACTTACTAGGCACTAAAATGCAGATGAAAAAAATTATGTATGCATATGTTTGTGTGTGTGTCAACGCTCTAGCGGTCGAAAGTTTTGTTTTTTTCTCAACGGAACTCGGCATATAATGATGATTGGTGTGGGGGTTAGCGTAAAGAGAAATTTTAAAAAATGGCTTTAACGGCAGCAATTTTTGTTTTTATTAATGAAACTCGGTATATGCCGTTGAAATAAAATAATAAAAATAGTTTCTGATAATCGGTGTGGGTTTACCAGAAGTTCAAAATTTAAAAATAGCTCTAGTGGTACCAATATTTATTTTTCGCAACAAAACTCAGTATATATCATTTAAATAAAATACGAAATTTAAAAAACACTCTAAACGCTCTATAATACCCTTCACAAATTGGACTGAGGAATTCGCTTAGTTTACGTAGTTCCTGCATGAAGGAATTTCTAATGTACAAAGCGGATTTTTTTTAATGGTGTTTAAAGCCCGTTATTACTACTGAGGCACCACATGCGGTGAACACTGGTGGTGATACATGAAATGAAATGATATATTGGGAAAGCATTTTTTTTTTCCTTAAGGAAGGAAACGTTTCAGGCCTAATTTTAAGGTACCTCCCCGGTATTTACCAGTTATGAAGAAAGAGGTAAACCTGGAAAAAAACCTCAGTCAGGGAGGACGGTCCTAGCGGGATTCGAATCCCCGACCTCCCGCTCGCGAGTCCGCGCCTTAACGACCCCGGCCATCCTTGGCGGTGTACAAAGCGGATTATTGTCATTCCTGCTAAATGGGACTTGTATTCTTTTCTCAGAAACAATGATAATTTAAATACTTTATTACGCATTCATCAATATTCAAACGTAACAGTTCACTTTCAGAAGACAGTCGCACATGGATACATAGCAGCATCAATTTCTATCTTTGACAGATGGCATCCCGGTTGCTCTGGGTAATTTATTTTAATTTCATTTGATCATTTATATCTATATAAATTTGTTCATATTGTTTGGCAATTACATTTTAATTATAAGGCAAAAATTATGAAAATTTCAAAAGAGAAATGAAGCATGGAAAGAAATTATTTTCGTTGCACGTAGCAAAAACTTTAAAAATAAATAAAAAAAAACTAAGATGCAGGATTGAAATGTGCATTTGAAATAGGAAAAGCCAATATCAATAATTGTACTTTACCTGTTTTATTACGAGGAATGTTCTAAAGTTTACGGCCTGACTCACAGATGTCGTGAAATGGCCATAATTTACTATGATGGCGATAAGTGTCATCCTTTAGATCAGGGGCTTTCAACCTTTTTGGGCCTGCCCCTTTCCTTTCATTCACAAATCAATCCGCGCTCCTTCACTATAGGCCTAATGATTTATTGATGTACAAACGTTCTACTCTGCTATTAGGATTAATAAATCTAACTCGAAGAACGTTTTAGAATGTTTTAATTATTACAGATATTAAAAATACTAATATTTATTTTGTGACCACCTCCTTGGTATAGTGGTTAGCGTTGCTCCCTGCTGGTTGGGAGCTCCGGGTTAGATTCCCGACATATTTACGACTTTTTCTAAGTTAGGGAGGTCTGGAACGGGGTTCACTTGGCCTCTTGAAGACAATTGGGAAGCTGCATGATAGGGAAGTGGCGTTCTTCGATCACGATGCGTGAAAGACCGGCGGCTAGCATGCTGATCAAATGCTTCTCCCTTTGCAATACTGTACTCTATAGTAGAGGATGCAGAGGTGGTCGCGGCAGGCAAAGGTTCACCCCGGACTGCAGAGCCAAATGAGAAGAAAATATTTTTGTTAATAGAACATTTTAATTTAATTAAATGTGTTATAAAGGATCTGCCCCTCACTAAAGTTACAATTTCAAGCTATTACTTTTGGTTTTATTTCTTAAGAACACAATTAATGAGAGGGCATTGTTTTCTTTCACAAGTTTTTAAATGTTTTGCTTCAACTGCGATAATGCACACCTCAGATCACATTCAACATCCAGCCCTTCTCGGTATTTCGATTTAAGTAGGCCAGCGTAGAAAACCCAGACTCCAGTTGACGAAAACTACACCCAAAACCTTGCAGCTTCTGTAGTATAATTGTGGGCATACAGGAAAGTAGCTTAACCAAAATTTTTCCACAGTCCATGCTTGAGAACTCCACTTTTGCTTAATAATCACATTTTAAGTTCAATTGCTGCTTTGAAGTGAATCAGGAAGCAAGTTCACTTCTATGGATCTAGGATATTAAATTGCCAGCTATCTGAAGAAATATTTGGAAAGTAGTGTAAAATATCGGTTTTCAAGAATGCCAAATAGTCTGAAACCAAGTTTTTCAATTCACTTTTCAAATTATGTGAAAGATTTTGTGTCATCAAGAAGATTAAGACGTGGGAAGAACATAAAGTTAGATTCTGAACTCTGAAGGCGGCGTTGCCACAAATGTCTTTTTTTCCCCCAAACAAATTCATGAATATTTTTAATTGCTCACCACGCCTACCCAGGTTGAGAACCCGTGCTTTAGATGACGCGCTGTTAAGTTTCAGACACTAGTGTAGTCACTTGTTTGTGACGATCGTGTAAACAAATTAGCGTTAACTGTTTCTACAAAATGGAAAGAAAAACTGAAATAAGAGCTGTGAACAAGCGCTCCGTTTGTAAGTGTTAACCCCAAAAGAAAACTCAAAAAAAAAAAAATACAAAAGGGGCCAGATTGCAAACTAAAGGGTTCATTCCCTTCGTTTTCGACGGTTAAAAAGTGAGCTGCTGCTGAATTTAAGCGTGGTCGTACATCCATTTAAAATTAGTGCTCAGGAAGTCCCAAAATTGCTACGACCAACGATATTGTCGCAAAAATGCACAATGCCGTGTTCAATGATGAACTCTGGCACTTTACAACTCCACACTTACAAATGTACAAGTGATCTTTAGTGTTGGTCCTGGTGGAGTAGTGGTAACCATACTTGCCTTTTAAACCCAAGATCGCGGATTCAAACCCGGCCGGGATCGATTGATTTTTTCGGGCGTAAAAATCCTAAGTATGGCTTCCTTCGGAAGGGAAGTAAAGCCGTGGGTCCCGTGTCGTACATTTACGGCACGAAAAAGAACCTTAAGCAAGAAAAGGCCTCTGAGCAAAATTTGTCGGCCGTTTCATGCCCTGAATTGAATGGGACGCTGATGACCTGAGATGGTAAAGAGCGTCCGTAAATGAACCAAATCAAATGATCTTTCGTTGTTCTATTTCGCAGAAGTATTAGTATTAGTCGGGCAGTGGCAATTTGCATAAATTTCTCTACAAGTGTGCGAATACTTGTAACTTCAAATACTAGGGGGGGGGAATGATCTTTTCATAGATTTTAGGAGTCAGTTTACCCAAATGTGCTAAGTATTAGCGAAAATTATGATGAGTAGGAATATGTATAAAGAAAGAATAAATAAGTATTTGTGTACAATGATAAAGTTAGGTTAAGTGCAATTAAAATACGGCTCATGACTGATATTGGCGTTTCTGTTCCAAATGACGGGAAATGTATTTTTAAGATTCTTGCTACATATCACGAAAATAATTCTTTTCATTCTTCATTTTCTTTTAAACCCCCCCCCCCTTGTCTTATAATGAAAACATGATTTTCAAGCAATATAATCAAATGGATTAATAAAATAAATTACGGAGAGCAATTGGGAAGCTCGATTCTTTTGCCATCTCTCGACGATTGATACTGCTGCTCCTAAATGTAGCCTTATGGGACCGTATTCTCAAAGTCGATTATTATGCTTGAATATCGATAAATACATAATAAATTATTTAAATTAGCATTATGTCTCGGAAAAAACAAGGCCCATTTTGCAGGAATGCTCTGTGCATTAAAAATTCCTAAGGAGTGAACATTACCTAACTCAAGGTATGGCAAACATCTGTTCCTTTTATATGACGTCACGTGTAACTTTTTTTAATAGCTTACCAGTGTTGCATTTCTTTCGTGCAAAAGAAAAATAAAAGACCATACCTTACAAGGACTTGCACTTTTATGTATTGGATCATACCTTTACGATTAGGGTCCAGAAGGGCAGAATCATCACCCGGCAGTATCTCGCTTCATTTCTGGATCAACTGAAGGATGCTATTCCGGTTAAAGACTCACACCTTGAAAGTTCTCTTTCATCATGATAATGCGCCTTCACACATGTATTGGATTGTTGTTGCATGACCTTTGCTTCCAAGTGCTTCCACATTCGCCATATTCACGATTACTTTTTATTTACAAACTTGAATAAATTGACAATTATTCACACCAACGAGATTGAAGCATATTTTTCGATCATCAAATCTTGTTTTACTGAGAGCATTAAAAAGTTGGGAAGCTGGAAATTCCTAAGTGTTTTCTTGTTCAAACCGAAAACTTTTGGAACGTCCTCTGTATACTCAAATAATGAATTATTCTTTCTTTACACACATTCCTACTGCCATCATTATCATTACTTTCGCTAATACTTTGCACATTTAGATCAACTGATTCCCAAAAGTATTAAAAAGATATTAGCATTTGAAGTTACCAACATTTCTACTCTTATAGAGAAGTGTACATAAATACAAGTGTTCTCTTAATACTATCTAATACTTCTGTGGTACAGAACGACGAAAAATCACTTGTACAATTGTAAGTATGGAGTTGTGAAGTACAAATACTTTGGTGGAAAAGAATTCTACTTTGTCTTTCTTGGAAAGAGTTGAGGTTTCTATAAGATGTCTGCAATAGAAAACGAGTCTCTAATCCAAAATTTTGAATCCAGGTTTTAAGGGAGGTGTATAATGAAACTCCCAAGGTGTTCCTTAATGTTCACCGCCAGTTCATAAGGAGGAGGAATTTCAGTTTCACTTAAGAAAATGTTAAAAATGGAAAGGTCTTTGCGTTTCCAACATTGATTTCTGTTGTCATGAAGCGTACGTACCCTGCAAACTCTTGTTCAACTGGCTGAGGCGGCAAAGTATATTCTGCCAAGTAAGTCAGCTGGACAATCCAGTGAAATATGAGGATGATTAGGAGATAAAAATCCGCACTGCCAGACGGAGTTAAAAAAAGATAGCAGAAATAGCTATCACTCTAAAACGTTAACCTTCATTTATCGTCCTATGCAAGTTAGCCATTGCCATATTGAGAGATAAATTATCGTGATTTTTCGGTAAACCAAATAAATTACATTATTATACTTTGATAACAATTAGATGAGCATATGTGCAACGATAATGTTCTAACCGAAAAGATACACCCAACCTAATCTCGGGGAAACAATTGTTTTAAGCGCATTTGCCTTTTAACGCATTTGCTTCATAAAATGATTTATGCTGTTTGTAAATGACTATTCTGCACGTCTACTTGAGCAGATTTCCTATAATTCAGGTTTTACACGCATTTATATATTTCACACTTCTACTTTTATTCCCCCGCTTATCAAACCTGCAGAACAAATGAATATACAATCACGTGACGTGCTCAAGGGGAAGTCCTTAACTAATCCCTCATTCGTCGTCTTTGTGTATTACATCTTCCGAATACAGAAGAAAAAGAGGTTATGTGATGCAATACTAGCAGGTAAATGGTAAGAATCGTGCTCCCATATTTATGCCTCTCTTGCATATTGCTTAATGCAGCAAGAATTAAATGCTACGAACGAAAAATGCGAGTAGGAAATTATTATTCTTTATAACTTTTTAATTTTCCATTTTGCTGGCCATTATTTTAACACCGTCCTGGCACCTTAATCAGTATGCAGTAGATTATTGCTTTCGACCCTTGAACAATGTTTTATAATACATTTTTAGTTTGCCGATGGTTATTTCCCAACCTGTTTTCTCTTTCAATTTCATTACATTCAAAGAGGCGCTGCACCTACAACTTCCGGCAGAGTATGTAGCTCCTGCAGTGGTTGCAATTTTCCTTGTAAAATTCATGTATCAGTTATCTCCCTATTCTACAAGTCAAGCTTAATAAAAATGTCATATTTCTTACCCATCTTTGTCAAAAGCGTTAAAACATGCGTCCATGTCAGCTGTCACTTCCACGTTATATTGATCAAACCAATCTGTATCACCTACATCACTGCTCCCGCGCTTCTCACGTTCCATTTTACTAATGAAATACAAACAAGCTTGCTCTTGACAACGAAGTGACGAGGTAGCGCTGTGCTGCGAGAAATCGATCATGCCAACCTTGCCACGGTTTTGCACACTATACGTTATAGTGGTAATAAAAAAAAAGCCGAAAGCGTCGCGTGCATTTAATTTTAAGATTTAAGCCAAAGCCAAAGCAAATAGCACAGTTAATATTTTTACTTAACGTTGCCATCTATTAATATCACTTGCCCATACACGCTGGATGAAATTTAGTACCTTTTTGCAATAGTGCAATTCGGGTTGTTACCAAGCGACAGCCGAGAGCCGAACTCCTCAGTTCCGTATGAGAGTGGAAGTGCACATTAGATAAGGCTTTCAAGCGTAACATCATGATAGCTCGGATGGTTGTAGTGTCATATTACAGAGGTTTCCAATCCTCACATCCGCATACTTTTTTCTTTCTGCCAGCTTTCAAGCATTATGGCATGATAGCTCAGACGGTTAGGGAGTCATGCTATAGTGGGAAATCCTCACATGTGCATACTTCTTTTTTTTCTGCCAGAATTATAAGACAGCTCCCACGATTACAATGATTTACTAGCTTAACCATTGGGTACGCCGGTTTTTAGGATTTACCCGAGGTCAGTGTGTGTAAATAAATTTATTGCAAATTCCAATAAGAGATTTGTCACAGTGACCGTTTTTACTCGCATTCCCAGTATTTTATCTCGTTTTCCGCTGTCACTCGAAAGCAGGAGTTGCACTATCGCAAAGGTATTAGTTATTTCCGCCCAGCGTGTAAGAGCAAGTATCATCTACCGAACGAAAGGTGGCGAACTATAGCGAAGAAAACCGACTGGTCAAGATTGCTTAGTGATGACAAAAGCGCAACAGCTAAATTGAAACTAAGATCGAAACTGTTTCTCAAAGTCGCTGTACCCTGGCATGGCTCTCCAGACATGCCGTTGGTTTCCTGCCCACATTCTCCATGAACATTCCGGAGTGCCTTACATTGTCGATGTCATTCGAGAGAGGGCAAAGACTTTGTATGACAAACTTCCACATCATGCCAACCAGCTGGCGCGTCTTATAGGGCAGTACAACCCAAAAGCAAAAAGACGCTGCAATTCATACAGGCTCCCCAAGGACATCCTGGTGACTTAATATCAAATAAACAGCCTTCCACCTGAAAAGCGGCGTCCCTACCACTCGGCTTTACCGAAGAGTACCTCAGACGTGAAGCGTAGTGGGCAGGGACGCTGCTTGGATGAGTGACCGATGTTAAGTCGCATTGGCCGTGGTCAGCGGTTGGATGGGTGACCATCCTGTTAAGCTGGCCAGGGCCAATCCAAGCAAGGATACCCAATGAAAAGCTCCTCGGATCCGACTCTATGATTCAATTATAGACGTGACTACATTAACATAGAAATACATAACCCAACGAAGGTCTATCAACCACACAGGTAAAGCCGCAGGTGCGGCTAGGTACTGTGGCCTTCAACTCGCCCGCAGGGCGGCTCGTTACTGTTCTGGCGTTCTGGCTCTCCAGGCTACGAACACACAGACATCAGAAACCATCAAGAGACGTATTCAAGACATTTAAGCAACCTCCGAATGTGCAACCAGAAGCACACTAAACATCCAGAACGACCACTTCACTTTTAAACTCCATACGAGCTGACATGGCAGAAAACGCCAACTTAACCACAGACTAAAGAATAGTTCTCATCACGAGGAACCGGCTACAAATTGGTCGGCACCACCTCAACGCCGAACAATAATTTCCAAGAACGGGAGTAAACCTCATTGGTTGACACAGGCACGAACGGCCTGGCGTCATCCGTAGTAAAGAAATTTTCAAAATAAAAATCACCATAGCAGGTTTACGTCATGGCGTTAATCCTGCACCACCCCGACCTTTATGGGCACTTTTGAGCCTGTTTAGGTGTTTTTAAGCATTGCCCACATGATTCCTGGGTGCTACGGCGGTATCACGCATAACCTTCTCATTATCCCTATTTAATAAATAGTCACCTCAGAATAACTTGGTATGTTAAAAAAAAAAGCGTGGCGATATCTGACGGATAAGCACCACTGCGTCTAGTGGTTGAACAACACTACAGCGACGTGTGATCAAATGCAGTCCTTGGAATTGTGTCTTTTACAATAATGAAAATGATGGCAAGAGTGTTGAAACTGGGCCATGTAAATTTATTTTGTCTATTAGCCCGGTCATGTATATTTTGTACAAATTTTGCTTTATTTCTTACATAAAAGCTCATGAGGGATAATATATATTCACATGGAAGAGTTAAAACTTCATATTGCCTAAAGGTTTTTGCATGAATGAGCAGGAATGTGTACCAGCAATTGATTATTTGTAAGGCTTTTTTCTGTAATAGGAAGACATGCTCACTTTTTAACTGAGATTCCCCAAAATATATTACCATATTTCATTATTGAGTGAAATAAGCATAATAAACTAATTTTGAAGTCTTGATTGAATTAATATTGAATTGAATTCAGTGTTACTAATGCACTGCTAAGTTTAGATATGATAAGATCAATGTGATCTTTCCAATTCAGAAGTTATCAATTATTAAACCAAGGAATTTAATATCTTTGGTTTGTAGAAGTGCACTGCTATAATATCATATCTGCAATAAGGAGATTTTGAGATCTGTAAGGGAATTTCATAACATTTGTTTTATCTAGATTTATAGACAATTTGTTTGCTTTGAACCATATACACATGCAGCTCAGAACTAGATTTAGTTTAATGGCACAATCATTAAGACTGTTTCCATTTGCCAATATGCTTGTGTCATTTGCAAACAGAACAGTATTACCTACATCTTTGAATCATTTATAGACATCAGAAAAAGAGGAGGGCCCAGAACAGATCCTTGAAGCACTGCTCTAAAATAAACCTCCCAAACTATACCATCAAACGAAAAGGCAAAGATTAATATGAATTATAAATACATTGGAATACATTTTATAAAACAAGATATAACTTAGGAAAGTATATTTAGAACAATTAAAAGAACATACATAAACAGCATTTATGCAGAGAATCTATTATTCTAAAATTGCATCTACATTTTTATGGAAATTTTTAAATTAAAAAAAAGGGGGGGGGTTGTACAACTGAATCAAAAGACTTATAAATAAATATTGATGGGAAATTTGAAAAAAACCAATTAATATTTGTGAATATATTAAAACCCACTATCTGAATATTTTACCTCATCAGAAAATAATCAAAATTGTTATTATAGATAAAGTAAATACAACTCTGTGTATGTAAAATCCATAAATATGGATGAAATTATTTAAATGGTAACTTGTCTACCAAGTAAAAACACATCATGTTGGGATGAAATTAGTCCTAGACTATTAAAATACTGTAAGAATGAATTAGCAAAACCCTTACAGTATCTTATAAATTCCTCAATTGAAAAAGGAGTATTTTCAAACTGTCTAAAGATAAGTATTAAAAGGTCTGCATCTAAGAAGGGTGATAAATTTAATATTAGTACTTACAGGCCAATTATACTAACATCTAAATTGGAAAAATTTATGAAAGAATTCTTCTAGCTAGGTTAATAGGTTTTTTTTTGGTAGAAAGGTTCTCTGTAACTTTTAACATGGCTTTAGCAAATACTTCTCAAACATAACTGGCTGTTAGTGATTATGTTCATTAAGTTTTAGAGCATTAGAACAGAATAAGAGGTAGGTACCCTACATTTTGATTAATCAAAAGCTTTTGATAATGTGAGGCATCTTTTGTTATATAAGTTTAAATCTTATGAAATTAGAGCAATTTCCCACAAAATGTGTAAATCTTATATCCTAAACTTAGGTATTCATTTATTTTTAACACTAACCTCCAGTTACTTACATAAAAGTAAGATGCGTTTTGGGAGAATCTCTCCCATTTTCAGTTGCTCACTGAACTGCTGTTACTGGAAATGATGGCTGGACACCCAGATGTTTCTTTGGTGGCCTCTGTTGGTTAAGTAAGAAATTGCTGTGTTCATTCATAGGATGAACTACTTCAACCAACAAAGGCCACCACAGAAACATCTGGGTGTCCAGTCATCATTTCGAGTAACGGCGATTTGGTGAGCAACTGTAGATGGGAGAGATTCCCCCAAAACGCATCTTACTTTTATGTAAGTGGAGCTTAGCGTTAAAAAAAAAAAAATTAATACCTAAGTTTAGGATAAATTACCACTACATTGTTAACAGCTTCATAAGTACAATATTTATGTAAATCTTATCTTATGCATAGAAAAGAAATAACTGAAATTTATACTAAAAAGATGATCTCTTATCTCTTATCAGTAAGGTCTGAATGGGGATTAATAAAATATGGAGTTCCACAAGGTCTTGGGCCCATTAATTTTTTTAATATATGTAAATAATAATGGATACCCTTTTATTTAATTACCATTAGAAATCAAATCTGTAAAAAAATCAAAATTTTACTATCAGTTGAAGAAATATTTCATAAATAGACATTTATGTTCACTGGACAAATTGTAAGTTATATTTTGTATACAGTATTGTAGCCTAGCTGTTGACAGTGTCGGAAACTTGTATTACAAGTCTGTTGGCTGTAAATAAATTATTATTATTTAATTAAAATGTAAATTGGAACTTGCACAGTGAAGCTAATCATATAATATTATTACTATTTATTATTATTAAAATATGCCCAAACCTGTATTTCTCTCTTTCTCATAATCATGACCCAGACGTGCCTTTGGCCTCAATATCTATTTAGGTATAAGCTCCTATGAAGAACTACAACAGCAGCACAGACTAAGTAGCTTAAAGGTACATTAAAGTGAATAAAAAATTTTGATATGTAAGAAAGGAAACAAGCTCAGCAGAGATGATAAATGGTGGCTAGAAGGGAGCGAAATTGAAGTGGTAAGGAAATTTGATTATTTGTGGGTAAGGCTGAACTGTAACGGAAAATGAAGAGAATAAAAGAAAAATGCACTAGAGAAGGGAAAATTAGCTACCAATAGGTATAAAAACATGCTTGAAGAAAATACCAAATATGAGTGTAAGCTGGTTAGAAAAAGTATATTTGGCTACAATTGAATTGAAAATGATGCATGGGATAGAAATATGGGGGGCACAAAACATAAGGGAAGGTATAGATGAGATTCATAGAGCAGCTTGTAAAATGATATTGGGACCTAGAGCAGCACCCAATGGAGTAGCCATGATGGAACTAGGAAGGGTAGGTCAAAAAGCTCTAGTAATGATAAGCATTATGAAATATTGCTAGAGGACAATCATTAGAGAAAGGAAATAATTCTGCAAGACTGCTTGGGGGAGCAAGAAAAAGGTAAACGGTTAGGAAGGTGGGTTGGTAGAGTAAAGGCTTGGTTTACTAGAGCTAGTTTATAGTCACCAAATGGGCAAGGCACGTGGAATAAAGTGAAAGTAAGGATTAATGATATAGAGAAACAGAAAATATTTGGTAACCTAAGAGATGAGAGAACTCTGATATATTATAGGATTTTAAGGAAGAACAGGAAGGGAAAAATATATTGAGATTGTGACAAAATGGGTAGAGAGAATTTGGCATGCGGAAGAACAGAAACAATGATGATAATTGGGGTAAAAATAGACAAAGAATTGTGCCCACTGTGTGGTAAGGTAGACAAGAACTTGCACTATATAATAGAATATACAGAAACTGAAGGATGGATAAAGGAAATATGCAGCAAGAAGTGAGATAATTTGCAGATAAAAATTCTGACAAAGATTTTTGGGATTAGCAGAAAAGAATTTTTGAATCCGTTTGAAAATTATGTAGGGAAAAATGGTGGAGGAAAGTAATCAAGGTGAAGGAAGAAGGTAATAAAGCATCAATGAGGGAAGATGATCACCTTTAGGGAAGTATTTATTAAGTTCACTGATAATATGTGTAGTCAGAGTGATGTAGGATCCATGTACACAACAACCAGTGTGTTAGTTATATAGCATTCTGAATTACAAGCACTCAAGGATCAAGGAAATATTGTTAAACTATAACTGTATTGTGTAGTAATAATAATAAATATTCATTCATTAACTAAATACAGTTTGATAGGTGCACATTTCAAATTTCCTGCCAAAGAAAGATCAGCCAAACTCAAATGTGTTGATTTTTCAATCTTTCTCCATTATGGAGGACTATGGATTTAAGAAGTTTATTAATGATTTGAATTGTCAAATAGAAAAGTAATACCCTCTAGTTTTCTACCAGTAACATATAAGCAATGTCTTACAAAAGTCCAGCAAAAATTATTTATTGTATTTGCCTCACAAGAAATTCCTGGATTTCAAAAAACAATGATTTATATTTGGCTGTTACCACTCATTTTCTAATTGAAAATTATGAGCTAAATACCTTACTGCTGGACTAATCACCACTGGATGGGTCACACACAAATAATAACTTGGCTGTAGAGATTAAAATGCATTACAGACAACTCATCTAAAAAGATTCTAAAAGTAGTTACAAACAGTGAAAAATATTTTAAATGGAAGTATTTTGGCTATTATATCAAGACATTAAAAATTATAAATTTATTACATGAAAAAGTGAAAACTACGGTTATGCATATTGAGTGTAATAAACCATAGACTGTTAGAATATCAAAACACTCATGGAATAGATATTCCTAAAAAGTTTATTCAAGATGTATCACATGGTGGAATTGAATTCCACATATTCAGCATTGACCAGTAATAAGTTTACTAAATTACAAGAGGAGGAATGGGAAACCTTTGCTGAAGTGCATAATATTGAAACTAGTTGAAGAAATAACCAAATAGTTGGAGAATATAGAATGGAGAAAATATATACTGGGAGCGAGTCCATACACATAACAAATGTGCTTGTTTAAATATGCAAAATCACATTAAAATAGAACTTCAACGCTTCTATGCTCTCTGTATTATAAGTTTTAAATGAATAAATTGCTATAAAATTAAAAAATGGCAAACACAGCAGAATTTTAGTACTATGTACTTTCTTAGATTCCACAAAGAGTATACCTGGATATTCTAGCCCTCCTGTTGCAGAAGTAAAAAAAAAAACTACAATTAGCTACAAAATCATTCAATTCAGAGTGACAGTCACAAACTCAATTTGCAGTTGAGAAAATCACAAAAACTGGCAAACATGAATGTTTTACAGAATTTTACAGAAAGATGCAAAACTTTCAACCTGAACACAAGTCAAAATTGATAAAATTACCTTTAAATTATAAAAACATAATTAACTAGTATATACCATTAGTTATATTTCAATTTCAGAAAGTGGTACACAGAAAGCAATGGAAGAAGTATATCAATTCCTACAGTTGTTTTGGTTTACTTACGGATGCTTAACATCTCAGGTCATCAGCATCCCATTCAATTCAGGGCGTAAAATGGGTGATTAATTTTGCTCAGAGGCTTCTTCCTTCAGGCTTAATGTTCTTTTATATGCCATAAATCTATGACATGGGACCCATTGCTTTACTTCCGTTCTGAAGAAAGGCATACTTACGATTTTTATGCCCAAAAAATTTCATCAATCCTGGCCGGGATTGAACCCATGATCTTGGGTTTAGGAGACAAGATGGTTACAACTACACCATTAGGACCAACAGGATTCCTTATCAGGAAGGCTTATCACCCAAGGATGGCAGATCCCCTGCTGTTGTGGTAAAACATTACCAAAATTACCCAATACTTTCAAAAGTGGTGAGAGAGAGATTTAAAATGACCACCTGCTCAGTTATATGCAAGCATTTACTTTCAAAGGATTATAGTGGTCTATAGGAAAAGTGGATGGGCCAAATTTTTTATTTCTTTTGTATTGTGCTTAGTACTCAACAAATAAATTAATTAATCAATACTTTCAAAGGCTGGTACTTCAGAAATCAGAAACATACAGTAATATTCACACAACATTAATTTTTTTTAATAGTGTTTAATGCCCATTTTTACTACTGAGGCACCACAGGTGGTTCACAACAGTATGAAATGTCAAGAATTCACTTACCGAAATGAAGATATGATAGATTAGGGTCCTTTTTAAATTTTTTCCAGAATGTGATTATTATTTTATTTTATTCCTTAATGTTCACATGCATAAATACTCACATTGATTTTATTGCCACATGATGTAGCCCTTTTTGATAAGAATATGTTTTGTGTAATATAATGGAAATCATTATTTACAAATATTTATATAATGAATAAGAATTTTTTTCTTATACATCAACATACAAAACTTTTTAAAACAATGAACACAAATAACGGAAAAAACATTAATTTTAAATATAGCTAATACAATCTACCTGTGGCAATTCTTCAAGTTCATTGATGCGTCAAGTTCTTGAAGAAATTTAGTCAAAATAGTCATCCATGCCCTTTTGTTGGCGTTATACTGAACCGGGAGCATTTCATGTTGTTGATGCATATTGGATTATTCAGCTTACTGATCACTAAGGGGACCCACTTATCTGTACCATCACAATTGGTACCCAGAAAAAAAGTGTTCCTGTCCTTGGCTCTCTTGTCTCTATGACAGGCTTCTTCTTTCAAAGCCAATATATGATCAGGAAGGTAATTAAATAATAAACTGGTTTCATCAGCATTGTAAATTTCCCTGGCCTCATACCCCCTCTACAATTTCTGGCAATCTCCTCATCCATAGATCCACAGCAGCACTGTCACCAGTCAGCTTTTTCACTATCATTTCCATGGCACTCTTTGAAGCAGAAAATCCTTCCATTGGATGCAGAAAACTTTGCATATCCCATTCTTGAAGCCATCTGCAACACTTTCTCCCTTAGAATGTTTCCATTAATTGGTATACCTGATGCCAAAACCTGATGACACTACATAAACAGGACTTCCTCCATGTTGCTGTAAGTGGAGTCCTTTCTGGTCTTCCTTTTCTTTGCATACATGCCACATTTATTCACTTGGTCTTGAATCTCATGTTTTTTGGGCACAATGGAGTTCAGAATAGAAGGGACTAAACTCAGCTGTTTGGCCATATCATCCTTTACAAATGGTTTTCTCTATACTTCATCAATAATTTGGAGCCTTCCTTCTATGATTCTGGCTTGCTTAACAGGTTTAGGCATTATAACTATGGGTTTTTAAGGATAATAATAGGATGAAAAATGAAAGACTGAAAAAGACGAAATCACGGTAATGGGTATGTCAACATAGGAATGGAAAAAAATAAGTGACAAAGATAGCAAAACAATAACAAGAATGGAAAAATAATGATTTGAAAACATAACAAGGAATTAAAAGTTAAAGAACAAGATTAAAAACTCAACAAGAACATAGTTTAAAATCACAGCGGATCACACAACCAGTACACTTGACCAAAGCACAAAGCGAAATAAATTATACTATCAGAACTCTGAAGAATGGCATGGATTGTACTTTCTAGCATCATCTTGAATAGCCAATAATTGCATATGCCTACTGCTGGAGTCTGTCCAACTCACTGAATAAACGTGAACATTCTTGTTCTGTTTTTAATCTTGTTCTTTTGTTACATCTTTCAATCATTATTGTTCCTATTGTTATTGCTATCTTTGTTACTGATTTGGTTCCATTCCTATCACTGATATATCCATTCCCTCGATATCTCTTTTTCAGTATTTCATTTTTCACGCTATTGTTATCAGTGAAAGCCAAGTTAACGTTTACAATCCTTAGTCTGGTTGGTACAGGCCCCTCCAAAACAACCGGCAATTACATGTGACAATCACAGTTTCAATTCCAGTTTGAAAACTATACTTCTTAGAATTTCTTTGGGACTGAACTTTTTGAATGAATAATGCAAGAAAATGATACTTCCAGGTATGATGAATGCAGGTTTTATTTACATAAGTTATAATGTAAAAAATTTGGAACCCCATAAATTGAAAAATACATCCAGGAAAGTGAATGGTTCTGCAAACAGTTTAAGGTTCCACGTAATTTCAAGCAATTGCAGAGTAATGGCATAGAAGCTGAGTATCTCAATAGGCAGTGTTCATTCCATCATCTGAAATATGAATTATTGCAAATTGTGTTCAATATGAATTTTTATGCCGCTATTATCAGTGATAAGCGTTCCTGCAATGACTCCATGACCAAGAGTGGATTTCTATAGTCAGGTAATCAAAAAGTTAGTGAAATGTTCAGACAAGCATTTACAAAGACAGGATGATTAGTCAAAAAATAGTGTATTGTTGTATGTGTTATGTTGTATTGCAATGCTATGGAAAAATCAAGTGTAACTTACTTCTTGAATTCTCCTCTTATATTTGAAATTTAAATAAATAATATACAAAAGATGCTTTCCATAACTGCTACCTTTGAGGTATTTTTAATTGAAACAATAGTTATTATTCTAAGGGCTATCCATCTTGTGACAGTTAAGTAATTGTAGCATGCTGGGAACGTATTAGGTTGTATGTCATAAGAACCCTCATTTTGTGATCATCAATGCAACTTAGGGTTCTAACAGCATATCCTCACTACTCTTGCCAGCTACCTCTACTTTCAATCATTTGGCCATTACATTACATATTTCATAGTCTCTCATGCACAATTTCTTAGCTTGTATTCTCTTTTACATGATTACACATATAATGTGAATTCTATTGTGAGCTTAACCTCTCTTACCACCCAGATGAGATGATAGCCTTGAACACTCACCGAGTCAGCTGCTGTCCCAACTCTCCAGCCTCCTAGCTCTAGACCATTGGCATATATTCAATTTAGACTTTGCTCTCTGCCTGTCATGTGCCATTTACTACATGGTGAGAATAAGATACAATTTAGAACAACAATATGGAAAGAAACACTAAAAAGACAGTTTTCCATCTTTTCAGTCTTTAACACAATAAAGATGATTTACGATTTAAAATCAATAATGAACTACTAAAATAGAAAGAACACACTAAATATCTTGCAATAACACTTGACAAAAACTTTCCTTCTCTGAATAGGTCAACAATATAACTAAGAAAGTTAATAAGAACAACATACCGAGAAAACTAGCAGGCTTCAAATGGGGAAGATCCACAGGTCTACTTTCTGACACATACAAAAGCTACATTAAGCCTAATTTGCTCTATGGAAGTGAAATAACATCCACAATAAACAATCAATTCAAAATTAAATCAGATATAATACAATTTAGGTCATTAAGAATAGTAGGACCTGTAAAAACAACACCTATTGCTGCAATGCAAAACTTAAATAATAACTTGCTCATTTAAACAGAGCTACATGTTAAAACGGCAATATTGGGACAGAAATTAAAAAGTAATCAACACAAGAATAAATCATAATCTTGACAGTACACAATGATTAAAAAACAAGACTTTTAAAAATAAACACTAAACCTGCCATCATACCAACTTACCCCTTACAATATATACATATCAGCGTGAAACTAAATCTGTATAGTTTCCAAAAAGAATGGTCTACCTGAAGTATTAAGATTGACAACACTTATTACAAAACAACTATTATCCAACTGATATATGGTGTAGATTATATACAGATGGATCATTTAAAAATGCAGAAGCAGGATTTAAAATATACTGTGAAGAATTCTCTTAATATGCAAAATAATGGTCATTAGAGCAGTATTAGAAAATGTACTGTTTAGAAACACAAATAAAAAAAGGTGATATCTTAAGTAACTCTAAAGCAGCTCTACGACAATTAATGAATCACACTTACCCACTAATGTATATTATAAATTAAATAATAAAACTATATCATACAATTCAGATCAAAATACAGAAATAGTTTTACAATGGATCCCAAGCCATGTTGAATTAAAGGGCAACAAGATTGCTGATACTTTAGCAAAAAAAAGTTCCCATTAAATTAAAATCAACCTTTGAACTACAGCTTCTTTCTAAACTGAAACTCACAAAAAGGTTAATAAATGAACAGAACAACAAAATATCCTACAAAAACTTCAAGGAAAGCCATATGAAAATCTAAAGACTTTTAAACATCTTTTATTCAAGTCAAGAAAAATTGCAGTTGCCCAATTTCGCTTGTTAGGCCTGATTGCCTATCAAAACATCTTTTCAGGATGAAATTAATCAAGAACAGCTACTGCTCATTGTGTAAGGATGTAAACACTATCCTAAACAAAGAATGTCTACTAAAATGCAGGCAATTTTATAGCAAGAAACCAATGTAAAATAATTTGGAAGCTCTTTATTCAGAAGCTAGGGAAAAAATTATAAATATCAACATTCCCAATGGCCACTAGCAACCAACTAACAATTTAGAATGTATATTTAAAATAAGAAAATTGTGGACGTGCTGGCATAAAAATCACAGATTAAAACTTTTATCCAAAACAGCAATATTCCATTTCATGGAGGGGGGGGGGGGATCTCTATAAAGTTATATAAATACTCAAACGTACTGCAAACCGTAATGCTGTTTTTTCAAGTTCCTCTGTACCTCTGCACAATCAGAAATTGGGGTCTGATGTGCAATTAAGTACAAATCACATTTTTAGGACTCTTG
Source organism: Metallyticus violacea (assembly GCA_030762175.1). Taxonomy (NCBI): domain Eukaryota; kingdom Metazoa; phylum Arthropoda; class Insecta; order Mantodea; family Metallyticidae; genus Metallyticus; species Metallyticus violacea. The sequence continues at coordinate 35,210,727 of CM060835.1, forward strand.
AGAAATGCTTACATGAAATATTAAATCCAGTTTTTTACAAACCTTGTAAGATGGTACACCTTCATATATGGCTGAACATGCAATAATGCTTTAAATGTTTGATAACAAATAATTATTTCTGGTTTGTGGCCTCCCACAATTTCCAGATTTTAATCTTTGAGATTATGGTAAGGTAATCTTAAAAATAAAACAGATTTAAAAAAAATCAATATGATAAGAAGTTTGAAAGGATAATATTTAAGAAGTGACTTTCAGTATGAAACAAAATTAACTAAAGTAAGTTTTATGCAACATAATATGACAAATCATTTTTACGAAATCACTCAAATTTCACTAATTTTTTGGATGTTTCAAAGGTGATTGCCTCCATCTTCAGCTTGGTTCCTTCCACTGGCTGCTTCCCAGTGACACTTTTTGTATCGGGGATTTTCAAAGTGAAATATATAATAATATGACAAATTATTGTTACGAAATCACTCAAATTTTACTAATTTTGCTGCACTTACTTGGACGTTTCAAAGTTGATTGCCTCCATCTTCAGCTTGGTCCCACTGGTCGCTTCCACTGTCTCACTGGGAAGCAGCATTTCGTAACAATAATTTGTCATATTATATTATATTTCACTGTGAGAATCCCCGATACAAAAAACTATTTACCTAACATGTTTAGATCAAATAAGAAAGAAGACACTTCAAGTATCTTGTGTAATGGTGAGTACTTACTGTTTACAAGAAATGCTCATTAAATGTTGAATAAACTAATAAATAAAAAAGTAATAAAATAAACGAGAAAAGAAAATGCAGAAATATTGCTGGCTGCAAAATAATTAACTGCTGCCTTACTAAACATACATTTGTAGACAGTAAATAGTTTAATGAGTTAAGCTTGCAAAAGAATTCCATGTATATTATAAAATACCTGCTTATTCTCCTCAGCTCAGTTTGAAAAGCAATCACAGTCATTGTAGCCAGTGTGGCATATGCAACACTTCAATCTTCCCACAGACTCTATAAGAGCTCAAGGCCTTATCTATAAATTTTATTTCATTCCATGGAAAACTAAATATTAAAAGAAATTTGCTAAATTTTCTGTTTGCTGCTGATATTTTATATTTCATTTACTTGAAATACATCTGTGACCAATAAACGTTATTTAAAAAAAAAAAAAGATGCATGGTATAACATGGCAAGAATATAAGGGAGACAATAGTATTAATAAAAAAGATAGAATGATTCACATCACTGTAAGAACATTAGTTTATGTTCAGAAATACTATACATCAGTCACTGAAGTTTTTGGAATACAGCACTCATCAGGAGCACATCATGCAAAATACAAAATAAAATAAAATTAAATATAATACTTTCACATAACAAACCTGCACATGCTTTCATCTTTTAGAATGAGTATATTTACCTTAACTTAATTTGGTGACAGCTATGTACGTGAGGAAGAAACACATTTTTATATTCAAATTACACTTCTACCTATCTTAAATAAAGAAAGCAGTCCCCAATTGTACTGTTTCTTTCCAAAAATCTGCTGAAACAACTTCCTTTTCTCTCCTTCTTTTTCAAGTTGAACAGCCTTATTATACCCTGAACGTATAATGTGTGCTGGTATACCAGCTAGACGTGCTGCATTAAATCCATATGATTTGGGACAAGCCCCATCAACAAACTTGTACAAGAAAGTAACAGTTTCTTCTGATGGATCTTCTTCATTTTCATTCTCCACCATACATGCCTAAATAGAAAAAGCACATAAATAAAATCAAACCTAATAGGGGTTTGCTTAGAAATTAAATGAACATATTTAGAACGGCGGAACATTAAATTAGTTTTCACATAATTTTTTGGGCTTAATTATTTTCAATCACTTAATTTGCAGACAGAAACATTTTCTAGACACTTTCACAAATATACGTCCTTAAAAACAGCAATTATACATAAATATAATCTGCAACTGCTTTTAATTTAAAATGACAATGCCCTTTTCTTTACAATTACCAAGTTTTTACCTTCCCTGCAATCACAGTACCAACTAGCTGAGCTGAACTACAGCATCAACTTCACTACTCTCTTTAAGGCTGGTTGTACTAAATGATTAAGAAAGAGGACCTAAAAACTAAGGCTAGGATAAATGAGAGTACTTATTTATTAATTTGTTCCCTGCAGCCGAAATTAAGGCTACCTTTATTAGATTACTAAATTGATTATTATGATAATTACATAGTGCAGAATTATTTTTATAAAAGTATTGATTTGCTAAGGATATTTATTATGTATATGTTATAATTAAATAATTTAGAGATAGGTTTAACAAGGATTGATATAGTTTGAGACTTACATCAGAGGTGTACATCAGAAGGGGGAAAAATAATTTTAGCCAATGGGCGTCGAATAAAAATCAACGAATGAGGAGAACTTAGCAATACAATAAATATTTTAAGATAGCCAATGGTGAACATATAACTCAGGAATAGAATAATAATGAGAGAATTTAATTTAGCGAGAGATGTGGCGATGATATAGAAAAAAAAAGGTAGGATCAGAAGTTGATTATTCTTTAATTTTGGTTTTTTGGGCAGTAAGAAGTTAGGAGTTAACAGAGGGAGATTTTGAGCAGTGAGTTGTGAGATAGTTTGTGGAATGTTGTGAGAAGAATATTTAGCTAGCAGTTAGTAGTGAAGGGAAGGCAACTGGTACAACGGACATTAGTAAATGAAGTAGTGATAGGAATAAAAGATTGGTGAAAGGCATACAGATTAAAGTAGGAAACAAAGTGTAACAAAGTAATGGCAATTTCTTAGTCCGCAACGAGCAGTCAGCAAGTAACCACCGCTATTTTTAGACTTGAATAAACTATTTGGAAGATGTCAACTTAGTGTATCTTTTGGGCGATACATTTCCTGTTGATAAATTAATCCACAAAACACTCCAGAGGACCTTGAGATCCCACAGAAAAGGAGCAGACATCACAGTGAGCAGCTGGGGAAACGAGACCACGACCAGTCATCAACATAACCGCATCCACCATATGCACCTAACTGAAATCCACTTCATAATAAACCCTGCTCCATCTGACGCTACTAATGTGGGGCATTGATATCAAACTTATGCCCCTGCCATCCAAATACTGCTCCATCCCCTTGTGTCTCAAAGTACTGAGGATGTGCAGAGTTTGGCATTTCTCACTCTAAGCTCTTAAGCTGAGATTTCCTTTGGGCCTTGGATCTATGAGGGTGTTCTGAAAAGTTCTCAGCTTAACAATGAAGAAACGAGCTTTTAACTGAACATTATTTTTATTTTTAAGTCAATGCATTTATTCAAGTGATGCTGTAATACCAATATCTTATCTATGAAGCAGTTTCCTAAAAGGCCTGCATAATACCCCTTTACAACTGCTATTGCCTTTTGATTTGATGAAATATCTGACCAGTAAAGAAGACTTTAAGCTTTCTGAACAGATGGAAGACAAATGATGCTGTAATGCGAATATCTTATCTATGAAGTGGTTTCCTGAAAGGCCTGCAAAATACCCCTTTACAGCTGCTATTACCTCTTGATTTAATGAAATATCTGACCAGTAAAGAAGACTTTAAATTTTCTGAACAGATGGAAGTCAAATAGATCCAAATTTGGGGAGAGATTGGATACTGTAACAAATTATACTTAAAATCTTGCATTATCTTGATGAAAAATTACCTTTTTTTTATGCAAATAAGATCTTTTCTCAGAAACATTTTGATTTAGTTGGTTTAACAGATCAGAATCTTACTCTCCAGCTATTGCATTATGCTTCTAAAGATAATTTAGTAAAATTTCTTTAATTTACCAAAAAACTGATGCCATAAACTTTACTGCAGATGGAACCAATGGCACTGAACAACTGGCTTCCGTCCACTATTTAGACTGCTGATTCAATTCTGGAGTGTAATGGTGGATTCAAGTCTCATGCGCAAAATTAATTCTATTGCTGTTAAACCACTTTAAACACTTTTGATACTTTCATGACAAGTGCAAAAAGTCCTTGAAGGTTGCTATTAAATACTGCATTTAAAGGTATTGAAAATATTGTAAGTTTTAACATGTGAAAACTTGTGCAAAATAAAGCTTTTTCATATGCAATTTTACACGTATAATATAACTGAGACATTTCCTTTGAAATGCTCAAGCCTCAGCAATTTCACATACTTTTACCAGTAATCTAATACCATATCATGAATTTGTTCAATAAATTCTGCTGCTCTAACTTTTGGCATGTCCTTTATGAAGGTCATTTTCAAGCCTGGTACAGTCATGTTTAAATTCAGCAGCATATTTTTTTAATCATATAAAATAAAGTTAGATCTCCATAAACTTTCATAAATTTGGCATGAATTTCCTTTGGCAATAAACCATGTTTTACAAAGAACTTTTATCACTGCATGATACTCGATTTTATAATTTTATGGAATATGCAAATGCTGTTCGTTTTAGAAATCTGTCTTAAATAATATGAAAAAATTGCTTGATACTTCAAATTAATGCCTAAGACATATGTACCAATGTAAAAAACGATTACTTTGCCAATTGCATTGCCACCTACGGTTGAGCCAAGAAGTTACTCTCACAATTATGGGCCATTTGGACCATTGGGTATTTATTCTCCTCCATCCTCCATGCTTAGTGAAACGGTTTCAACTGTGATTCTTATGTCAGCTGTTCAAGTTTAATTCAGTCTTAATGTTTGGCATTTTATTCAGTATCATTTAGTCTTTCTTTCAACTTAATACTCATTGCCTGCGTCCAAAGATTAAATTTGGTATCCATCATGTTTTATACATCACTACTCTAGTTTCCTTTCAGAGCTCTCAAATTCAGAAATTTTCTATTTAAAATACTAGTCTTCTTAAGGCATACTTGTTATTCAGGTTTTCTTTATTTGTCTTATTCTTAATAATTTTCAAAAACGACTGCATAAGAATTTTTTTAAAAATACAGAAATTTTCATAAACCAAGCCCATTTTACTTTCAAAGGAAAATTTTATAAACAACAAGCAGGACTTAAAATGGGCAGCCCCTTATCTCCACTTCTAGCTAACCCCTTCTTGAGTAGATTTGAAACACACATCAACACAGCTTTTCCACACATATTTAAAGTATGATACTGGTATGTCGACGATATATTTGCCATAGTTAGCAAAAAACTCATAGATGATGCCTTTAAACTTTTTGAATATACAAGAGAGAAACATATCATTTACATACGAAATAGAAACAGATAACATATTGCCATTCTTAGATATTAAAATAATGAAAGGTCAAGGAAATTTGGAATATATAGAAAGAATATACACGCAGATAATCACATCAAAACTGACATTTTTAACCCCACAGCGCACAAATATACAGTAATTAACAGTTTAACACCCCTGCTAGTTAACTTACAAATTAGCAAAGAAGAATATTTTAATGAATACAAACAAATAGAAGAAACAACAGTTAAAAATGGTTTTTAAAAAGAACTAGAACACAAAAAGGTGCAGAAATTCAAAACACAAAAATGTATCAAAGAAACCACAATACTTTCAGCAAGAAAAGATAAGCTAATTTGTAAAAAGTTCAGATATCATCCATGGGCTACAAAAAATTTCAGAATATTCTTAAAGATTTTAATATCAGGTTGGCACCAATTAATAAATTTAATGTTAAAAACTTACTGGTACACAATATTAATGATAGTACTCCACAAGAGGAAAAATCAGGTATTTACAAAATAAATTGTGCAGAATGTGAAAAATTCTACACTGGGAAAACAAAGAGAAACATAGGCACACGGTTGAAGGAACATTTCAGGAACATAAAGTACAAGCAAATATAGAAATCTGCAGTAGCATATCATTTTTGGACACAAAAACCCGACATAACAAATAAAGCAAAATTATTAAAATCAGTACAAGGACCTATGGAACTAGCAACCTGGGAAAAAATTTACATCTATAAATACAAAGACAGTCTAATGAATTTTGACACTACCGGAGATGAAAACATAAACTACAAGTTTATTACACCACCACCAGAGCAGAATACACATTCCCACAGCTCGACAAATGATCCAACAGTTGAACTTTAGTCTGGCTGAAGATGAGAACTAAATGTTCTTGAAACCGGTTCCATACATTATGGCAAATAAGTGAAGCATTAAGAGAGTGTAGTTTAACTGAATCAAACAATGATATCAATTATTAATTAGTCTGTTCTTCATTAAACTTTCTTATATAAAGAAGGATCGCTACATGGATCTAAGTTGAAATGGATGAAATTCATGGGATTTCTCATCAGTATTGAAGACATTTTCTAGCCAAATGAGCTTTAACATGGCCATATATGCACCACACATGAAGCAAGCTGCAGATACCCAGATGAGGTCACTACAAATATATCTTTAAAAAATCCTTGGTATAATAAAAGAAGATTGATGAGGGAGTAAGCATAAGATTAAAATGTAAATTGGAACTTGCATAGTGAAGCAAACCATATAATTGATATTATTGTATGATTTAGTTGAACTACACACTCTTAATACATTACTTACTTGTCATAATATACAGAACCGGTTTCGAGAACATTTGGTTCTCATCATCAGCCAGGCTAAAATTCAACTGTTGGATCATTCTTTAAGCTGTGAGAATGTGTATTCTGCTGTGGCGGCAGTGTAATGAACTTGTAGTTTATGTTTTATCCCCGTCACTGTCGAAGTCCATTGGAATGTCTTTGTATTTGTAGATGCAGATTTTCTCCCAAGTGCTAGTTCTGTAGGCCCTTGGACTGATTTTAATAATTTTGCTTTATTCACTATGTTGTAATTTTCTGTCCAAAAATGATATGCTACTTCCGATTTCTATATTTGCTTGTATTTTATGTTCCTGAAATGTTCGTTTAACAGTGTGCCTATGTTTCTCTTTGTTTTTTCAATGTAAATTTTTTCACATTCTGCACAATTTATTTTGTAAATACCTGATTTTTTTTCTATTGTGGAATACTGTCATTAACATTGTCTATCAGTAGGTTTTTAACATTAAATTTATTAACCGGTGCCAACCTGATATTAAAATCTTTATGAATATTCCGAAAAATTTTTGTAGCCCTTGGATGATATTTGAACTTTTTAAAAATTAGCTTATAGTTAACCTGGAAATCGCCATGGAAGGCTTAAGCAATAAAGAGAAAGAAAAGATTAGAACAAAATATTAGAATCCTCCTAAAGGGATTAATTAATGAAACCAAAAGGAATTCATAGTTATAGAAATACTATTAAATCATCAAAAGGCTGATAAAGAGAATAATATAGTAATAATGGACAAAGAAGATTAAATTGGTAGAATGTTAAGAGATGTTAAATAAAGAACTTATCCATGTTAAATTTGACCCACTGACAGAATGCACTAAAACAGTTAATGACATATCATAATTAAATGTACTTTAAAACAAAACAACCCTAATATTGCCAAAATTTATGGATTGCCAAAAATACATAAATTGGGATGGGCATGAAACCCATCATTAATGATATAAATATACCTGGATTTTTTCTAGCAAAATGGCTTACAGATAGATTTACAGCTCTACTAAAATTTTAAAGTAGGAGCATAAAGAACTTGCTTTAGTTTATAGAAAAAATTTAAGATTGAAGCTCTTAAATATGCAGGACAGGAATATATCCTTCACACTTGAAACAGAGACAGAAGGAATGTTGCCATTTTTGGATGTGAAAATTAAAAGAATCATGAGAATTTGGAATATATAGGAAGAATACTCACAAGAACAACTATATTAAATCTAATGGTTTTAACCCTATTACTCACAAACATGCAATTTTTAATAGCTTAATATATAGGCTGGTGAATTTACCAATTAGTAAGGAGTACAAATTGGAATATGAAAGAATTCAGGAGACTGCTGAAATAAATGGTTTTAATAAAAAATTAGCAAATAAAAAGCTTAATAAATTCCTAAAGAAAACTTGATTAAAACTACCACCACATTATTGATCGAAAAAGATAGACCAGTTTTTAAAAACTACCTATCATCCAGTAGCTATGAATAAATTTAAAAAATGTTGAAGAATTTTAACACCATATTCGCACCTGTCAACAGGTACACTCTAATAATGTCTAGGGGACAACACTTTTAATAAGATCTCAAAAGATAAAATGTCAGGCATCTATAAAATATCATGCAAAGAACATGATAAGATATAAGTTGGAAGAACTAAAAGAAACTTGGGAACATGTTTAAAGGAACATCTCAGAAACGTTAAGTATAAACAAATAAATAGGTCTGTAGTAGCGCACCACTTTTGGGATAGATAAGCACGATATAAAAAAGGAAATGAAATTGCTTAAAGAAGCATATGGACATACAGAGTTAGATATATATGGGAGAGGATTTACATTTACAAACACTAAGATCATTTTATGAACTTTGACATTCCAGGGAATGCAATACAAATTTTAAGTTCATAAAAGTACCACTAAGAAGGAGACTCAAGTCCTCTTAGAAGATAGTTTCTCCAACCATCCGTAAAGTCAGTTGAGGATGGAAAGAATTTTCTTTGAAAGTGGTCCTACTAAATTTTAAAAGTAAGTGAAGTACTAGAGTGTATGAGACAGCAGTATTAGATAATCGTTTATATTGAAATACCATTTGAAAATGATATTGTGCTTCTCTAATATGAATCATGCTTTGGTCATTTTGTTTGACTGTTACTACTGATCATGTGATGATGATGATAATATTCATTTGAGTAACAGTATATTTTGACAGAATATCAAACTACACATTCCTATCAAATTATTTGATTCAACATTTATAGTCAATAGATTAGCATTTTTGGGCACACTCTGTATGTAAATATTACAATATGCAAATCAAGAGCAGAGAGAAGATACATCGGAAACAATTAATAGCAGCTATTTCCACATTAACAAGATGCAAACACAGAATGCTGACAGCACTAGCTTCTCTCACAGATATTAGTGTAATGTAAAAATAAGAAATATGTTTTTAAAATAATGATAATCTAAAGCAAATATGCTTGTTTTCTTATACCATTTTCTTCTATGATATTTACATAAGCTTTTTTTTTTTGATTGATTTATTTATGGACACTCTTTAACATCTCAGGTCATCAGCATCCCATTCAACTCAAGGCGTGAAACGGCCGGCTAATTTTGCTCAGAGGCCTCTCTTTCAGGCTTGAGGTTCTTTATCGTGCCATAAATGTACGACACGGGACCCATGGCTTTACTTCCCTTCTTAGGATTTTTACGCCCCGAAAAAATCCATCGGTCCTGGCCGGGTTCGAACCTGCGATCTTGGGTTTAGGAGGCAAGTATGGTAACCACTACACCACCAGGACCGACTTACATAAGCTGCTGGACTATCTATTTAATTACTTCATTCACCCACATTATCTGCAAATTACTTTTTTCCTGTTACTTACTGTCACATTGACTGCATTGGTCTTATAACATCTGTAAAATAGAATGTAGTATGTGTAGGTGTAGATCTGTAGTCTGTAGGGTTAAATAAAATAAATTAATGAAGTGCAAAGGGGCAAAGTCATTGACACCTTAAAGCTATCTGGCACTCAACTTCTCATGGAGAAAAAAAAAGGGGGAAAAAAAAAAAAAACCCACTAACACTTGACCCAGACTACTTAACCTGACTGAATCAAGCCAGGATCTTCAGATTAGTTTGCAATGCTATGACTAGACCATGGAGGTAGAATTTATTTAAGGTGCTGGAAGCTTACCTATAGCTGACAGACTATGGAAAGATTATATACTTAAAGTCATCAAAGAAGAGGAAATATCAAAAGAAGCTGTGAAGAACAAGTAGGTTTAATTCTTTATGATGAAAATATAGACACATATGCAATGATTTTATTGAAGTGCTCTATATAGTGATGGCACAATTCAAATGTTATGTGAGGGGAGGGATATCAAAGCTACTAAAACTGCTACACATATTAACAAACAATTATTAATGTGATTCACAAACTTAAAATTCGGTACTACAAAGTATTTTCTGGAACTTTCAATTCAGCTGTTGTATGGGCTATACAGTAATGCAGTTGGGGTGTTAATTTCGAAAAATTAGTACACAAGCATTGCTGAATTCAAAAACTGAACTTGGCAAGCAGCACATAAACCACATAAATTATGTGAGCAATTTTGTTCTACAGACAAAACATATTTTGTCCCTTTCTTTCTTTACTTTACAGAAGAGAAATCATACATCTTCAGTCACAAGTATGAAAACAAATCTATTAAAATAAAGTTTTCCCACTTTTTAGATTTTCACAGCCAGTATTTTTATTTTTGGAATTGATCAGAACTGGACTATTTTGCTGTGGTCTTTGGTTTAAATTAATTTAAATAACTTTTTTCCTCAACCACTTAAATAGCATTCACTAATACATAAAATTTACTATGGAAACAGAAAATAATGGCATGCTTTCATTCCTAGATGTTCTGGCTCAATTCAAGGCATCTGGTGCTCCAGGATTTATAGAAAACCTGCACCTAATGATGGATATCTCAACACACAATCCAACAATCACCCAGCTCAAAAGAGAAATTAAAACATTGATCCTCTGAGCCAAAAAAAAGCATTACCAAACCTTAGGACTAAAAGCTAATCTGCAGAGAAGCTTGCAAGCAAATGGCTATGCAAAAAAAAAAAAAAAAAATTGATAGAGACTTGAAACCCTAAAAAACTAAGACTTCTATATCAGACTACAAAGATTAAATTAAAGCATTGTTGTCATTTTAGAAGACATATGAATTGTTCAGGTTTTGAGAAAGAACATAAAACCAATTTTCAGAACCACAATAAAAATAGTTCAAAAACTGTGTTCTGTGAAAGACCCTAGGGATCCTCTCAGTTTCAAGGAATATATAAAGTACCATTTGGATAAGTACACATTGGTATAACTGGAAGATCCATTAAAGCTCAGATTGTAGGACATAAGCAACATTTATGCCTTAATCAGCCAGAAAAATCAGCAACTGCAGAACATACCATTCAAAACTGCCATGTGGTCAATTAAAAAAAATTAAAGAGAGAGAAAGAGAAAGTGAGGAGGTGAAGATGCAATTGCCAAAAGAAGATATTTTTATATGGCTACAAGAGAGGCCTTACAAAAAGAGCATCATCCATATAATATAAACAAAGAGAGGTTTTAAAATTAGCAAGAGTTGGAATAGTAACTGAACAACAATATCAACGCTACAACTCTCCCAACACTCCTATCCTCTCCCATTTCCATTGGTTCTATATCTCTGCCCTCAGACCTTTTCAGTCCACTGATGATGCTGACTGTAGCATCTGGTTTTTAAATTCATTTAAACCAATGACCATGGCAAAATAGCATGGTAATGACCACAAAAAAATATTGATAAAACTAGGCAAATTTTTCACTAAAAATAGGAGTGCTAGTTTCTCTTTTCCAGTATCTAATCAATGTAATGACATTTTCTGCATCTAAACAATTGTTTTCATCTATTGAAGGCAATTCAAATCCAACATTTCAACTAGTTTTTAATATTCTGACTTATTTAATTTGAGAATATAACTTCACTTTCTAAGAATTTTTACAATATACATTACAATTAGTCTACTAGAGTCACTAACAGTACCACCTTAGGGAGCTTTTAAAGAATCAAAACTAAAGTCTGGGAGCTATAAAAAAGCTGTCAGGAAAAACTGACAGTTTCGTAGCTATTGATGCATAAGGACTGGTTTATGCTCTATTTGTTCCTGTTGAAGATGAATTTTTATTTGTTACAGTGGATATGTTTGGAGGTTCATTTTTTATTTGAAAAGTATGCTACGTTAAAACAAAAAATTAATGACATGCAAGCGTATAACTATAGCACAAGTGAATGAAATGGAAATAATTATACCATTTTAGTAGAGTTGTCAAGCTTACCATGTGTCCCAATGAAATCTGAGGAGAATTCTTGAAGTCTTCAACAAGTGTATGATAATGAGTAGAGAACAATGTCCTGCACCCAAATGTGCTTAGTTCCTGTACTACTGATGCAGCAATGGCAGTTCCATCATAAGTCGACGTTCCTCTTCCTAAAGGAAAAAGACAGAAAGACATAAACTGCTTGCAAATTAATTATCTTGGAACAACAGAGATTCATTAATTTAATATCACTGACCAAAGATAGGAATGTTTAATAAATAAATACAAAATGGAATTCAAAATTCCTTTTAAATTAGCAAAACACTATAAATGCTGCACCTTTAGAGAAGCTGTAATTATTTCATCTACATTGAAATATAATTAAAAATAAACCAATGCTTAAAAAGCCTTTATTTGTTTATTTATTAAAATGTGCATTGTATACAAGAAATTACTAGGTCTGAGAAGTTAAGGGCTTTGAACTATGCATATGTGTTATTTCAATAATAAATCTTTTTTAAAGCTCCACTACAAAAGAAAAATTAAAATTATTTTAACAAATCTACTGTTTTCTAAAATTAAATAATTAAGTTACCTAGTTCATCTACTAAAACAAGTGAATGCTTTGTAGCATGATGCAGGATTGATGCTGTCTCACTAAGTTCTACATAGAATGTACTTTCTCCTGCCATTATGTCATCTTTTGCTCCCAGTCGAGTAAAAATGCGATCTACTGGAGTGAGATTACATCCTCTTGCTGGAATATGGCAGCCCTGGAATCCAGAAAATATGATTATTACAATTACTGCATACTAACATTAACAAGCTTTTATTCTTGAAATGCACTTTCTTAGCCATTTCGTCATATAAATAAAATGGTAAGCTTGCTCTGCTCACATTCAAAGTGAGGTACCTCTTTACATGACTTAATTCTTAAATATCAAATGATTAAGAACTATAACAAATTATCAGAGTTGTTTCTAGAAAACCAGAGCTGACTCACAGAACTTGTTCTATTATCTACAGCAATTCAGTATATCAGTTGATAATAATATAAATATAGATGTTGGGAAAAGGGGGTCAATATTTATTGTTTTTTGTGGACATAATAACTTCCCTATTATTTTTTAGAAATCAATGTTATCAGCAGAAAGGGAGGAAAAAAGGCCACTGCATTTATAAAAATTTGAGAGAAGTACAAAAAGGACAAAATGATTAAATTAGAGATTAATTGCCTTGGCACATTTTATTACAAATTATGCTATATGAAAACCAGGCTTAAAAAGAAGACAGGTTAATAAGGCTGAATGATTGGAAAATTAAGCTATATGATTTGATAGAAGGTGATATCAGACCAATTGTCAATAGGACACAGGGTATATCCCATCTGAGAAACATTGCAGTTTTTAGGTGAGAGTGCTAGTGTGCCATGAATGCGATTTGTTTGTCTCGCCGCATTGTAAGTAAGCATGAGGAATGTAGAGTACAGCATGACCACAAAATCTCAATCATCATTAGGAAGTTAATAAAATATAATTACAATCACCATGATTGAATCTACTATTTCTGTAATATATATGGTATACACAAGTACCTTAATCCAGAAGTGGCAGATGCCCAGAGCAGAGGTCTCAATTCCATATGCACTATCTGTTGAACTGCCTTTTTCTCCTACCTTCCCTGTCATATCTCATTTACATCTCACTCTTCATCACTACTCATAATATCTACATTTATTTCAATCCTTTCAATTTACTTTTCTATTAATGCATCATGATGCCAATAATTTTTCTCAATATGTTTAAGCAGATTGGTAGCATTTTATCCAGTCTTCTTTGCTGATTTCTTTTAGTGCTTGGGCAGTTTCAAAACTGGCAAGGAAATGGAACCAAAATTTTTAGATGCTATTTGTTGTTTCACTATATTCCAAACAAGTTCGACTGGATTTAGGTTGCAGTTCTTTTAAAATCCTGCCCACTGTATAAACAAAAACAAGTTCAGGCTTTTAAAAAAAAAAAAACTTATTTCCTGTTTCAAAAATCAAAATCCCACTGTCGGTCCTGGTGGTGTAGTGGTAACCCTACTTGCCTTCTAAACCCAAGATCGCAAGTTCGAACCCGACCAGGATTGATGGATTTTTTCAGGCGTAAAAATCCTAAATATGGCTTCCTTCCAAAGGGAAGTAAAGCTGTGGGTTCCATGTCGTACATTTACGGTACGAAAAAGAACCTCAAGCCTGAAAGAAGAGACCTCTGAGCAAAATTTTTCAGCAGTTTCATGCCCTGAATAGAAGGGACACTGATGACCTAAATTGTTAGAGCACCCGTAAATAAATCAATTCAACAAAATCCCACTGCAGACTCATATTTAATTATACAAGAATGTTAGCCTTTTTAGAGGCCATCATTGGCATCTTACTAGCTTGTAATGTGAGATATAATGCATTATCTAAAACAATGCACCCAGAGATGGGATATGAGATGTTCGTTTAACCATTTATTATAATTTCGCCATTTACAATGATCCTGCATATTATGATGATTATAATAATCTGCAGGATCGGGATGGAATCATATATAAACTCAGCCTCTTCAATTAACTACTGCCAGTGTGAACAAAATATCCCTCTGCCCAACATGCATACCGTGCATATCATAATTCTGCCGACACATTTACAGTACAATGAGTATGAATCCATGTTTCATCTGTATAAACAATGGCTTCTTTGACCCTTTTTCATTTTTTGTTAGAGTTCTCAGATATGCTGCATTATGTGTAACAATGCCAAGCCATTCCATTACAATGTGTCACAGTTTTTGATATTCTTGAATTCCATGCCTTTCAACATTCTCCAGAATGTATCTTTTCCTTAACAGCATTCAGCAGTTTTCATAATGTAAAATTTCTTCTCTTAGCTCATAAAACTTCAAAAATGTTCCACATTTGCAAAATCGTTAAGTTAAATTTTCTTTGGGTGCAGGAAGCTTTACAAGAAGTTGGCAATGTTTCTCCGAGCTTTAATTTCTTACTCTCTTTTGCTATGCCATGTACTATTCTTTCACGTTGCCTCACAGCTGTTGATGTCCTTTTACACAGTATTCTTTAAAGGAATGATACATCTTTCTTCTTTTTTTCTTTACAAAACTGTAGCACATATATGTTGTATATCATCTGTCTGCTTTGCAAGTGTATGACTTCGCATGGCAACTTTTTGGGCAGGATTTCCATTTACTCTTGTGTATGGACACTTTTGATACCAACCTGCTGACTACATGCTCTGAACTGCTGCATTTCTTTACTGCAGTGCTATGCATAGTAAGTTAGAAGAGGGTGACATATTACAGTATCATAATCTGGTTGACATTTGAGGTTCTGCTGCCTGCCGTCTGCAAAGTTTCTTCAGACAGTTTATAAGAACATTACTGTTAATAATAATAATAATAATAATAATAATAATAATAATAATAATAATAATATAAATGATGCTTAGTAATTTTATTTCAGTAATGAGTGATTTATCATGAAAATATTGCTATCTGTAAGATTCATGGGAACTTGTCAACTAGCCTACCCCGACTCTTATTGTTTTCTTTAATATGGCTTCTATTTGCATTTTTTCATTATGGGCTATAAGCTGTGGTATGATGCCTCTGACAGTTTGGAACCTAATAAAAGTCAAACTACTTCTGCACAAGTTTGCCACAATTTCTAGTTCTGCTCCCACACAGCAGGCAAAGTGGCTCAACAATATTTGACCAGTATCAGAATAAAGAAACTTGGTTATTGGTAACAGAATTACAGACATTGGTTAAGGCAAAAGACAACAATAAAAGGACAGAGGGAATACTGCAAAGAAAAACTCTACTTGCTGCCAACAGCATGAACTTAAGTACCAGTCAGCAGTGCTTCTGCTGTAATATCTTCATACAATTAAAGGCTTCATATATTTACTCTATTCATTGATGATGATAATGTTCTTATTTAGAAGTTAACAAAATCAATTTTCTTAGTCAAGATGTATACCAACTAATAAATACTATCACAAAATAAAACAAACATGTAATAAAATTAGTAAATTATGCATTTAAGAGAATATTTATTATTCATTCATTTATTTATTTGTAAAGTAATTTTCCCCATGTCTTAAAAAAATGAAAAATTTAATCATTTCACAGCAATGCATGTAAAGGAGTTTCTGAAAGTTCTCAGTCTGACTCAAAAATGGCATAAAAATGGCCAAATTACCATATTTACCCGCCTATAACACACTATCACCGTAATAACACCCCCTGCCCCATTTTTGACGATTATCAGAGAAAAAAATATTCGCATAAAATATTTCAAATGACCATGGAGGAAATACAGCAATTCTGCTAATGGTAAAACCCTCACTTCTACAACACATATACATTGACCATTGGCTACCCCCTTCCCCTATCTTAGTTTTCATAATGCCCTTTCAGCTTCAAAGTTCAGCATCCCGACTCATTTATTGTGAATACTAGGTAATTTAGAAGTGTCTAGTACACAAGCAGGTGTGAAAATCAGTAAGAGATCTGGTTTTATGGCATTCTTCAAAATAATCTGTTGCCATTTTCTGGAGAAAAAGGAGTGAGAGCAAGTCACAAATATGAAGTGCAGCTGTGTATTATTTGTTATTGGTGTAATCAGAGAAACAATTATTGAGAGCAAAAAGACATCTAAATCCTTCCAAGGTGTGGGGAGAGGGGGAAGAAAAAAAAAAAAAAGAAGAAGAAAAGAAAATGAAAATGAAAATTTAACTGAAAAAGTACTGGAGTGGGTTACAAAAAATGAGAAAATGGCAACGCCGTAACTCACAAAATGATGGCAGTTTAAAGCATGCAAAATTTCACAGTCTTGGTATTGCAGGGCAACGATTTTAAAGCAAGTACTGCTTAGGCAGAATGCTTTATGCACCATAATGAACTAAGTTTGTGGAGATGAACATAACTGTCCCAGTTACTTCCATCATATTATACTGACAAAGTGATTGAATTTAATTGCTTTATCACAAGATTTGGGAAGAGCACCAGTTTCTGCACTCTAAAATTTGCAACTGTCATCAATGTTCTTCGATATGCCCTCAAATACAACAATCAATGCAGCCAGTGTTGCAAGTATTCTAATAAAAACTAGTGGAAATGAAAACCTATGGCATATTATAATGTTCTCAATGACAGTTGGTGGCATAAAGCTTCCCCCCTTTCAATTTTAAAAGGAACACATTGCGAAAAGGAGCATACATGTTCCAATCCAAGAGGAAGGTCTGATGGATGCTGAATTAATGAAGGACTGGTTGAAGACAGTATGGGAATGCTGATCAGGGGTCCTGCTGAACAAGAAGTCTACAAGGATAGGTCCATAAGATTCTGGCCTTGCTGATAAGATTATCACCTTCACAAAACCCTTATCTGGTATCATACCTCTCTGTTAAGTAAATATTGCAGCTGTAACTTCTGCTCTATTATGTTCAGTTGTTCAGATATAGTTGCATAAAGAAGGCTATGTGCAGAAGATTGTGACATGTTCAAAATGGAGTATCCAGCTGTTATTAAGTTGTTTACAAAAGAAGAACTTACTCCAAATGAAATTAAACAGCAATTGGACAATGTACATGGGGAAGCATCCCCCTCATATTCTACTGTAAAAGAATGGGCCAAACTTTTTTGAATGGGATGGGTCAAGAAAGCATTGAAGACAAAGAGCATGCAGGTCGACCCTTGGAGATGTCACTCCTGAAAACATTGCTCTTGTGGAAGGAGAAATTATGGAAGACCGGCTCTCAAAGTTACAGAAATAACAGCAAGGTTGGGCCTTTTTAGAACAGTCCTTCGAATTATTCATGAATATTTAAACATGAAGGTTAGTGTGCAAGATGAGTGCCTAGACTTATTTCCTCAGTCCAAAAGCAGCAACCAATCATTTGTTTTACTATGTTTACGGAATTTGGGAATACACACAGTGAAACTTTTGTTAATCTTATTTTGATTTAAAGTAAAACACTAAAAATCATGTCGTCACATTAAAACTCTCTTTAAGTTTCACAAACACACTTATAAAAGTAATTTTGGTACATGTTTCGTGAGGTACATTCCTCACATTGTCAACCAAAACGACGACTCTTTTTTTATAAAGTCGTCGTTTTGGTTGACAATGTGAGGAATGTACCTCACGAAACATGTACCAAAATTACTTTTATAAGTGTGTTTGTGAAACTTAAAGAGAGTTTTAATGTGACGACATGATTTTTAGTGTTTTACTTTAAATCAAAATAAGATTAACCAATCATTTGTTGTCAGGCATTTTTGGAGCTCTGCTGTGGCAACGAGAGAGAAGTTCTGCAAACCATTGTTACAGGAGATGAAACATTGGTACTCCACTATGATCCCTTGTCCAAAATAGAATCAATGGAGTGGTGTAACATAGTGAAACACTGCCTCTAAAGGCCAAGGTGACTCAGTCAACCAAATGGCCACAATCTTTTAGGAGTGTGAAGGAATACTCTTCATTGACCTCAAGGAGAGGAACCCACAGTAAATTGGGAGTACTATGCTGGCCTAATGCGCAAACTATGTGCTTCCACCAAAGTTCTTTTTTCTTTTCTTTTTTTTCTTTTTTTTTTAAGGATGCTCTTTGATTTCTCAGTTCATCAGCATCCCATTCAATTCTGGGCGTGAAACGGCTGACAAATTTTGCTCAGAGGCCTCTTCTTTCAGGCTTGAGGTTCTTTTTCGTGCTGTAAATGTACAACACAGGATTCAAGGCTTTACTTCCCTTCTGAAGGAAGCCATACCTAGGATATTTACGCTCGAAAAAATCCATCGATCCTGGTCAGGTTTGAACCCGTGACCTTGGGTTTAGAAGGCAAGTATGGTTACCACTACACCACCAGGACCAACTTCCATAAAAGAGAAAAGGCAGGGAAAGCTGAGTGGTGGTGTGCACCTTCTTCACGACAATGCACCTATGCTGTTGCAAAGGAAGTTGTGAAGAAATGTGGCTTCAAGGGGATTGACCATCTACCCTACAACCCAGATCTAGGTCCCAGAGACTATTTCCTCTTCTCAAAACTCAAGAAGGACCTTCGAGGAAAGAAATTTAAGTGTGACAAAGAAGTGATGGACGTTATTTATGCCCATTTTGCTGACAAGACTTCTGACTATTTGTGGAGGGGTGAGAGAGAGAATGAAATGTTAATTCAAAGATGTGAGATGTGTATTACAATAAAGGGTAACTATATTGAAAAAGTGAAATATGGTTTTTGACATCATATCTACAAAATGGTTAGGTCGGAAATTTATGGACCTACCCTCGTATGCCAGGGTTAAGACAGCTTTCTTGGCCACTTAGTGAATGCTGTGAAAAAGCAAATGAACATGATGCAGACCTAGTCAGTCTTCATTCCAGGAGGTCTTACATCAATTTTACAGCTGTTGGACTTGTCCATAAATAAGCCATTTAAAACTCATGTCAGAAGGTTTTACACTAATTGGATGATAAATGACAAGCACAAAATGACAAAGGGAAGCAAGATTAAATAAAAGCATCCTTTCATGTAGTCTGTAAGTGGAGCATAAGGGCATGGGGACTGATCACTCCCACTATCATCAAGAACAATTTTAAGAAAACTGGAATTTTTTTGCTTTGGTTGGAACTGAAGATGATCTACAATGGGGAGGAGCAGGGGGTGAAAATGAGGTGACCAGCCTAGTGACTACGAAAACAGCAACGATGCCACTGAATGATTTCGAGCACACCGGCACAAAAGGTAGGGAAAAGTGCATTTTAATACTTAGTTAAATTCAATTGTTTAATAGAAGTTAGTCAATGCTAGAGCAAAATATTTTGTATTTCAGGCAGTTGCTGCCCAGCTGTTTGGCAACATAGTGATGCCTTGAATACATCATGCTTAGTTGCAATAATGCAGGATAAAACAACTGTTTGAATGTATTAACACTTTTTGCTTAAAAAAATTATATGTTTAAATATTTTTGTCAATTTAAAAATGATACGATTTCCCTATTATGCTTTTAAATTATGCCAACCTAACCTGTATTATAGGAATTTTTCACCTATTATACCCTACCTAAATTTGAAGTTTAAAATAAGGAAAAAAAGAAGGTGTTGTAGGTGAATACATACTACTATGATAGTTGTTAAGAATCATCCCCTTTGGATGATGCACTGTAAAATTTAAGAGTCATCCTTTGGATATGCACTGTAAAGTTTCAGATGAGTAAGTGTAATCACTAGTTTGTGATGATCATGTAAAGAAAACAGTAAAAATTTAAAATGAATCAGTTCAATTTGTAACACTTACATCACTAATATTTTAAAAAAAGGGAAATTAAGTTTCTGGAGCTAATTGCTCCCATTTTCAGTTTCACTGGTCCTAGTGGTGAAGTGGTAACTATACTTGCCTTCTAAACCTAAGGTTGCGGGTTCGAACCCGGCCAGGATCGATGGATTTTTTTGGGGTGTAAAAATCGTAAGTATGGCTTCCTTCGGAAGGGAAATAAAGCCGTGGGTCCCATGTCGTACATTTACGACACAATAAAGAACCTCAAGCCTGAAAAAAGAGGCCTCTGAGCAAAATTTGTTGGCCATTTCACGCCCTAAATATAGTGGGACGCTGATGACCTGAGATGTTAAAGAGCATTCTTAAATAAACAAATCAATATAAAAAAATCTTCAGTTTCAGATCGACTGTGGGCCTTGTTCTTTGTGTTGGTTTGGTTTCTCTCTGGTGGTGGTTGGATGAACTTCTGTATTAAGATGTCACTAAAGAAAATAGCGTTAACATTTTCGACAAAATGGATAAAACTGAAATACAAGCTGTGATAAAGTACTTCGTTTTGAAGGGTTTAACCCCAACAGAAATACAAAAGATATTGGATACCACATTAAAGGATGGGGGGAACAAAGGTGGGAGAACTCTAGCAAAAAATGAAAGTGATAGATATCCAGGCAGTCATTTCTCTGTTTCTAAGGTTGCTTTCAGGAATGATAGTGGGTAGGGCATTGGTAAGTGTTAAGCTGAACAATTCATAAAATTAATTATGCCCCACATAATTTAGGTGACATTACAATTTTACACTGACTGAGCTCTGCAGTTGTTTTGCTGCTTATGAACAACCACAGATAAGTCTGTTAAGGTGAAGTCTAAGGTGAAATCTAATCAATGCCCTGCCGTACCACCATGGGTGGCTGAGGTCATTAAGGCGCGAACTTGTGAGCGGGAGATATGAAGTTTGAATCCTGCTAAGACTGTTCTCCCTAAACTGAGGTTTTTTTCCAGATTTTCCTCAGTCTTCATAAATGGCAAATACCAGGGAGGTACCATAAAACTTAGGCCTGGAATGTTTCCTTCCTTAAAAAAAGAAATCTTTACCAATATCATTTCATGTCATGTATCATCAGTGTCCAAGAAGTAGGACCGGGCGTTACATACCATTTAAAAAAAAAAAACATAAAAAAAAAAAAAAAAAAAAAAAAAAAACCCGGCCCACTAACACTTCTGAAAGTAACCTTAAGAGATAGGTAAATATCTGCCATTTTTCTACATAAATCAGATATTTGACCAGGCATTAATCTTACATTTTAATTTATACTTTAGTTTTGTATTTAGCTGCCTATGGTTATCAGTTACTTTGCTCTGAGAATTTGACACTGCTTTTTGCTAGAGATCTGCCATTTTGGTTTCCCCTTTCATCCTACCCCCTCCAGTCCTGGCATGACTAATTTGGTATTTAAGTGGTGATCTTTACACTGAGAAGAAAACTTAGCTATCTGAAATATTGTGTGAATTATGTGCCTATTTTTTTTGTTACTGTTTCATGTTCTTCACAACTTTTTAACAAACCTTTTATATTCTAACGCTTCAGTGTTTTTTACACTTCCTTATTTATTCTCTCTCTCTCTCTATTTATTTACTTATTTATTGTGTCAGATACAATACAACAATGGCTTACCCGAAGTTCTACACCAGGGTAATATTGAATTTTTACAATCACTGGTGAATAATAACAATATTTTTAATATACAAATTACCCTGAACAAATCCAATAAAATACATGTCAATACAATAATTTTACAAACAAACTGATAAATAATTACACTATTTCTACCAGACAAATTAACTTTAACAAACCCAATTCAAATCAAAAATCCTCTCTCCTCACAGACCATATCCATATGTTCTTAACTCACACAAATATTGCCCCAGATTGCTAAATTGACTTTGATCACCAACCTTTTTCTTAGCTGCAATTAAGTTATTAAATTTCAACCAATTTCCATATATCAGTTGTTGTCTCCATTCCATATTTCCTGAACATTCAAACAGGATATGTTCAACATTTTCTACATTTCCAAATATAGGACAAAAACCAAGCTCATTACTAGTGCTAAAACCGCTTAATCTCCAAATTCCTAATCTAAACCATGCCATTCCTTCTCTCTCCTGCTTAATGCATTTGCTAACATATCTTTCTCTTTTGGCACCCTTTTTATCTCCTAAAAAAAAACATTAATGATCTGCACATCTGTATCATTTAACCTTACTTTAATCTGTTTCCAGAAACCTTTCTCCAAATCTCCTCTTCTTAGCCATAGATCCCCCCATTCCATTCTCCTTAACTCTTCCTCAACTTTGTGCACCCAATAACAATTTCCTATTCCAGACTCTTGGAATATTAAACATTCTTTCAATTAGGAGGTCTGCGACATCTGTTGTAACCTGAACAAATACTTTAACACTCTCTCCATCACGCACCCTCTCACACTAACCATCCCCATTTCCAAGCCTGCTCTGGCATTTGCATCATTTTTAGGGATTCCAAACACCATCTTATAAAAACTGTTAAGTAGTCTATCTATCTATTTCCAGCTTTCCTCTCTCCCCCATACTTCAAAACCATGTGCCCATCTACACTCCACCATTGCCTTATATAATCTTTTTAACCAATTTACCGACATCTCGGATGCAATTAACATGCATTTCTTTAATAATTTCAAAGATAGTAAACCCCTTCGTTAGCGCAGATTTCTTCTGTTTCTCCCATTGATCTGAAGCATATATATATAAATGTTCTTGATTCGAAAGGAATATAAATTTTTTCTATCAAGAAAATGTTGGTAAATAAAAGAATATTATGTATATAAACCTAAAGATTTAAGAACAATTACCATATGTGCCATAACAGTTAAGAGACCAACTTGACGCATGAGTGTTGACTTTCCTCCCATATTAGGTCCAGTAACAAGTACAAGGCTGGCTGCATCACCATCTTTGCTACCTATTGCAGTATCATTAGGAATGAAGCTATCCAGTGAAGACAAACATGGATGTCGCCCTTCTGTTATATCAACAAATGGCTAAAAAAATAACAAATTATATTATCAGATTTAAATTTATCATATCCATGGGTTTCATACCATTATTTTCACTGAATTAGTTATAATTATCATTGTAAAAACTATAAGATACACAACATTGAGGAACAAAAAAATTGCCATGCCTATTGTAATTTATCAAAGTACCCATGCAAACATGAAAACTATGCTATACTGTTATTAAAATGACATTCTATTGTTTCTTTTTGCTTATCTCCAATCAATTAAAACTTTACTTATTATTCACTAAGACAATTTATATTTGTTATGGGGTACATCAATAGTTCAAACATATACACAACAACTATATTGTAAAAATAACAAATGACTTTGTTAAGTACTGTTTTATATCTCATTAACAACCTTCTATAATATATCCTACACTAATTTCACACTAACTACACTTACTTACATAACACTAAGACATATTTTGGAAGCAATTGCTCACATTATCAACTGTTGACCAACTAATGACATGTTGAATACATTAGTGTAGGATATATTACCACTTCATTGTCAAGAGCTTCATAAGTATAATTTATTAAACCTTCTACAAAACCATGCATGCTATAAAAATAATGCTTATGCATAGCTTGCTTAAATTACTCCTGAATATCTTGAATGATATGCTATGTTTAAGTATATCTGACAGACTTTTTATCATTATACCTAAAGCTTCCTTTATATAATGTATAATTAATTAAGATAAATTTTCTTTCTTTGAGGGTATTGTAATATATTTGAGTGTGTGATAGCTAACTAATTTTTTAAACATATAATCATAAATATAAAAAAAGTACAAATGTAACATACATTTATTTGAATAATGCATTATTCCAGTAAATGCATATTATAATTATTATAGAATATTATAATTGTCTGCAGCTATTATTTTGATGGTTTCTTAGCCATAAGCCTTATAACTCTTTTCTGCATCTTAAAAGACGACCCATATGACAGACGGAGTGAAAGTATTAAAAATAAAAAAATCCACATTTAAAATATTTTTTGCTACTCCTATTTAGCTTAAGTGCATGACATTTGGTTTGCATATGCCGCTCTTAAGTGTTACTTCACATGAATTCCCAAAAACTTTATAGCATTGACACATTGTACTGACTTACTGCGAAGGTTTTTATCTGATCATTTAAGGTCTTATTCTGGGCACAATGAAAAAGTATTGCTACTGTTTTGCCCTCATTAACTACCAATCAATTTCTTTCAATACTAGTATGTATTTATTTACTTACTGAGCACAAAAGAAATGAAAGTCTATAGGTTCTGGCCCTAGCTACTTTTCCTATAGACCACTACAATTTTATACAACCATGCAATTATTAAATTAACAATCAGTAAACTATAAAATTACAAATATCGTTTAACTTGAGATTAGTGTATGATTGAGTTAAACTACACACTTTTATTAGCTCCACTTATTTGTTTAAATGTAGAATATGTTTTGCAGACCATTGTCCCCATCTTCAGCTAAGAACTAAATTGAGAAATATGTAATTTATTTTAGTGAGGTGAAAAAAGGTATTCAACATTTATAAAACAGCAATAAAAGAATGGAAATTTTTATGTAATTATAACTGTCCACTGCTGGAAAATTCACCATGTTGCTTTGGGGATGCATATTCTACTCTGTTGAAGGTATGATAAACCTAAAGTTTATGTTTTCATCCTCAGAAATTTTGAAGTTCATTAATCTGTTCCTGTATTAATAAATATAGATTTTCTTTCATGTTGTTAGCTCTATAGGTCCCTTTTATTTTTGCACTATGTCCTGGTTTTCTGTCCAGAAATGAGATGCTACTGCTGATTTCTCTGTTTTTTTGTATTTTATGTTCTGAAGTGTTGTTTTAACCATGTTTCTCTTTGTTTTTCCAACATAGACATTTTTGCATTGTACACATCTTATTTCGTAAATACCTGCTTTTGTCTTTTAACTATTAAATTTCCTAAATGACAATATTAATGACAGTATCCCTCCAAAGACAAAAGCAGGTATTCACCAAATAAGATGTGCAGAATGCTAAAAAGTCCATATTGGAAAAACAAAGCGAAACATAGGCACACGGTTAAAACAACACTTCAGGAACATAAAATGGAAACAAATGGAGAAGTCAGCAGTAGCATCTCATTTTTGGACAGAAAGTGGAAAAAGCAAAATTATTAAATCAGCACTTATAGAGCTAGCAACATGGGAGAAAATCTATATTTATAAATACAGAGATCTTTTAATGAACTTCAACACTTCTAGGTATGAAACATAAACTTTAAGTTCATCACACCTCCACCAGAGCAGAATATTCATCCCCAAAGGAACACCATGAATTATCCAGCAGTCGACAGTTAGCTGAGAATGCAGACGATGGTCTGCGGAACATGTTCTATATTTAAACAAATGGAACCAATAAGAGTGTGTAGTTTGACTCAATCATACAATAATCTTAATTATATGATTAGCTTCGTTGAAAAGTTTTAATTAGCATTTCGAACTTTTTATTTCAGTGGTCAATATTCCTATCTTCCGATAGCCAGAAGTCAGAAACAATCATCACTCTTGCACCAAGAGGAAGCTGCACCTCTTGCAGACCAGAGGCAAACCTCTCCTCTCCCTCCTCCTATTCTCACATCATGAATAAAATTAATTTTATATTTTACAACTTAACTTTAATAAAAACAATTCTTCCCTTACATGCTTGAACGCTCAGTTATTTTGTAACTTCAATATGCATTCTTTCTATTGGCTAAACTTGTATTAGTTACTCTCTTTATTCACTTACCACCTTCACTTACTTTTCACCTGACCTTATAATAATTAACTAATATAAATCTTAGATGATTACTTTTAATATTACAGTTATAATCTGATATTCAAATATTAAATTTATTTCACACATATCTTCAAATTAAACTTTTCCAATAATTATTTGAATTAATTTTTTAAACAAGAATGTAATATAATATTTTTCTCTTTAATGAGAATACCTGTATCTGCATATTCCACTGCATTAGATTGGCTATAATAGCAATTAAATAATTACATTAGAATTTATTAAATATATTCATACTAACCCCACTTCTTATACAAAATTTGGATATTATTGGATCCTGCCACCACATGGAGTAGTCTGTCAACAGCTGATGATGAAAATGATTGCCCAGAAACATGTCCTAGGGCCGGTTTCATCAACAGATGTTAAAAATACATTAACATTTTGTTTGTTAGCACCATGTTAATAAATATATCGTTAATTTCATGTTGGAACCAATACAGTGAAGCAACTAATATATTCTTAATTATCTAGCCAGTCGTTTTGATAATCTTATGCTCCACTTACTGTTGAACTATGCAAAACAAGTTTCGCAGGCTTCTGCCTGCATCCTCAGTTGTGAGTCGACTGTCAGATTCTTTGTTGGTTGGCTGGATTTGGTGGACATTTTATGAACGTCTGGATTAATTTGTCTTCTGTTGGGATCTCAAAGTTCATAACCCTATCCTCAAATTTTTTTATATAGTTTTTTCCATATTCCCAGTTCCATGGGCCGATCTACAAATTTCAATAATTTCACTCTTATTTCTATTTCATGTTTATCTTTCCAAAAGTGATGTGCAACCGCTGATTTCTCTATCTGATTGTATCTGATGTTTCTCCAGTGTTTCTTCAGCCTGATTCCAATGCTGCTTTTTGTTTTTTCATTATATACTTTTGTTATATTCTGAACAGTTGATTTTATATATTCCTGGCTGCTTCTCCTCAGGTATCCATTTATTATCACCAGAATTAAACAGATTTTTTTGGCTAAATTTGTTCACTGGTGACAAAGTAATCCCAAACTCTCTAAGTATTTTTTGGAATTTTTTGGTGGCCCAAAGATAAGCAAATTTCATGTGGATGGTACATTCTTTTATTGCTGTCAATGTTGTAACCTGCTTTAGACTCTTCTCTTGTTTGAATTTCTTGATTTTCTTGCCTACAATTTCTTGGCCATACCCACTGAATTTTGCTGTTTGTATAATATGACATAATTCAACAGTAAGTGGAGCATAAGATTATCAAATCAACTCACTAGATAATTAAGAATATACTGTGTTAATATTTTAACAATATGTTATGACTCTTGCGTTCCACCAAGCTTTTCCAGCACAATGTTCGCTGATATGTTGATGTTCCCAAGTATTGCAAATTGCATGGATCCAGAGGGCGGTGTCAGAACCAAATGACTTCTTGAATGCACTCTAATGTACTTTTGTTTGCATAGAAGAATTCAAATGTATGGCTTATGCAATTAAAAGGAGCATAAGCACAAAGGTGTTCTAACCTTTCTCATATTTCTTCTACAATCCTATGACAACTGTTTATCACATTCTGTACCTTTCTAAAAATAACTCTTTTGAATAAAAATGTCAAAGATACATCTTACAGCCCTTTCTCTGTTATGAATGACTTTTATCCAAATATAGAAGTTCAACATCTATAGCTGTTTTTACAGCTGCCATTTTAGAACTGTCACCAGTTATTAAGCTTTTAACACAAGGGAGAGGTGATGTTAACCTAAAAGGCAGTTTAACACAGTGTTAAAGTTAACATTAGTTGATGAAACAGGATTTTTGTTAATTTGAATATTAAAGCAGACTAACAGCATGTTAACTTTTTAACACCTGTTGATTAAACCGGCTCCTAATGTTATATAAGTGGAGTTAGTGTGAACATATTTAATAAATTCTAATGGATATATTTGCACTCCTTTGTCTATTGTTTCCTTAGTAAAATTTAAACTAAATAACTGTTTTACATTGAAATAAGCATTGGCCTGAAGATGGAACCCTATGTAAACCCGAATTTAATAATCTTCCCCCTTCCAAATATTTTCGACTTAAGTTGGTTTCACCATTTTTAGATTCGATTTGTACCATTTGTTGCCAATTCTTCAAATATGACTCAAGCCATTTTATTGCTCCCATCATTTGTAATTTGTTCAATAAAATATTGTATTTTTTGTTGTATACTTTGTTCTGAATTGAACTAAGAAAAGGATTATTTGGTTTATAGAATATGCTGTACTTATCTGAAAGAACTGAGACAGTATTCTTGTCAAAAATCCCCATTATAATAATAATCACGCCAATTAATTTAAAAAATTCTTTAACATCATCATTTAGTGCATAAAATTAGGGTTATAAATATTATGGTTATTATTTTAATATTATGATTGATATTGTATGTATATATACAGAGGGTGCCAAAAAAAATGTACACACTTCAAGCAAAGATAAAACTAGTTAACATAACTAAACTGAATTTGCACAAACAGAAAATGATGAGCACCATCATCTTAGACTTTTACAGTTACAACAGCTGCTCAAAATGCCCACCATCAGCGTCAATATACTACTGAGTACATTGAACTACTGATTGAGTAATGCTTGCAAAAGTGTCCTCAACAATTGCAGCACATGCTGTTTCAATTTCTTCCCAAATGCTGCCAGTGAAGCTGGTTTTCTGCGGTATATGACAGCATTAACAGTTTTCCTACAGGTAGAAGTCCAATAGAGTTCTTCTTTGCTGTTTTAATAATACGACATAAGCTGCTTTTGCTAATCCCAGTCTCATATGCACATTGATTTGTAGATTTCTGCGATGAGTTCTCAACACATCCCAAAACCATAGCCGAGGAGGCGGGACTTGTTGCTGTGTGAGGTCTCCCAGATCTGCCCTTATGAACATTGCATACAGTACCATGAGTCTCAAATTGTTCTCAAATGCATCTAATTGTTACTCAAGTTGGCAGTTCTGTTCTGGACACACTCTCCATTGCCTTTGTACTTCAACAACATTCTTGGTTTTCCAATACCGCTTCAAAATTGCTTCCTGCTGTTCAAATAATAATCTTGACTCCATTTTGTTGTAGCAACGCCACCATAATGTAATGTGAGTCAAATCTGTTTACAGAACATCATACGATAATCTTGGCTTCATTTGTTCATTATTGATTTACCTTTCATGTAGCAATGCTTTCATAATGTATGTGAGTCACATCTGTTTACAGAACATCACACTATACATTGTTTTTTTTCGGTACAACTTTAAGCAAAAAAGTATAAGACAAAAGACAAGATGGTCTTCAGTCGCTTATCAGATTCAAAAGATACCGCATATGGATGGCAGATGTATTCCTTTTAGTAAAACTCTAGTGTGAGAACTTTAGGTTTACAAATTTGAAGAATAGTGTGGTTGAACTATTTGAACCAATCAACGAATCTCAGGATCTAACGAATAAAAAAGACATGCAATGTAAACTTAAATCAGATATCTTGTGATAATCAATAGGAAGCTAGGGTTGAACCGAGTTCCCAAATATTTGAAGAAATAAATTTTGTTGGGTAGGAGTTAATTCAAACATTAAGATTTTGAATCGAGTACAAAGGAGGTTATGAGCCTTCATCAAAAGACAGTTATTAGTTCAGCAAGAGGGAAGATATTATCACTTCATGACGATACTGTGATTAGTTCAGTGAAATATGTTGTAGTTAAGATAGTAGAATCAAGTGATTGTAGTTAATTCAGTGAGAGAAATATGCCATCAGTAAGATATTAAAGTGCAGCTCACATCAAGTTATTGCTAAGGTAATGACAGTCAGGCAATCATTATTATAAAGTTTTTATAGCAGAGTGATTATTATTATAAAGTTACCACAATGAAGTTACAGGCAACAATTTAATTTTTGATCGCGAGAAGTTACTACAGACGAGTTAAATTAAGGTTAAAATCACATAATATCATTAGACCTTCAAGTGACTGCAATAAAGTCCGAGGACATACAGACATTTTATTTTAGACATACAGCAAGTCTAAAATAAGACCTCTCATCATGAGACGGATGCCCAGCACGTCTTAAAATGTTCGAGTGTTGATTAAATTAAAACTTCAACCTGATCCCAGAAGTGTATTATTCACATAAAGAATACCCTTCCCAATTGACTACAATTAATTAAAATCTCTCTTAATTACCTATTCTTCGCTTTGAAACCGAAGGCATAGATAATATCGAACTCCAGAGCGTGAGCTGTAGCAGATCAACATCATTGAAGTGAGACAGTGATTAATTGACCATTTAATTATATCAATTAATCATATATTGTTTATCTAATTTAATTATACAACACATATAGTTAATCAACATCCCCCATAACCAAACATTATAGTTTCCAGAATCCAATAGTATACATCACAGTTATCTTTCTATTATATTTGTTAATTTCATTATTACCTCTACATTATTGAAAAATAAACAAAAATATTAAAGTCTCATCATCTTATGCATTTTATATCTGCTTTTCATTTTAACATGCAAATACTAAATATACCTGAATATCATCAGTTGGCAGTGTAAAATCAGGAATGCATATCATAACTTCATTTTGTGCATATTCAGTGAAAGCCATGAGGACATCCAGAGTTGAGAGGCATTGAAGAGCTGTGTTCCAAACTTCATAGCTGCAAAAGATACAGAATATAATGCAATACCAATTTTTATCATTCAATAGTTTTTACCCCCATCAACTACATATCTTCCAATTCGGATGTTTCTTTTTCCTTCATTTTTAATTCAATATGCCTAATAACAGCAATATTAATTACTGACATATGGAGGAATTACAATATAATAACATTTGCCGTAGAAGTTCTAAACTTACTCTGAGCTAAATTTTGCAAAAATTCTTCGGTTCAGATCTTTCAGAACATTCTTCTCTTGATCTTCAGCAGCTATCTGACGTGAAAGCAATCCCTGAAACAATGATTGTATTCTAAACTTAGGTATTCATTTTTTTTACACTAAACTTGGTGAGAAACTGAAGATGGGAGAGATTCTCCAGAAACATGTCTTACTTTTATGTAAGTAAATGGAGTTTAGTGTAAACAAATGAATACCTAAGTTTAGGATATATTACCACTCTATTGTCAACAGCTTCATAAGTACAATATTTAATGATTGCATTGCTTTTGAAATTTTATATCTTATGTGCAGCACTTTTAATATGACTTTGTTCTCAAAACGTAAACAATCCCAAAAAGTTAAAGGATAAAATGACAAAATTCAATGTTTTTATGGCCAAATGTTGAGCAATAACATGTGAGGGTGTATTGTCATGGCAAAGGCACCAACCAGGTGGATGCAGCTCAGAATGTTTTATTTACAAGTACACTAGGCAGAGTCAAGGTTGATATTTTCAAAGTAGTTCCCAAGAAGTTGTATGCATTTGGCCCAATATTATATGTCAGTCTTGGAGGACATGCTGGAAACTGTTTTTATGGCAAAATGTTGAGCAATAATGTTTCAAATATGAGAGTGTATTGTCATGGTGACGGTGCCAACCAGATGAATGCAGTTTAGAATGTTTTCGGTCAGGATGCTCAAAAGTTTTGTAATAATCCCCATTAACCATTGTTTGCAGGGGAACTTCATATTGATAAATTATTCCACAACAGTCGAAGAACGGGTCACCATTGCTGACCAAACAATCTTCATCTTATTTGATGTCTGAGAAATATGTGAGTTTAGACTGAGTGCCGATTTGCTTTGGAATCGTAATGATGCAGCCAAGTGTAATGATAGAATTCAGGTGTGCCTCACCATGCTCTGGTACCAGATGCTGAAGCTTCCCTACATATGTCCACTTGCACCATCATCTTTCCAGGCATCAGCAATCTTGACACCCATCTGGCACAATTGCATCTTATGTGATCATGCATAATGCTGAGCTCACTACCATGGGAAATGTTATATATCTGCCAGTATCCGCTGCTATTCAGCAATCTTTCCAAACAATGATGATACTTTATTAATCATGATCTTGTTCAATGTAGTGGTTGGAGCACCCGGACAGCCCTTCTTTGTGGTTGAAACATGGCCTCCCCAAACTCTTTGAACTACCAATTGATTGGGCAAACATAATCACCATATGCTTGCTATAACATTTTAGGCTACCATATCAGATTTCTGCAGATGGAAGCAAAATTTCAGAGCAGCATACACTTCATTACGAAGTGACTTTATTTTATGCAGCCAACTGGCAAACACTTGCTCTTTGCTGGCATCCTTTACTATGATGCATGTACATACATGCTTCAAATTTTTTTCATTAATCACATAAGACCTGTTCTTCTCATGAAAAATTGTTTCACCACATCTCCGCTGTGTATTTAGAAAAAATTTATTGACTAGCCCTTGTATTTTGCAATCATTTCCCAAAAAGTCTGTTGTGACTGAATGAGTGTGCTAGTGAGCATTTGAGAACTTTTTCCACAGCTATTTTGTAACATATATAATTACAAAATGGCTGTATGCATAATTTTTAAATTTTCAACATAGCTAAAGAATATAAAAAGACAGCACTGCACTATAAGGTGCATAAAGGATTTTAAAAAACTGAAAAGTAAAAAGCATACTTTCCATTGGTTTTATTTGTACGTCAGAGCTTAATTTCTCACACTTTAAAAAAGGCTGATCAACCTTTTCAGTTTCTCTTTTTTACATTTAGCACTTGACACATTTGTAATATAATTTGCCACATTTGTAATATAATTTGCTTTTAAAGAATGATGTTAATTGATTTATATTTCACAGCCACTTATGACACTAGAACTACACACCTTTTCAGAAGTGTGTCATGACATGAAAGTTCTAAATACATAACAGTAAATTAAATTTATTCCTTAACTTCTTGAAAGATATATTAAAAACCGAAAAGTAAAGACAAATCTAAAAGTGAAATCTAAATCTAAAGTGAATACCTTTGTTTCCGCTGTCCAGTATCTCCTGAATCCTTTTCTTTGTCCTTGTAACTCATAATCACTTCCAGCTTTTCTACATGCAGACTCTGGGATTTCCAACTGAAATCGTTTCTTGTCTGACCCAATATAGTTTACCTGCAGTTAAAGAAATTAAACTAATAAAAGGTATGCTAGTCTAGCAGTCTGCTGTTCCCCTGACCAACAACAAGGAACACTACATGCAAGTTTTCATTTCTGTAAGTGAAAGATTCAAAATGTTCATACAATGAAACTTCAATCCATTGCTTCTTGCAGGAAAGCACAATAAAACAATTTGCAAAAACAATGAATGGGGAAAGGAGTCCAAGAATGGGCATCTCTGAAACATTAAAATTGGGGAGGGGGCCTACTGACTAAAATGAAGAAAGTCTGCAGAATGCAGAAATATGTTAATATATTCATTTTAAAATTTCAAAATATTAATATATTCATTTTAAAATTTCAAAATATTCAGAGGGGTTCCATCTCCTAAGAGATGCCCATCGTCTAAAATAACCTTTAAGTCTTTCATTAAATACCCTCACATGCTTAATGGAGTGTACCATAACTTTGTTAAGAATAAAACTTTGGCTTCCTTTTCATGCCAAGTGCATAGTGCAAGAGTTACAATAGACAATGAAAAGGAGATTCCTTTCTGCAAAAGTTCATTCTGAGCCAGCTTTGTCTGTTATCTGCCTCTTGCATCTTCATTTCTATTTTCACTTACCCTCCTCCACGCACATGCCACAGCAATACACGCTTCATTTAGTAATGCCTTGCAGCTTCACACATGAGAAAATAATGTGCACCTTACAAGATATGTTTCAAAACCATCGTACTCTATTTGTTGCAATTTATCAATGATTTGTGGTTAAAAAGTGATCAATAAAGAATATAATTTATATGAAACAAAAATATATGTTCAATTGATGCTGGAAAACAATGCTTTGAGGAACAATCAATGTGGGTTTTAATTTATTTTTTATTTTTATGATGAAACTATGTCTGGGAGTATATAAATCAAATTATACTTTTAGGAATGACGGAGTAAGGTTTCAATGTACCTACCTTATGATTAAGGCAAAAGTATGAGTAATGTTTTATTTAAAATGGTTTAAAAATGACACATTTGCAGATGTAATTGTTTTAATATGCACACAGATGAACTTCAAATATGAATGTTATAACATGATTCTTACTTCTCCTATATTACACAAATAAAAACCAAGAGATTTCAGAACCATCATTTATTTCAAGCGACACCATGATATACCTCAAATGTGAATCCTTTGTTATGTGCTGGCTAATGAGAACTGTTTTCCCAGTCCCACATCCTTTACTGATGGTAGATATTAAGCAGCTACTTAAAGCTTAATAATTTTTATTACTTTAATGTGAAATGAAATTTTTCCAACATTAATTTCATAAGTTATACTTTTTATTCTGCATTGATTGCACTATAACTGCTCTTCAACTAGGCCTGACAGTACCGATATTTTTTCCTTATTTCTATTTATAGTACATTGAAATTAAAATTTATTGAAACGCTAAAATAAATATACAAAATGCAAAGAGACTTCCATCTATCTGGTTCACCACATTTTAGATGTAACCTCTCACAATTACAAAAAAGTTTTAATACAATAATTGGTTTTATGAAACATTTTTATCTAAATTCTAAATAAATAAAATATAAAATTTCCACCTTGATTGCATCAGTCCCCAGTTCCCAGCTTTCATCATCAGCAGCCTATTGGAATTTCAGGGGACCATGCTCTGACCCAGTCAAAGGCACCAAAATAAAATATTTTAATAACTATACCATAATTTTATCAGCTACCTACAATCTCTAGAAACTACAAATACTTTATTTCCCAAATACCTAATATAATGATGGATTTATACATCTACTATGACAGTTTCCAATATCACAAGCTCAATAATTTGAATCAATTAATGAGGGGCAGTAAAATAAAAACCGAACACTAGCTACCAGATGACAATGGAATTTGTTTTATTCAAAAGTAATTGCCATAAATATTAATACATTTATCCCACTCTCCCAGTTCAAAGAGTTTGGGGGCTCCATGTTTCAACCTTGTTGAAATCTTGCAGAAAGAGGTTTGGTTGCTGACAGATCCATAACATCACCCACTCTTGCACTTCTTTATCCGAATGAAACAGACACCCACGAATGTCTTTCTTTAGGTTGCCAAAAATGTAGAAGTCACAAGGGGAAAGATCTGGGCTGTAAGTAGACAAGCAGAGGGCCCCTGTGGTAATACATGGCAGAAATACATACTCTTCCATGTGGAAGTGCTGTAAATGTCTCGGACATGCAGCCATTCTGTCAATCTTTTGTCTCTCTGTCAGTTGATGTGGAACCCACTATGTGTAAATTTTTCAGAAATGCAGATGATCTTTGATAATGACATGCACGGAGCCAAGGCTAATGCCAACCTGAACAAAATTTCTTTCTCTGTGATTGATCCGTTTTCCTGGATTACACGATAAATCTGCATAATCACATCAGTCATAATGGCTTGATGAGCATGTACCAGGTGCACTCGTCTTGCCCTGATGTGCATTCTTTGCAGAATCTCTGCTGCCACTCATCCACACTTGTCAAGAACATGCAGTGTTTGCCATACACAGCATGGACCGCCACGGGTGGCCGAGGTCGTTAAGTCTCGGACTCGTGAGCGGGAGGTCTGGGTTCGAATACCGCCAGGACCGTCCTTCCTGATTGAGGTTTTTTCCAGGTTTTCCTCAGTCCTCATGAGTGGCAAATGCCGGGGAGGTGCCCTAAACTTAGGCCTGGAAGGATTCCTTCCATAAAAATAAATCCTTTCCCAATATATCATTTCATCTCATGTGTCATCAGTGTCCATCGCCTGTGGTGCCTCTGTAGCAAAAACAGGCGTTAAACACATTCATTCATTCATTCAATATACACAGCAGGTATGCGACGATGAATTTCATGTTCCAGCACACTCAGCCACCAAGAAACGAACCATATTTCTCTGCTCTTATTTGCTTACCTCCATTTCCAATGCTGGAGGGACACATTTGTCACTATGCTCATCTCCAGAGGAATAAAGAAACAACTGTGGGGACCTGCGTGTTTTCACTATGCATTTCTCCTACTCTACAGATGGCAGTATTGATACGTAACAGTATTGCCAGTTGTTGCGAGGAATATATTTTATTGCAGGTGTTTGGTTTTCTTTTGAGTGCCCCTCATAATATAATTCCACTCCCAGCCATTCCCAAGCCATAGACATTGTTCCAATAGCAATAATTCCCTTCTTAAAACTTATTTTTTATTTATTAAATTGTTTGCGTTAATCTATACCAAAGAATAAGGCTGAACATTCAATCCAGACTCTTAGTTTGCCAAAATCAAACACCAAAATTTCTTTGTTATCTAAACATACAGCTATTAACTACCCTTTAAGTTATATTTTATTTACTTTCCCAATTAATATCTGATTCTATTTATTTTTAACTTTACTTAAAAACTCTCCTATTTCCAGCTATCTTCATCAAGGCTTCTTTTTATCTAATTTAAACTATCTCTCTTATAAACACTTTTCTCCAGAGTCCTTTCCCTTTGCAAACAGTAAATATTCCATATCCTCCTTTCCTGCACACAATGGACACTGATTCTGAGGAAACCCTTTCCTTGTTCCTTTTAATCTCCCTACACCTGCTCCTCCCCTTGGAATTCTCTGTTTTTTGCTTGATTTATCAATATATTTCTCTCTTTTCCATTTATTTTTTATTGATATATAAAATACTAAGGATCTATTTAGAATTATCTCACTAAACAACTTTAGTATTTCTCTATCTCCAAATCTCCTTCTTGCACTTTTCCAAAAACCATTTACAGTGTCTTCCCTTCTCTACATATACCTAATCCATTGTTCTCTAAAATAATCCTAAGACTATAATTCCACCCATTGCTCCTTAAACTCTGTTATTGAATTTCAAAGCATTTTCTTAACAAGCCCATTTCATTTGAATTTAGAATTCTAAACCAATATTTAAGAGCTCTCTTCATTATCATACTTTTCCTTTCCACTATTCCCATTTTAATTTGTGCAAATTCCTTTGCTGTTGCACTTGGTAGGCCTAAAATTTCCTACAAAATATCCACAATTTTCTACCTCTTTCCAGTCCCCATATTTCAATAACATATAACATTTAGATCACGACCACCATATTGTAGCACTTACATCATTTCACTCCAGTAATGTTTCTTGCTTCTAAACCTAATGCTGGACTGGAAACTTTAAAACAATGTCTTTTTTCTCTTAATCCAGTGTTTATCATTTTCCACTTAGAACTTACAAATCAATGCCCAGATCAATTGCCTGTTCGGCAGCTTATTGTCTCTGGACACACACTGAGGGATTTCCTGAATGGGTGGCCAGTCCAATATCAGGGTTGCCTCCAAGACATCACAAACACAAAAAGATGCCAACACAAGCACAGAAATGAATTAGAAGGTAATCCATAGAAATATAACCTGGCATATGCCCTTTCTAAAAATGAACTGGGGAAAAAC
This sequence comes from Metallyticus violacea, assembly GCA_030762175.1. NCBI lineage: Eukaryota > Metazoa > Arthropoda > Insecta > Mantodea > Metallyticidae > Metallyticus > Metallyticus violacea. Next base: position 35,248,498 of record CM060835.1, read on the forward strand.
CATGGAAAATTTCAGTCAAGTTAGCTGGCCACAGTGTATGAACCTGGGACCCCCCAATTACAAGTTCCAAGCATTAAATCCTGAATCAACCCACTTGGTTTGTGAATAGCAGAAAATATTGTATTTGCATTTTTAGCAACTCTACCATAGAGTGCTAATCATCTACAAATGTGAATGAACAAGCTCAAAATGCCTTGCTGATTTTATACTCAAAACAAAGCTGAATAGTTTCAACATTAATTATTACGAGTCAAACTATTTAAAAGATAGGCTTCCAAACTTCATTTATTCAAGATATGATACATAACAACTGAGGATATGAACAAAGGTTCACGAAACATGTCCTGGTTAAATATTGAGTAAGGAAAGCTAGGAAGAGCGTCTTTAAATAATTAAACTGACAAGAGATTAAGGATGAATAGCTTAGGATGCTTGTTACTCCTGTTCATGTGCACAAACATCCCTTATCTTGACATCAATTTAACATCCTAATGCCTTCTCAAATACTATAACTATTATAAAAATACTGCAATAAAGGATGGTATAGTTTGACTACTTTATGTTGTAATCTACCTTGCAGCCAAAATACTTTTTCTGACTCTCCAGATAATCATTTAAATCTTTCTTGATTTCCTTCAGTTCTTCCATCACAGTATCATATTCTGGATCCACACCTTTACTTGGATTTATTCGACCCAACTCTTTAGCTTCTTCATGGTCAAAAGCAGTCTGTAAAGAAAAATAGTGATATGTGAGGCTACCATTCATCACTTTAAAATAAAATAAAAAAAATGACTGAAGAAAAACTGTATTATTGATCCAGTCTCAAATATTCAGATTTCTGATACCTCTTGCTTTCACCCCAGTCACGCTGAACTGAGATATTGTGTGAATATATGCAAATATATGCAAAAACATTTAAATGTATGTAAATCTTAATATTATGCACCAAAGAATTAATACCAAACTTAAATGAACTTTTCCTTTAATGTATGTAATAAAATATATATAAACCTGCTTTTGTGTGACCTCAATTTAACATATGCCTGCATTTAATGCAAGAAATTTTGAGTCCTGAAAAGTATTCCATAAAAGTAGTGTAATTTCATATGTTGTTTAACATAATGTGTATGAGCGCAAAAACCCATTTTTAATGTAGAAAATATTTTTGGGCATATACATCCGAGGTGGCCATCTCAGATACCAATATTCCCAAATATTGAAGGTCGTGCACTGAGCAAAGCCAAAAACTAAGGATGTTACACTGCTTAAACCAATGCTGCTTCACTTCCACATATGCAAGCAATGTTTATACTTTAACATCATAATGTCAATTAGTGTTGATTTTTGGTGGTCCGTTGCAGTGTGTAATGTGAATTATCAGCTTGCATTCAGTTTGTTCACATATTATGTTTCAGTTGAGTCAGAGCTGGCTTCAATAGTTTATTATGAAGGCAAAAAGAAAAACTTTCTTTCAAATGCAGCAGATTGATGAAGATGATGGTATAATGATTACAATGACAAGGATAAAGAAATAAAACCACCAATATTCCAAGAAGCTATTGCTATTATAGATGTTGCTCAGAGGTTTATCACATCATCTTAAGTGGACAACTCTATTATAGTGTAAACTAGTTAGAGATGAATATTTTAAACTTAAAATGCAACAGTGCTAAAAAGGAAACTAAAACATTGATTTTGAAAAACAAGGCACAATGAAAGTTGTGTAAATTTGTATATAGGCAAAGTAATTTATTGTGTTGCTGTCATTTGTAAATATTTATATAGTGGATGTTGTGACATTATTGTACAAAAGCTAGAAAATTGTAATCTTGGACTACAGTATTTTTCGCATAGATGCAAAATGCTATGTAACTGTAGTAAAATATATGAGTATGTTATCTGCTTGTGTTACTGTTGTCATGTGTAATATGAGGGCTAATCAAAAAGATACTTCCATTTACATATTGTAGGCACAATAATTCCCATAGTAAGACCATTTACTCAGATGTATACTTGATTAAGTACACTTGGAGCAGTGGTATAGGGAAATGAAGTTCACACAATTATTAGTTGCTGAGCTGCAAGTGTTCTAAATGAGTGGTGCAATAAAGAACCCATTGCATGTGAGGTAAGCTACAATAATATGATTTCTTGTGGTAAAAAAAATGAAAGCAACTGAAACCCATCATTAACTTAGTGAATTTTATGGACCAATTGATGGTGCTGGCGGCGGCGGTGTAATACAATCGTGTCATATGTTTAAAGTTGGGCAAATGAATGTCCACGATGACGAAGAAATTGGCTAACTAATGAATGAAGAACTGACTCAGATGGTTAACAAAAAGGTTAGAAAAAACCATTGATTAATCCTTTTGGACTTTCTGATCAGTTTCTGCAGGTTTGACACAGTTTGCTTTTCAAAATAAAAGATTTACAAATAGGCTATCAACAATTTTTTTCTCTATGCGTCTCACACAATGGAATTCTCAATTGCAAACACTTTTTGAGCAAATGCAGTTCAGCATATGACCTCCATTCTACCAATGCTTGAAGTGTTGTGAATCAAGCTACAATTGGACTTAGTGATCATGAAGCACAAATAATTAAAATTGAAGCTAAATCCAGGTCATTTACATCAACATTAATTAAAAAATGAATATTTAATACTGACAGTATTTCGTATATGAATTATCTCTTAAACAAAGAAGACTGGCTTAATGTGTATAATGCAGTTAATACTAATGAGAAATTTAGATTGTTTGTAAATAGTTTTATGTTCTGCTTTAACACCACCTTCCCTCTCAAAACATTAAGAACATGCAATGAGAAAAAAAGAGAAATTGGATAACTAAGGGGATAAGAAAGTCATGTGAACATAAAAAGTTATTGAATGAATTAAGTAAGGTTATTAAAACATCAGAATTTGATGATTAGTTTAAGAACTATAAATGCATATTAAATAAAGTAATAAGCCAAGCAAAAATTAATAACAATAATAATCATACTAAAAACTCTAATAATAGGACTAAAGCTACATGTCAAATAGTAAACCAAATGACTAATAAAATGCATCATACACAAAGTAATATAGAACTTGATTACAGATGCAACTCAAGGTGCTCCATGTTTTAACACTTATTTTACAGAAATAATTAAAGAATTGATCCAAAACAATAATGGACATTTCAATGCCCCTGTAAAGACTAGTACTACCAATAATATAAATTCATGTTTTAACACTTTTACAGAAATAATTAAAGAATTGATCCAAAATAATGGACATTTCAACGCCCCTGTAAAGACTAGTACTACCAATAATATAAATTCTATATATCTTTATGAAGTTACAACCGAGGAAATGATTAATACAATAAATGGATTGAATAATACATATTCTGCATGTGTTGATGACATACCAGATATAATTATAAAAAAAGTGCAGTGCATACATAATTAGAGCACTTGTTCATCTGTGTAATGCATCTAAATATAGTGGAACATTCCCTGACACATTAAAAACATCTAAGGTAATACCCCTACACAAAAAAGGGAAAAAGACTGAGGCATCAAACTACTGTCCAATTTCCATTCCTTCAATATTCTCAAAGACATTGGAAAAAATAATGTATTTGAGACTTCTTTCTTTTTTTGAAAAAAATAATATATGGATTTCGACACAAAAAAATCTACTGAGACTGCAATATACACATTCTTAAACAGTATTATAACTGCCCTAGATAATAAAGATAAAGCCATTGGCATATTCTTAGATTTGAGTAAAGCTTTTGATATTGTTAACCATCAATTTTGTTAATGAAATTGTTTGATTTTGGCATAAGAGGACCAGCATATAATTGGTTTGAATCTTACCTCACATACCAGAAACAAATAACAGAAATTACATATGCAGACCATAACAAATACTCTCAGCAGTCCAATCTAATTTACTTGATATAACATGTGGAGTTTTGCAAGGTTCTATTCTCAGCCCATTGCTATTTATTTTGTATATAAATGACCCAACAAATAATATTCAAGTGCATAACATTATACTATTTGCTGATGATACTAATTTACTAATAACAAATACCAATGATGATATGTTAAGGAACTCATTATCGTGGATAGCTAATAACAACCTGGTCTTAAACACTGATAAAACAGTTTGTTTTAAGTTTTATATTACTGATAACTCAAATAATAATAATAATAATAATCCCGAAGTGAAATTGAATAACAAATTAATCTCATACAAAATTGAAACAAACTTTCTAGGCCTGTGGATTCAGAATAATTTAAAATGGAAATCACATATTAAATACCTTCTAAGCAAATTAGGCAGGAATATATATGCCTTAAAAATTTTAAGCCAAAATGCTAGCCTTTGTATACTTTTAATAGCTTATTATGCTCACATACATTTGGTAATGAAATATGGAATACTTTGGGGAAATTCACCAGAAGCTAAAGATGTATTTATTACACAAAAACAAGCCATTTGTATTATATGTGGTGAAAAGAAGTTATGCTCATGTAAACCTCTATTTAGTAAACTTGGTACACTTGCATTGGCATGTACTTACATATTAGAAACAGTCTTATTTGCAAAAATGAATAGATTTAATTTCCAAGATAACAGAAATATTAATATGCATTATACTAGAAATAATAAGGACATTATTCACATAACCTCTACCAGAACTATAATGTGTAAAAATGGAATATTTCAAGCCAGTATAATGATATATAATTTCCTTCCCAATGTCATTAAAAATATAGAAAAATATAAGGTAAAAGGTTTTCTTGCAGGAGCACTGCTTTTATATAGTAAATGAATATCTGCAATTTAATAAATATCCATATATGTAAGTCATTGTGTTAACCAGCTTGTATCACATTATCCTTCTTTCTTGTGTCATATTCAATCTATTATATATTGTAAATAAACTTAGGTTAATATATGTAATTTGTATAAATTGAACTAATGACGTATCCTGTATCAAAGTACTATGTACAGCATTGATTTCTGAGGATTAACAAATTGAATTGAAGATTTATAGAAAATGTGTGCAATTTGCTCTAAACTCAATTTAAAGTAAATGCTCTTTAAATAAAAAAACATTTTAAAAAAAAGTCAGGTCCTTGTAAAAATGCTAAATAGAGGTTATATACTGTAATTTGCTATAAAATCATGTCACTATTTATTCCACTATTTTAAAGGTAATTTATAGCATTGTATTTTATGTTTTAACACAACTTGTATTTGATCTCAGAAGCTTCAAGTGGAATATTTAGCAGACAAAATAGTGTATAGGTGGTTTCCTCTGAGTTCCAGTTTCTCCTACTATTCATTCTACTGACTGCTCCATCACTATTTCATCCAATCGCCATTATTCAGCACATACACATACAATCTGAGCTAGTCTGTAATCTCCTGAACCTAACCTGTGTCAAACTATCTTGTTGGCTTCAACAAGTGAAAATATATTAGAACATGTTTAGAATGATCAAAGTTCTAAATCTACAAGGAACAAATATCATACAACATGAGCGTATAGAATGAACAATAATAAATTACCATAAATTTATATTTAAGTTTTGACAGCAATGTCTACAAATGTGCATGTGCTTCTAAGGTGTATTGGATTAGTGGATGTGCTGCAATGTAATTAAATGTTGTTGCTTTTAAACCAAGATAAATTTAAAGTAAAGAGCACTTTTATGCCATGATATTCTATGACTAAACCGGGATTACATGAGAGAGGTGTCTTGAGGTACAAAATTTGGGGATCCTTTCCCTTCACAAATCACAATTAATTGATGGTATGCATATACAAGGATTGGAACTTAAATAGTGGCAACACTGCTGTGGAGAGGCTATGCAAGGAATCTAATATTGTCGCTATAGCACACATTGTTTACATACCTATCTTTTCTCAGAGCAAATGGACTCTACCTTCCCACATCACCAGCGTGCGCACCATCGAGAGAAACACAGTCACTTGTGAGCTAGCGGTCTAACGTATTGTGGCCACTATGTTTTCGGAACAATGGAGTTGGATCAAGATTGAATGTGCCAGAGGTCGTACTGCACGACAGTGTCATAAAGGTCTTCAAGAGGCTTGCGGGGGAATCTGCATTTCCTTACAGAACAGTGGCACGTTAGGTAAAAGCCTTCAAAGATGGTCAGCAAACTGTGGCAGACATTAATCGGGCAGGTCGTCCTACGAGCGTCAGTGAAGAAATGCATGCTCTTGCCGCGTTACTGGACAGTGATCGACGCCAGACGATTCGTGAGCTGGCCCAAGAAACCAGATTGCGCATACGACTGTGCTTCACATCCTGAAGGAACGGCTGAGCATGCGAAAAATTGCATCTCTACGGGTTCCGCATGATTTGACGGAAATGGGGAAATGGTTGCGTTACGACGCTGCTAAGACGCACTTGGAGCGCTATGAGCGCGAAGGAGAGACTTTCTTACGCCGTATCATAACTGTGGATGAGACATGGGCCAAATCGTATGAGCCAAAACTGAAACGCCAATCGAACGAATGGCGTCAGTATGAGTCACCACGAAAGTCGAAAGTTCGTCAGAGCCCCAATACAGTGAAAGTTATAGTGATTCTCGTGTGGTGGTGGTGTTATCCTAACGCATTACATTCCTCCATGGCAGATCGTCAATGCTGAGTATTATCGTTCGTTTTTTGGAGCACCACCTGCGACCAGCTTCGAGAAAGAAGCGGCAACACTTTCTGCAGAATCTACCCATCATTTTGCACGACAATGCTCGGGTGCATACAGCGCAAGCTGTGGCTGATTTGTTCGGTCGATAGGACTGGGAAGTACTGTACCATCCACCATACTCCCTGGACTTAAGTCCTTGTGACTTTGATGTGATTCCAAAGATGAAGGAATCACTTTGTGACATTCGCTTCAGAAGTGTTCCAGAGATTCGACAGACAGTAGATTGCTCCATCTGCACCATCAAGAGAACAGGCTCTGCTAAAGGTATACTACGACTTCCACATCGCTGGTGACTACATTGAAGGACAGTAAAAGTTGCTAACATGTAAATCTTTTGTATTGGTTGTAAATAAATAGTTGCCACTATTTAAGTTCCAACCCTCGTATTAAGAGAGGGATGATAATCTCATGAAGATGCAGACTGCAAAGTGCAACCGTTAAGAGCAAAATGGATAAAAATTTGACAAGAATGGAGCACATGTTGAAAACAACATATGTTCATAAATATTATACTTACAAAGCTGTTAACAATGGAGTGGTAATATATCCTAAACTTAGGTATTCATTTTTTTTTACAGCTTCAACAAAAAATATTACCAACAAGTTTCAGGCCTAACCATGCGAAACCCTTTGTCACCTTTTCTAGCAGTTATTCATGAATTCATTTGAAACACACATCACAAAAGCCTTCCCTTTAATTTTCAAGTCATGGTATAGGTATGTGGGTGACATTTTTGCAATAATACTGAAGAAAAAGTCAATAGCTGTCCTGAAACTTCTTAATTTGCAACATGAATCTATACAATTTACCATAGAATAAGAAAGAAATGATTGGCTACCATTTCTAGATTTAAAAATTATAAGAAATGGAGATTGTTTGAATTTTGGAATTTACAGAAAAGAAACACATTCGAACACTACATAAAAAATGAAAGTTATAACCCCATTCCATATAAGTTTGGCAAGATTGATGAATATTTCACTCACAGAAACAGAGTACAAAATAGAATACAAACAAATAATAAAGAAGCTATAAGCAATGGTTTCAACAAAGACAGTGATAAAAATTATCAATAAATCTAAAAGACAAAAAGGGATAAGGGAAGTTTCCACACTGAAAAACACAAAAGAAGAATACAAATTCAAAAGTTTCACCTACCATCCAATTTACAAGTTCAAGAAAATTTTCAAAGAACATGGGATAATGTTAGCCCCAAAGAACAGATACAACATCAAGAATTTATTAGATTGCACAGTAAAAGACTCCATCAGCAGAACAGAAATCAGGAATTTAGGAAATAAAATGTGCAGATTGTGAGCAGAGTTACATAGGCAAAACGAAGAGAAGTTTGGAAATTTGCAGGAAAGAACATTTTACGAATATTCAGTTTAAGCAGGTGGATAAATCAGCAGTAGCAGCTCACTTTTGGACCAAAAAACATGAAATAAAACTGCTGAAACATCTTCACAACCCATTGGAGTTATCCACTTGGGAAAAATTTTTTATATTAAAAAACAGAGAAAACCTAATGAATTTCCAGTTTACTCCTATGGATGAACTCAGCAATTTCCTACTTCAACGAACAGAGGCCATCACAGAAACATCCGGGTGCCAAGCCATCATTTCGAGTAACGGCAGTTCGGTGAGCAACTGAAGATGGAAGAGATTCTCCCGAAACGCGTCTTACTTTTATGTACGTAAATGGAGTTTAGTTTAAAAAAAAATTAATACCTAAGCTTAGGAAACATATGTTCACCTTCAACAAGCCCTAAGTACTGAATTGGCAGCAGTTCTGATTCTGGAATAAAAACTTTAAAGTATGAATCTCTGCAGTCGCAGGATCCCTCACAATCTTACAACTGAGTGCAAAAAAGATTTAAGTTGTTTGAATTTATAAAATGGTGGGAAAATTTAATAGAAGAAGATCAAAGAGCATGTTTAGCATTGTAACAGGTGGTAAATGCTGGATCCAGGATTAAAACGAGTCATAGTTCTGGGTCTTCTCAGAAGAGGCTGCAAACCCCCCCCCCCCTAAATAGTGTTTGATGCTGTTTTAGGTACCGAGTGGAAACTGATGATACATGAGATGAAAAAATAAACTAGGAAATATTCAAACACATACACACGCGCACACACCTATTAAAGGAAGAAAGTCTTTCAGGCCTAAGTTTAGTGTACCTCCCCAGCATTTGTCATTTATAAGGACTGAGGAAAATCTGAAAACCTATAAGGGAAGACAATCTTCATTGAAATCAAACCCCAGACGTTCCACTCAAGAGTTTGCACATTAACAACCTTGTCCATCCATGGCAGTGCCAAAAGAATGAAGACAATAAATGTAAGCAAGAAGATGATTTGCTCTTTCTTCTCCGTTAGTAGCCATACTCTAATAATTTCCTCTTGGTAACCACAATGTACTTACTGCAAGATGATATTCCATAAAATATCTGCCCAAGTCTTGAATGAGGAAGCATCCAAAGACAGACTAGATGTAATTCTTCTGCACCATGATAATGCCTTTGCCCACATTGCAGAAGAAATAACTGCGTTTTGTAACAGATAGTAGTTAAAACATTGTCTCATTCCTCCTCTTGTACATGACTTGACCCCACATGGTTCATCCCCCAAAGTAAAGAAAGAAGCAGCAGTAGCTCACATGAAGAGTGTGTCTGTAGCATAGCTACAGAAGCATAACATTCAGCAGTTACAAAATATTTTGAGTGGTTGAATCATTATATAGAATCTGCCAGAATACTTTGAAAATATGCAATAGTACAATTTAATTTCATATTAAACTTTATTGTTTTCACTATAAAAACTTTTAATTCTCATTCACATTCTCATATGACCTTTCTGTATTAACAAAGCAGTACTCACATACTCACATGCACTATCTTTAATATAATTTATACTAAAATTACCTACCTCAAAAAACTGCAATGCTCTGGTGATATCCGGAAACTTTCCTGAAGCATCCTTCTCCTTACTACATGTACACTGAACTAACAGCTTCGATGACATGTTTTCATATTCCTCTATTTAAAAAAAAAATTATGTAAACAGCAGTTACTTGATAAAAAAAAATTAAATGCCAGAGCTACTGAATCAAAAACATCTCTCCTATAAGCAATATTATTTTATTAAATTTTATTAAAGGTTATAGAGCTTGCACGTTTCTTCTTTCTTTTTTTTCAGTTAACAACCTTATGTAGTTGTTAGATTCATATTAAAAAAGCTCAGCACCTTCAAACAAAAACAAAAATAGTGTTGCTTATCCTACATTAATGTGTCAAATTGTTAACACTAACTCCACTTACTTTTTTAAAACTTTGAGACTAGTTTCGGGAGAGGTTCCTCCCATCATCAGCTGCTGTTGACTGAATGCCATTGTTCGAAAAGGGGGATGGATGCCCATTCGCTCTTATGATGGTATCTTGTGGTTCTAGTAGAAACTTGCCGAGTTCATCCAGCGGCGGAAAATCAAAATTCATTAAGTTCTTATTTTTTAAAATGAACATTCTCTCCCATGTGGATAGTTCTATTGGGTTGTGAAGTTGTTTCAGTAATTTAATTTCTGGTTTTATTTCATAATTTTTGTTCCAAAAATGAGCTGCTATTGCTGATTTGTCTATCTGTTTCAATCTAATGTTCCTAAAGTGTTCTTTTCTTCGAATTTCTAAATTTCTTTCGTTTTCCCAATGTAGCTCTACTCACAATCTGCTCATTTAATCTCATATATTCCTGATTTTTGCTCTAAATTTTTTTATATTATATTTGTTCTAATATGTTGTTTTTTCCATGTTCTTTGAATATCTTCTTAAATTTATTGTGGTATGTTGGGTGGTATGTGAAACTTTTGAATGTATATCTTTCTTCTGTGTTCTTAAATGTGGAAACTTCCTTAAATAATTTTTGTCTTTTAGCTTTACTGAGTCTGTGTTGAAACCGTTGGTTATAGCTGTCTTCATTATGTGTTGGTGTTCCATTTTGTACTCGGTTTCAGTTAATGGGATGTTGATTAGTCTCTGTGCTAAACTGTGAAACACTGCATATTTATGTGGGATGAGGTTATAACTATAATTTTTATGTAATTTTCTGTGTGTGTGTATTTCCTGTGAATTCCAAAGCTAAGGCTGTTTGCATTTCTTATTATTTTTAAATCTAGGAATGGGAGACATCCATTTCTCTCTTCTTCTATGGTAAACTGTATAGATTTGTATTGTAAGTTAAGGAGTTTCAATGCATCTATAGAATGTTTTTTTGGTATTATTGCAAATATGTCGTCCACATATCTATGCCATGTCTTGAAGATCAACGGGAACGCTTTGGTGATATGTACTTCGAAGGAACTCATGAAAAGATCTGCCAGAAAAGGAGACAAAGAGTTTCCCATAGCTAGGCCGGAAACTTGTTGGTATTATTTTTTATTGAAACTGAAGAAGTTTTGTTGGATGCAAATCGGTTAGTTTCAGCAAATCTTCTACTTCTTCTGGTTTTAAGTTAATAGATGTTAACCATTTTTTTAAAATTTGCATTGGAATGCTGGGAAATAAGGCTTTCACATCGAATGACACCATTATATCATCAGTTTTTATTTTGCTATGTTTAAGTTTTTCAACTAGTTCAAATGAATTTTTAATGTTTAAGCTTTGGAATTTTTTAAACGAATTGAAAATGTTGATCAGTTTTTTTGCTAGTTGGTATGTGGGTGAGTTTATGTTATTAATTATTGGTCTCATGCTGTTATCATTTTTGTGTATTTTTGGAAGTGCATAAAGTCTGGGAATTACCGGGTTACTCTGTGTAATTTTAATTTTTTCTGTAGTGGACAGTATATTCACTGCATTTAATGTTTTATCAAGTTTTTTGTGCATCGGTTGAGTGGATTCTTTTCTATTGGTTTATAGGCTTCTCCCATTAACATATTCTCTACTCTATTTTTGTATTCTTCCTGGTCTAAAATGGCAATTTTATTTCCTTTGTCTGCTTTTGTACATATTAGTGGCTTTTCTTTTAACTTTTTTAATGTATTTCTGTAGTTTTTGAATTTATTTTCGTTTTTTATGTTTTCCAAAATGTTTTTGCATTTCATCTTAACAAATGATTTCTCGCTATCTTTAAGGTGGTGGGTGGCTATGTCGATGTCCGCTATGTATTCCTCTATTTTTTCTGAAAAATCTACACACCTTTTGAGGCCTTTGTTTAGGAATTGAATTTCTTTGTTTGAAAATGTGGAGCTGGAGAGATTAATTACATTGTTTATTGTTTGTGCGCATGGGGTTGGTACAGTTTTGGTTTGGTGTTTTCGTAGATTGTGCAGTTTCTTTTTTAGTTTTTGGTTCTTGTATTTCATGTGGTTCTTTAAATTTTGATCTGAATTTCGCTGTAAGTTTGTCCATAAATGAAGGCCTAATGTTTTGGATAGTTTTAGATGTAAATCGTACATTTTTAAGTCATTTTCATTTAGTTTTTTATATTGTAGGCTTTTTTCTATTTCTATTACTCTTTTTTCAGCTGCTTTTTGATGAATGCTATTGTCTATTTTAACCGTTTTTCTTACAAATTTAGGGGTGACTTTATTTTAGGCATAATTTCAGAAAATGTATGTTAGCTGCAATATTTCTCTTCTTAATTGGTAATTTTAAATAGGTTTTAATATCCCGTTTTGTGTAATTTAGGTTCAAATTATATGTTGTGAGGTTGTTTGTGTTTGTATTCGCCATGTTTCTTATTGACCACGTATTGGATGAATTTGACACATTAATGTAGGATATATTACCACTCCATTGTCTACAGCTTGATAAGTACATTTTTACTTAATTATAGTGTTGCTTATTATTAAAAAAGATGCACATTTTTACATACATTACTAAATTTACAGAAATATTTAAAATTAGATTTTAAAATTAATTTCCTACCTAATGAGAAAAAAATATATAATTTATCCAATAAATTGTCTGGATTGTTAGAAAATTTACAGAGGGGAAAATAAATATAAGAGCGTGGTATGATATTGGTTTGATATTAAAGAGAACAAATTCAGAGCGTAATTAGTTTTTTTGTATCTGGGATTTTCACATTGAAATATAGTATATCACAAATTATTATTACAAAATCACTCAAATTTCTCTAATTTTGTTCCACTTACTTGGACATGTTTCAAAGGCAGCGACTGGGAAGCAGCCAGTGGGACCAGGTTGAAGATGGAGGCAAATGCCTTTGAAACATGTCCAAGTGGAACAAAATTAGTGAAATTTGAGTATTTCGTAATAATAATTTGTCATTTCATAGCATAATGTTATATTTTGATATTCCCCCTTAAAGTTTAACACTTTGCTCAAACATTTCTCCATATTCATGATTCCCTCATGGAAGTTGATTTCTTCAAGGCCTTCAAAATAATTGCTTACCTCCTGTATCATCTATTCATTTGACTTAAGTTTTGTGTCTAGTCAGGAAAATTTTGAGTTTCAGGAACAGATGGTAATCTGAGGGAGTGAGATTTGCATAATAGAATGGATGCGGAAGCATTTTAAATTGTAGTTTGCTCAAATTGTCCTGAGCGATGTGGCTTGAATATACCAGGGCATGGTGAAACAGAAACTTCTTTTTGGCTATTCCTGGACATTCTTCCACGAGTGCCTCTTCAATCTATCCAATAAAGCTTTTTCCCTTCTTTAAGTAGTTAATCAAGAGAGTTGTGTCCTCAAAAATTGAAGCCATCACTTTTCCAGCAGATGTAAAACATTTCACTTTTTCAGAGCCAGTTTGTCTCACGGGGTTCCACTGTTTAGACTGTTGCTTCATTTAGGGTGCATAGTAAATGCTGTAAAAAATCAGTTGGACTTTTTTTAAACATTTCTAAACAGTTGGCAGATGTTTGCATGCAATTTTTGCTCTTGCACTGGAGTGAGAAGATATGGGCCCATCTTGAACAAAGTTTTTTCATGTGTAATTCATTGTGCAAAATAAAACAAATCTGCTTAGTTTAGATACCTTTTTCCAGAAGATATAAAAAATTGGTTGGATCTTCTTAAACATTTCCAAACAGTTGACTGATGTTCACATATGACTTCACTTTAGCTCTGGAGTAAGCAGATGCAGTACCCAACTTGCGCAAAGTTTTCTTTTTTTTTTTTTTCATTTGCAATTAATTGTGCAAAATAAAATAAACCCAGTCAGTTGAATTGTTCATAACCTCGACTTACTTGTGCATTTTCATTCATGTCGGCCCTGGTGGTGTAGTGGTCACCATACATGCCTTCTAAACCCAAGATCACGAGTTCAAACCCGGCCAGGATCGATGGATTTTTTTCGGGCATAAAAAATTCTAAGTATGGCTTCCTTTGGAATGGAGGTAAAGCCATGGGTACCGTGTCATACATTTACAGCATGAAAAAGAATTCAAGCCTGAAAGAAGAGGCCTCTGAGCAAAATTTGTCGGCCTTTTCATGTCCTGAATTGATGACCTATGATATTAAAGAGTATCTGTAAATAAAAACAAAAAATCATTTTTATTCATCTGTCAGCCAAAATAATATCATTCATTTTATCATAATTTCTAGCCTCACTGCTGATTTTAAAGCTCCAATATGTGAAACTCTTCGCTATTTGCTCTTCCATGCTTGAACTCATTTACCCAAAGTCGAATGATTTCATAAGGAAGGGCATGCATCACCCAATGTAGACAAAATCCTCTCAAGAATTTCCGTTGCTATTTTCTCTTCCAGAAAAAAGAATTGAATCCCACCATGAATTAAAATCATCCATTTTTCACTGTGACTTGAAATGCTGTTTAAATTGATAAATAATGAATTAACATAAAAATGACTTGTGACCACAGAATAATGGTACATAGAAAGTAAAGTTTGTGACCACATATACAGTTGTTCCTGTTACACTCATTAGTAGGCATAAAAAGTTTAATTTTCAAACCACTCTCATGTTCAACCATTTGTATCAGATTCAAGGATCATTGGAGATACATTAAATATAAGCAGATACAAATATCAGTGGTGGAGCACATTTTTGAAAGAAAAGCCATAAGATAGGAAAAGGGTCAAACTGTTAAAGACAGTAAAAAAACCAAGATATTAAACATCCAATAAAGGATTAACATAAAATAATACAAGCAACATTTAATGAATTATGACATCCTGGAAGCAAAAAGCTAACTTTTCAAGTTCATCAGAAGGCCACCAGCACCAACAACAATCGCTACGGAGAGGACCAAGTCCATGAAACATATCCTGATAAAACCTTGAGTAAGTGAAGTTAGGAAGAGTTTTTTCAAATAATTTGATTTATGAGAGATTATTATTATAGCAATGGAATTTCTGAACACAGATAGATACAACTATGCACATATCAATAAAACTTAAAAACAATCAATGTTGCTTTGACCAATAATTTAATTATGTGTAGTTAATTGCAATAAATCCAGACATTAGCACCAAATTTTTACATTTTACTTCAATCGCTAAGGAGAGGACCAAGTCCATGAAACATATCCTGATAAAACCTTGAGTAAGTGAAGTTAGGAAGAGTTTTTTCAAATAATTTGATTTATGAGAGATTATTATTATAGCAATGGAATTTCTGAACACAGATAGATACAACTATGCACATATCAATAAAACTTAAAAACAATCAATGTTGCTTTGACCAATAATTTAATTATGTGTAGTTTAACTGCAATAAATCCAGACATTACCACCAAATTTTTACATTTTACTTTTTATACCTAACACAAACTACGTCACATGTCACACATTTTCATTTGTTAACAATCATCTCAAAAAATTCTAAGATGCTGACCAGTTAATAGATTTGATGAGGAGGTATTAGACATTACTGAAAACAGGTATTTTAGGTTCCCTTTCCCTCCACACCCCAATTGCTGTTACATATTAGCTTATGTTCATTAGTTCAAAACAAAGAGTTGAATATGGTTTAAACCATTACTTTGATTTGGAAGCTGATATAGATTACAGCTTCAAAGGAATAATGCTGTTTTAGAAATCTGCTTCTTCTATTTATACTTATAATTTCATGATAACCTGCAGGACTTTAAATTCTTACCAGAGAATGAATTAAATTATACTAAATATTAACCCCTAGCTAATATACTATAAAGGTAATTGTAACATAGCTACCACCTTTACTATGCATTATAAGAAAATCTGTACATAACATACAAAATGTAAATGACTCTTTTATTTTTAAATACAATGAAAATTTTATTGTTAATTTTCTTGACACATTACATCAAGGTTATACAAATTTTGATAAAAGATAATTGCAATAAATATGGCTCTAAAAATTGTACGTACAGACCTTCAATAAAAAAGAAAAGCCAATCTAACAGATTCAAAACCAGCTACTGCTGTATGTAATTATCACTTTATATCAAGCAGTATGAATGATATTAAACACTATTACATTTTTAACAGCACAGAGTAAAGAAATTATACAATGGATCCCTGCGCACAACAATATCTAAGAAAATGAGCAGACTGACTATTTGGGAGGAAAAAATAAAACACTATTTGAAAATAACTTGCACTAGAATTTGCAATAGAAAAAAGGCTCAGAGAATTAAAAGAAGAAATAAATGTAAAACACAAAGTAAACTTAATGTTTAAAAGGGAAACCTATGAAGACACAAGAGATTACTGTAAGCTATCCAAAATGAAAACAGTAAAAAAATTTCCAGCATATTTCAGAATTGAAGCAGACCATGATTTGAAATGCTAATTGGAACTTGTACGACGAAGCTAATTATATAACCACCGACACATAGCTGATGAATCAGTAAGTGCAGCAAGAGTGTATAGTTTGACTCAATCATACAATGATCTTAATTATAGACCATGATTGTTTCAATGAGCACTTGCATAGAACTGGAATTTTGAATACAAAATCTTGTATTTATAGCTGCAAGGAAAATGTTTGAATAAAGAAAATTCTGCAATATAAAATGCTGAGTAAGGGGAAAATATGTGAAAGACCAGCATGGCAGGAAATATCACTTTGCTAAGTTTTTGCTATTTAACAATACATCTTAAAAATAATAAAACAATATTTTTGTATAGGACTATAAGTATATACCCATTAAATAAATATACAATCAGAGTCATGTGCTTTGATAAAAACCCCCAGCTTCTGATCACTAAACGAAGTACAAATTGATGTAATGAAAATTGAACTCATAATGTTGATATAGAGCTGATTTGGTGACTCTTCTACTTCACTTATTTGGTTTTTTTTAATTGGGCATGTTTTGAGAACATTTGCTTCCACCATCAACAGAAAACAACCAATTGTATATCAACATTATTTTACTACTAATGTTAATAACTTAAAAGAGTATAAGAATCATGTTCATATTCATATTCAACTGATCATATGTTTATTTCTATCTCCTTCCCACACTCTATATGGTCTTTCTTATGCAACATTTTTGCTGCTTTTCATACCTGCTTTTCTTTTTTCCTTTTTTTAATCTTTCCTAATGCTGCCATCTAATGCATAATACATGTATAATTTTTGTCATGCTCACCTTCAAATACTGATGCAACCTTTTGAACAGTTTTGAAACCTGATAATGTTGAAAGAAAATCCATAATTTTTTTCTTTGAGTATGTATGATCCTCAAACAATATTGCCCGACTATCTGGATGGGATTTGCTCTTTAAGGGGTTGCCTTGGGCATGGATCCTGAAAACATTTGAGGATAATTTTTATTTCAAGTACACATTAATTTGTTTATCAAACATACAACCTTCACATTATGCTATTTCCATTTTCAGAACAGAAATACAGCTACAGGTGGCCAAGGTCGATAAGGTGCAAATTCAAGGTGGGACTTGTAAGTGCGAGGTCTGGGGTTTGATTCTTGCCATGACCATCTTCCTAACAGGTTTTTCCAGGTTTTTCTCATGGTAAATGCTGGAGCTACCTTAAACGCTTCTTTTCTTTAAAAATAAATCCTTTCCCAATTTATCATTTCATCTCATGTTCACCACCTGTGATGCTCAGCAATAAAAATGGGCATTAAACACTATTAAAAAAAATAATAAAAGGATAAATTTTAATTTTACGGAAAAAATCATTACAGACATTTTAGCAAAAAAGTACAGTCTTTTAAATCATTATAAAATATATTTTCAGAAAGTTTAGACCTTTTCAAGTGATCTCTCTGACAACCTGGTGCCTGGTCCATCAAATTTATTTATAATTATTTCATTTATATGTATCTTCATTCTTTTGCAACTCCCTCCTTTACCAAAGACATGTTTAAAGTAGATATGCACTGGATTCAATAGCATCCAGTTGAACTGAAATATATGCACTGCCACTTACTTGCTTAAGAGTCTCTCTAGATCTGGAAGCTGGCTTAAAAGTGACTTAATCTCTGATACTATGTTAGAATGGTTCTTTAGCCAGGTAATAGCCTCCTGTCTTGCCTTAATGCTCGCTACATCACATAAAGGATTACACATCCACTGGCGTAATAACCTAAAATAAACAAAAATGTCTAAAAGCAAGTTATAAAAGCTTGTGTTATACCTAAAGAGAAAAAGCTCATTTGTTTTATGATAATCAAGAAAAACCATATTGGATTACCATTGTTTCCCTTTATTTATGAATTCATATGCCAAAATATAATTTTCTAAATAGAAAAAAAGAGCATGTTTCGGAAAAATTGCACATATAACAGTAAATATGCTGAGAAAAATTTACACAGCCACAGTAGAAGCAAAAATGCTCTAAGGGGAAGAAATATGGGGTGTAGAGGTGCATGGAAAGATGTTGATAAGATAAATAGAAGTTTTTGTTAACCTGATAAGTCTATCAATAGCATTGCCAAATGGTGTAACACAGCTTGAGTTAGGTAAGATAAAAATTATTACAAGGTTTATGAAATACACAGAATTAATTGGAAGAGAGTGGTATTCTTAAAGAATGTTCAGTATTCAGGTGAAAAAGGATCATGGTATCTCAAAGTGGAGGAAGTTTTGCAACAGATAGGTATGGGAAACCTATGGATAAATAGTGAATATCAAAACAGAGGATTCTGGAAAGATTGGAAGATACTGAAAGGGAAGAGATATCTGGTAGTATGAGATAAAAGAGAGCATTAAGACTTTATAGGGAAATAATCTAGGAAGTAGAAAAAAATACAAAATGTACTTTTGTAATTTCCTTATGACATTCTATATTTTATTTCATAAATATGGGCATTGCTACTACATTCATTAACATTCAAAATTCTGGGAAACACTCTTAGTAGGTAGCAAACAATGAAATTACTTTGACTCATTCATAAATAAAAATCTAACTTAGGGCATGAGAGCAAGTATGCTTATATTTAATTTTATATTGAACATTCTATTACATTGGATTGTAATAACTACCTGCTTTGTTGCTGCAAATTAAATTTATTGAACCTTAAGGCAATAAAAATAATTTTACATGTATTATTTTCAAAATTTTAACTTGTACTATCACTGTGGTTTATATAATTTACAATGATTCAGTTGCATCATCTATATTTGTTATTTTAGTCCTATCTGTAGTTCCTTTAATTTTTTCGTAATATCTGATCACAAATGTTGTACAATGCTTACAGTCATAACTGAATTATACTCAGTCCTGACAAGGATGAGGAATAGTAATATATGTGGGAGAGACAGAGGGCAAATGTAAGCTGCTTACATCTGGGCATACACAGAGCTATATGACCAGGCACATGCCATTTCCATAGTTTGTGGAGGAGCAACCATGTTTTCAAAGAATTTGTGCTCAATTGCTCAAAACAAACTTAACAAGTGGGAAGAGGAGGAGGAAAAGCAGAAGAATCGTAATGCTCCACCCTAAAAGGCTGCTATCATTCAATACATGCTGATAGGAGATTTTCAAATGCCTGTACTATTGAGCTCAGAATATGCCATAGAATGTTTAGTATCATATCAGTATGGAAGCACTGTTTTTTCCCCTAAATTTTTATCCTCTAGCACCCAGTGATTTTATTTAAAAAAGTGGAAAAATAAATATTTTTTATTATGCAAATAAATACAGTAAAAACTTAGCTATAGGAATGGATGACTGGAGTCATAAATGTCTATTACATTAGCTCAAATTTTTTAGAATGTAAGTAACTAATTTGCAATACATTAAGGAAATGAATTGTTAAAAATGTATAACGAATGTTAAATATAAAACTTACCTTTTTCCAAAAGGAGTGCAGCAATGATCTAACTTATGAATCAATGTTCCCTCTTTGCTTCCAGTACCATTTTCTAGTATGTCTAAGTTACTTAATGTTATACCATCCAATATCTGAAAATAAAAATAATCGCATTGAACAGCTAGCATAAACATATGAGAAGAACCTTATGAACCAAATGCAATGTCACCAGTGGGCCATGCCTTTTTAGAGTGCAGAAGAATGACCTTTGAAGATTATAGGTATGTACAAATTCACCATCTACAGATAATGGCCAAGTCAAAATATAAAATATTTGTTCCAAAGAGTGGGTCTAGAAACAATGAGCTGTTGTTGGTGTAAGGTTACAAGTATCACTGAAAAATGAGGATGATTTCCTTTCACACAACACTTCCACCTTTATTGATACACAAGTCACACATTTTATAACCTACAGGCCTGTCCCCTAGTGGTATAGAAATACAAATATTGTATTTATGATGTGTAGCTGTTATGACTTTCAAGTGCAGCAATCTTGACATGAGCTTTTGTCAAAAATCTTACATCCTTTCCTTCTAGATATGCAAGTCCTTGAAGACGATTTAAAAGTAGTTATCTCCAGTCTTGCTGCCAGTAACATTGAGTTCCAGTGAGTCTATCAGTGAACTAAGGATAAAGCTAGACTGACTACCAGAATACAGAGCGTCAGCTTCTGCTTTACTGTTGATCCCTTGATCACATTCAAATAGTCTGTAGGTAAGTGAGGCTGAATTGGCTACTCAAATTTTGCAAATGGAAGTAGGTATAGTGCCATCATTGTATATCAAAATATGGTGTTGACCTTTACATTGGTTGCAAAACACTTTCCCTCATTGAAAGCACTGGTCATTATTGTGACTTCAACAAGGCACAAGAAGCAATGTTTGGCTATCTTCAGTTTCTCAGTCCTAGTTTTGGGATTTCGTACTAGTTGACAGTTTTGGCTCCAGTGGCCTTTATTTTCACAATAGATGCAAAACGATTTGGGAGATTGTGTAACCTTTTCTTTACCTTTGTTGGAGTTTGTATTTACATGAATCGCAGCTGCCATTGGCAAATAGCTCATCAGGATGACCTCTCCCCATATTTTTTCAGTAGCTAGGGCTCCTTGACCTCTTCATCAAAGAATTTCATGAGATACGAGAGATTTTCTTCCTCTATATTCTGTCTCTTGGAATGAATGAGCCAGAGATTTCAAAAGTCTTTTGAGAATGCCTGTTACAGCTAGGTGCAAGAATTCGACCACATGCAACTGTGTTTTCAGCTAGTGTATTCAGTGTTTGTACCCATCAGTGAAACTATGTATGTGGCGTTTAATGCCTCAGGGTGATCTGAAGTAACAGTTTTCAGAAGTTCTAAAAAATCCAAGTGATTTTGGACAATTTTACTCATATCTTGAAAGAAGAATTGTTTTGTCTGTTCATATTTATCTGCTGTTACAGGAATTCTATTCACGAGATGCTTAAGATTCACCATCTGGATATTCTTGAAAAAATACATGCTTGTTTACACTTGAAACTGCTGGGTTTTTGTATATCAATAGTTGAAATTGTTCTCACAATCCAGGCAATTCTTCTATGTCTCCAGAAAATAAATTCAATTTGATATTTGTAGTTTGATTTCATGGACAATTGTAACCTGTTCAGTTGGAGTTGGTGTTGTGTTAGTGATCGTGCTACTTCTGGTATGTGTACGTTCTGTCAGAGCTTTTGCATTAGGAATGAATGCCTGCAACTGTTTGTATATTCTTTGCGAGTCAGTACATATGTATTTATATTCTGTATCATCAATTGTATTATATTCTGTATCATCAAGCAAATCTTGATTGGAAAAGAGATAAATTATTTAATGTATCTTATAAGTGGTCGAGAAAATGCTCTATTTTAGACTATGGGATAGAACTGTCAAAGGTACTAAGCTGATTTAAGAAATTAGTGGTGTTTGAGCATTGGGTACAGCACTTGTGTTTCAATTTCAAAAGGCGCTCTGCTTTATCGTCATGGTGGAAGATGAGCTGTTATAGTTCTTGTGGGACAACTAAATGGTGATGCCCCACTTTGTGCGATGCAATGACTTGTAGATGGCAATGGCCTATTGGACTGTTGTAATTCCTAACAGGACCACTAGATGGCAAATGGCATATTTGAAAAATATAATATTGTAATTATAATCTGCAATTCACGCCTCTATTTCATTTCTTCATCAATGCATGCAGAGTTTACAGAGTATACATAATGCCTTGCAATTATTTTTCTTGGGACAGGATACTTGCAGTAAAACTTATCCGTATCATGTAAGTTGTGCAATCAATGGCGTATTCTCAACACATCCATCATTCTGAGATTCAAGTTGCTCTGGAAACTTCACATGTGTAGTCTGAATCATCCTCAGTCAGTAGTGTAGTGATCCTCTCCTCACAGCTATCTCCCTGGTTTTCGGTGCCAAATGTTGGGGTGGGGGTGCATGTTTCACCGAATAATGAGATTTTCCTTTCACATAACATTTCCACCTTTATTGGCATACAAATCTCACATTTTTAAACTTACAGACCTGCCTCCTGGTGGCAAGCTCCAGAAATACAAATATTGTAATTGTTCAAAGATGGAGCAAGAATTTCTATTCCACTCTGGTTCCTCAACAGCTTATTTGGAAGTTTCAAGGTGTTTGAAAAATGCTAAGTGCTGGAGATACCGAGTTATGGGAAAATAACTTTGGTGCTGGACATTAACAATGCAAAGCTAATGCCATACTCCCCATCCCTAGCAAAACAAACATGAGACAACCTTCATGCTCTATCCACCCTACTCTATATATCTGACCCCTGCAAAGCTCTTCTCTGGTTCTGGAAATCATTTTCAAACCATAACGAAAATTCAGGGAAACATTATAAAGATGTGCATCATTCTAGAAAATAAGTTTTGGGATACGTACAAGAAATAAAAGAAATACTTGCATAATTTGTATACAGGGGATAACTTTAAAGAGGACAAACGTAATAATATTAAAATAAATATTTCAAACAAAACATGTGACCATGGAATTACTTATAGTATTCCTATTATCTTTTTATGACATAGCAATTGTTACATCTTCCTGCATTTTGATGAGAAAATTAGGTTGAAAAAGAAAATCCTATATGCATGTAAATTTGGTACAATTTATGTTCAATTGTCCTATATGACAATAAATACATTTACATGACTTTCCCATAGCTATCTCTATTCAACAAACATCCATGGAACGTAAGGCTATTATTATTCATGAAACAAGGCTATTATTAAAAGTATTGAGAATGCGACTTTTTAAATTAATTTAAGACATCCATATTACATTAATAAACCTGATCATAATTTCAATAAGACAGTACATTAAAATATGAATGGTTTTTAAGTCGCCCAATTTGACTTAAATGTCAGGCAGAACATCTCTTTAGGATGAAATTAATCATGGAGAACTACTGCCCATTATATACGGCTGTAAATACTACCCAAAACAAAGAATATCTACTGAAATGCCTTACATATAAAATATAACTTTGGATTGATGGAAAACTGCAAATAAAAAGGAACTAAGTATTGCTGGCAGAAGTGAACAGAAAGATATAAGTGGTTTTTTGATGTAACTGGAATGGGAAGTAGAAGATTAAGATTCAATGTGTGACAAACAAGGAGAGGGGAAGACTGGTGATAACACAAGAGAATGTGTAGGTGATGCCACCACATACAAACATATCATCGGGCAGGCAACTGTCATGAGAGATTCAACAGGTGGAGAAATGGGTTAAGGAAGAAGGGGAGAGGAAGATGTCACTAAGGATTCCAGTACTGTATCAATACTACATAGAAGTATTTTAGAACTTAAAAGTATGGTACTATGGGGCTGGGCTTTGGAATTGCAAAGGTTTGGAAAGGAGTTTATCTTAGGTTCACTGGTTGAAAAGGTGTATTTATTAGCATTAAATGAGATATGGTTGGAGGATAGGGATGAGATTAGAATGGCAGAATTTGAATTTATAGGAAAAAATGGTTGAGAAGAAATACTAAGGGAAGAGCTTTGTATGGCTTGGGGCTATTATTTAGAAAGGAATGGAAGGGTTAGAAAGAATAGATCTCAGGATGCAGAGTATAATGCAGGTAATATTGGTGAAGTTAATTGTGTTTAGGAATACCTATAACCCATCCAGAAACTCCCAGATTTCTTCCACCAGTTAAGAAATGAATTGGAAGAAATTAGACGGGAATTTCTTATAATAGAATTTTTATTGCTGGGAGATTTCAATGTGAGGATTGAATTTGCAAGCAAAGGATTGGAGTATATTAGGTAATTTAATTATAGGTGAAGATAAGGGAAGGATTATAAGGAAAAGTAAGAATAAAAAAGTGAATGAAGAAGGTATGAAATTTATTCAGTTTTTGTGAAATTAATGGTTTGGTGATTTTAAATATTTTTTGGGAGGAAGATAAGGGTGGTGAATGTGAATTTGTTAGTGCATGTGGCCAAAGCATTGTAGATTTTGCTGTATGTGGTTGGGAGTCATCAGGGTCAGGGATAAATTATGTTCAGGAAGAATTGAATGGAGACAACATGCAATACATGTAAATGTTGAAATTAAATAAGCTAATTGCAGCTAAGAAAAATTTTGGTGACCAAATGTAAATTAGGAATCTTAAGAGAATATTTTTTATAGTTAAGAACAACTAGGTATGGTCAGTGAAAGAGATATGTGAGTTTGACTTTGTTTTCATTATGTAATTGGTCAGTAGTGGTATTTTGATTTTATGTAGTAGATTAAAGGTTTTTATATGTGTGTGGATATAAGCTAATTGAGGGCAGAGGATTTATAAATGAAAATTGATTAATTGCTAATTTGAGTGATTAGTGGAATCATATAAAATGTTTTAGTTTGTGTTATTATAGTGTTTCTTCGATTATTTTAGTGTCACAGCTGTGGAAAGAGCTACGATAATTTCCAAACCATAATTAATTTAGATTTGAATAGTTCGGATTTTCACAGTGAAATATAGTATCCTATAACAAATTATTTATGAGAAAATCACTCAAATATCACTGATTTTGTTCCATTTCCTTGGAATGATGAAGGAAATTTGCCTTTGAAACATGTCCAAGTAAGTGGAACAAAATTTGAGTGATTTTCTCATAAATAATTTGATATATTATAATTAATGTATACAGATGTAGCACAAAGAGTCAACAAAAATAGGAGTAATAAAGAATGGACTATGAAAAAGTACTTTGAATAACCCAGTAGGAAGCTACTGATGAACCGAGGACTGAGTCTCACCTAATAGTTTAAATTTAGTTAGTGTGATGGTGAAAATATGTATGTTAACTATTAGAATATTTGGTAATGGAACGTTTTAAAATGTTGGCCTGGTATAGAACCAGGTCATATAATACAGTAGAACCTCGATTCCTTGGTTTAGAAGGGAGCAGGTTAAAAAAAAAATTATAGATATGGGAAAAGTATACATTTTCTTTGAAAAAGGCTGTTAACTGACATTTTGCTTCTTTGTTGATTTTCTTTTCATGTGAAACAACAAATTTTCCACATTCAATGTATTCTGTTGCTCACTACCATCCATACTGTCCATTGTCTTAAGCATAAAATACACTCATACAGTGTCACATGCTCTCAAGAGCTTCGACAAATATCAGCACAGTTTCGACTGTAGCATTATCTTTTCCCCTCTTCCTCACTTCTCTACCCCATATCACAAACACTTATTACTCCTTTCCCCTCATTACACACTTCATGTCGGTCCTGGTGGTGTAGTGATTACCATACTTGCCTCCTAAACCCAAGATCGCGGGTTCAAAATCGGCCAGGATCGATGGATTTTTTCGGGGCGTAAAAATCCCAAGTATGGCTTCCTTCGGAAGTAAAGCCGTGGATCCCGTGTCGTACATTTACAGCACGAAAAAGAACCTCAAGCCTGAAAGAGAGGCCTCTGAGCAAAATTTGTCGGCCGTTTCACGCCCTGAGTTGAATGGGACGCTGATGACCTGAGCTGTTAAAGAGCGTCCACATAAAAAGAAGAAAAAAAAAAAAAACCCACACACACACACACTTCATGAACACTTTGAATGGCACATGTGACAATTTCCCTGTACACTGCCTTGTAGGTGTCAAAATTGACAGCAACTGCAACTGCCCATTCCTTGCATCCACTACCATCACCATTTGGCTCCAAAAGTATCGGCAGGTACAGAGTTTCTCGGATCTAGCGTGACATGAACTCTGTACATGTGACAGTCACTGCCTCAATTATGCCAGTTTGAAAATGATCGTTCAAGGATAGAATTCCTTTATGAACGAACTTTTCGAATGAATAATGTGAAGAAAATGATACTTCTAGGAACAATAAATGCAGATTTTATTTACATAAGATATAAGGTGAAACATTTTGAACCACATAAATTGAACGGTACATCCAGGAAAATGATGGTTCCAGGAACAATAGATTGAGATACCATGTTTGTGAACCTAGTGCTATTTAAATAGATAAATAATACCAAAATACAGACAACTTGATATCAGCAAACAAATTAAAAATAATATAACAACTTATTTATGCGGAATTCACCCAAATTTCACTAGTTTTATTCCTTTTACTTGGACATGTTTCAAAGGCTGTTGCTGATGATGAAGGCAACAGCCTTTGATACATGACCAAGTAAGTGGAACAAAACTAGTGAAATTTGAGTGAATTCTTCATAAATAATTTGCTATATTATACTAAATTTCACTGTGAAAATTCCCACTATTTAATCTAAATTAAAAAGTAATATGGAAGCTATTTATTGGAAAGCTGGGGAAAATTTTAAAATATCATCGCACCCAATGGCCGCTAGCAACCAATCAATATGAATGATTTCAAAATATACTGAACATGTCTTGCATTTAGCATGTGGCTCTAAATGTAAAATGTTTACTACACTAGTTCCAATTGCAGTATTATGTATAAAGTGCTTTCATAAAACATACAAAAGATATGTAATGGATTTAATGCTATTGTACTTTGAATATTGGTTTCTGCTGGTAATATTGGCTTGTCATATAATTCATTTGTTTTTATCATCAGTTCCATCAAATTGAACTACACTAATTGCCTGAGAACACAATCAGCTAAGTTATCCTGATGCTGAAACACTCCTGCAAATTATTAACAACCAAACCAGCTGTTGGATGGTTTGGTATGTGTTCATGACTGAATTTGGATGCATCTCGTTGAACTTTACAATATTATACTTTGTATCGAATGGGCATGTATTTAAGTCCTATTCCTGATATCCCTGACTGTTTTGAAACTTCTCTGATATGGCTAAGCTTAAACATGTGCAGGTTCTTAGGTGAAGTTTATGGTGAAATATAATGGAGCAGCTAATTGAATGTGCTAATCCTATTCTAAGGCTGTACAATAAAAAATACATGTACTGTAGTCTTTAGGCTTGTTTACTCACCATAAATTTACTGAAAAGTGCAGTATTTGAAAATTTTACTGTTCTGTCTTCATTTTGGTGATCTTGAGGCACATAATGATCAAATCTTCCCATTGACAATAACTGTTGTTCCAAATAACAAGATTTCAAATACCACGTACAAGCTCCAAGAGCTCTTATTGCCAACTCTCCACTACTATCAGCAGAGAGGGAAAGAGAATCAGCTGGAAAGAAAATAAATATTAATCCTCTCAATTTACCACTGTTATGATAAACATCAATTAAGTAACAAATTCTATTGCTTGAGAAGTTGGAACTGGAACTGGAATCACATAAGAAAAATTTAAGGTCATAGTGGGGACTCAAACTTAATATCTTTAGCCTATTATGCCAATGCTCTAACCATTCAGCTCTCATGCCCTGTTCAGCCAGAACTGCACACTTCTTCCATATTAATGTATATACGTTGCAAACACAGAAAAATAAAACTACCATCATTAGAGACATGTAACTCCACAAAGAACAGATTGTTTAACACTTTTAAAAGAAACACAGACTAGCAAAACACACTTAAGCATTCAATATTTCAGATTGAAGTTCGTTTTCAGGAAGAAGCATTGCATGAAACTAAAAACCACATCTACACAGTGTTTGTTGAAGATAGGTATACTAAAATTGCATAACAAAAATATGTAGGTACACTACAAGAAGAATTGGAAAAAAGTGGAATGCAAGAATGAAAGAGTATTTAAATTCAAAATTAATTGCGTGTCTGAACTAATACAGTGAAGCAATTAATTTATTCCTAATTAGATAGTGGGTTGATTTAATGCTCTTATGCCACACTAACCATTGAATTATGCAGAACATGTTTCAATGGTAAGTGGAGCACAAGAGTATTAAATCAACTCACTATCTAATTAAAAATAAATGGAACAGTAAGAATGTTTACGCTGATTTGCACTAGCATATCACAGTTATAAATTACTTGTTATGACCAGTTTCTTTGAAAACATTCAATTACTCTTAGGATATTTCAAATTAGTATCAGTAGTCAGCAAATGTCGCAGCAATCATGCAATAAATATATGTTCAACTGATAATTCTGTTAAAACAATATCATCCATTCAACTGATAATTCTGTTAAACAATATCATCCATTTTATGAATGATTTCTATAATTATTACTATTTCCATACTTCATTTATTTTTCTGATGAGCAGGAACATAATAAAAGGATCTAGGAACCCTGAAGCAAACTCAGATTGTGGATGAACAATCTTGAAGCTATTAACAGTAAAGTAGTAAAATAATGTTGATATAGAGTTGGTTTGGTGACACGTAATACTTCACTTACTTGGATTTTAATTGAACATGTTTCAGGAACATGCATCCCATCATCAGCAGAAGACAATTGGCAGAAGCATACTCAGTAGGCAGTCAGAAAAATTTATCAAATATATCCAAATACGGTATCTCAAAATTAATGATGCCATTTTTATTTTTGCTGATGTAAAATTTTTCTTATGTTGTTAGTTTCAAAGGTTACCAAGTGTGTTTCAATAATTTTGTTTTTTTATCAATTTCATGGTTTTCTGTCTAAAATGCTGCCACTGCTGATTTCTATTTGTTTGTAATGGATATTTCTGAAATGTTCTTTGGTATGGGTTTCGAAAATTCTTTTTTTGTTTTTCCATATATACCTGATTACAGTCTTTACAATAGATTTGGTAGATACCACACTTTCTGTCAGAAGGTATAGAATCTTTACAGGAAGGTTGTGATAAATGTTTAATACTATGAACATTTTGAGGAGCCAAATTTTTTTTCTGTTTTTTAAATATTTTTTAAAATTTATTGAGCATACTGAGGAGGTATGTAAATTTTTTGAATTGAATATGTTCTTTTATTTGTAATAGCAAACTTGTCTCTTAGACATCTTTATCATCTTTATTTTTTTTAAGCGTTTTAATCATTTTATCTACTAATTTATTATGGAAACCATTATGTAGTGCTGTGTGGATTATGTATTCATCTTTTTATTTTCATTCTTTTCTATTCATTAGAACATTTACCAATCTGTATACAAGGCTATTTAGGATGGCATGCTGGTATATTGGATTAAAGCTATTATTTTTATAGTAATTGTGTAGTACAAAGGCTAAACTGTTATTGTATTTTATAATCTTCAAATCAAAAAAGGGAATCCATCCATTCTTTCCAATTTCTAATGTCAAATGTATTGATCTTTCCTGTAAATATTATTTTAAGGCATTATTAACCAGATGCTTAGGTATAATGGCAAAATGTCATCCACATATCTGTGCCAAATCTTAAAAATTGAGGAAAAGATGGCAAATTTCAAGACAGGTAAAATAGGGTTACACATAATGAATCCAGAACTTTGTTGGTAAAATTTATCATTAAAACTAAAATAATGCTGGTAGGGACCACAGTTTCGTCAAACTGATAAATCAATTAATTCAGCAGGATGCATGGATATAAGCCATTATGTTTTAACAATTTAGATATTAAATATTGTACTTAAGAAGCTGTTGACAATGGAGTGGCAACATAACCTAAACTTAGGTGTTCATTTTTACACTAAACTCCACTCACTTACACAAAAGTAAGACGCATTTTGGGAGAATCTATCCCATCTTAAGTTGCTCACTGAAGATGCGTCTTACTTTTGTGTAAGTGAGTGGAGTTCAGTGTAAAAATGAACACCTCAGTTTAGTTAAATTTAGATATTCTTTTGGTAGGAATGCTGGGGAATTATTCAGATGACATATAAAATGATACAAGGTAGCTTTCAGGCAAAATTGCACATTTTTATTTTTGCAATATATATATATATATATAAATTAACAGTAATTATGATAGAAGAAAAGGATAAAACACTAAGAAAAAGTCACACTTGAGATCGCTATATTTTGGACTTGTGGAGTCCTTCTAGAAGACAACTGATGGTGATAAAAATAAATAATGAGTATCAAAAGTAACATTATGCATGGAAACAGATGAAACTAGAAATGAGAGTGTGGGGGGAAAAATAATTAATACGTAAGATTTAAACCAGGAGGTATACGCGCTTTATGTAAAAATACAGCTGCCATTTCTATATCTCTGAGTAAACTTTCAGAGCATTGTGTAGGTAACGCATCAATAAGTGTTAGATTAAAAGCATCATCAAAATCCTTATAGTGAGATAAGGCATGTTGGGCAACCGGCAAGGGAGACTTGGTTTTAACAGAATGTCTATGATTGTTCATTCGTAGCGAAACAACAGTAGAAGTTAAACCAATATAAAATGCTTTGCAAAGCTTACAAGATAACATATATACGCATTCTTGGAGGAACAAGTAGCAAATGAAGAAATGTTAAAATTTCTGGATAAATTAGGGCTGTGGAATGAATGGCAAGGCATAATTAGTGCACAGGTTTTACATTTAGGACATTGGCAAGGATATGAGCCAGCAAAGGGACGTGGTAAATTCGGAGGAGATAGGTTTCGGCAAAATATACTTTTAAGGTTAGGGGGTGTTCTAAAAGTAAGTAAATTTAGAAAAATCATTTAAAGATGAGTGCATTAAAAAAGTATCATGGCATTCTTTCAAAATAGGTCTGATGCTTTCAATTCCAGGCACGTAAGTAGTAACAAGGTTAATGAAGTTCTTGTTAGAAGTTTTAGGTTTGTATTGGAAAATTTTGTGCGCTGGGATTATATGGGATTTTAAAAGAGAGGAAGGATAATTTTGGTCTTGCAACTTTTGAGCTAGGTTTTTAATAGACTTGTCAAGAGATGAAAAGTTGTTACAAAGACGATGACCTCTGATTGAAAGAGAAAAAGGAATAGATCTTTTGATATGCAAGGGATGACAGTATCAAAATGAAGATACTGTTGTAAATTGGTAGGCTTAATGTGCACAGACATAAGGAAAGAGCCATTACATAAAGAAATATCAATATCTAAGAACGTAGCAGCATTAGGAGAGACAGAAGAAGTGAACTTAACTGAAAATTTGGAGTTAGGATTAGTAAGGAACTGACCAAGAGATTCTGAGCCATGAGTCCAAAGCACGAATATATCATCAATATATCTAAGCCATAATAATGGTGCCAAAGGTTCTGACTTAAGAAATTCCTCCTCTAAGGAAGCCATAAAAAGATTGGCATAAGACGGTGCCATTCTGGTGCCCATGGCAGTACCCTTAATTTGTAGGTAATATTTATTATCAAAACTAAACGCATTGCGAGTGAGAACCAGATAAGCAACTTGACAAATGAAATCTGTGGATGGGGTATGAGGAGGTGCTCGAGAGTCCATGAAATGTCTAACAGCAGCTAATCCTTCATGATGGGGAATGTTAGTATAGAGTAACGTCACATCGATAATGGCCAGAAGTATATTAGAATGTGCCAAAGGGTCAACTTTCTTTAGTAAACTCAAAAAATGGAAGGAATCTTTGATATAGGATGGTCTAGACTTAACAAATGGCTGTAATCAACAATCTACTAGAGCGGAAATACGTTGAGTGGGGGAATCGAAGCTGGCTCCTATTGGGCGGCCTGGACAGTTTTCTTTGTGAATTTTAGGGAGAAAATATATGGTGGGAGTACGAGGAACATGAGGAGTACGAAGAGTGATATCTTGGGAACTAAGTCCTTCAGCAGTACCAGAAGATGCAATAAAAGAAGCTATTTCTTCATTATACTTGACTGTAGGGTCGGAAGATAATAGTTTATAATAAGTGACATCATCAAGCTGTCGGTAAGCTACAGCATTGTAAGAAGAAATGTCCTGTAGTACTACTGAGGATCCTTTATCGGCTGGAAGAATAATAATATCAGGATTATTAGATAACCTTTTAAGTGCTGATTTCTCACACAAAGTTAGGTTATCTTTCTGGGTGATCTTATCTAAAAATTTGGAATCACTAATCGAAGTTAAAAATCAGTTAATAAACATTTCTAAAGGATAGCTAGAAGGTAAAGAAGGAGGTTCAAGTTTGGAGGGAGGACGAAACTTGAGACAGCAAGGAGTAACATTTGAAGTAGGCTGAGAAGATTTAGTATGCAAATAGTAATGCCATCTTAAATTACGGCAAAATTTAACTCCATCGGAAACAAATTTAAGGCGATTAAATTTGGGAGTTGGGGCAAAAGATAATGCTTTTTGCAAAAGCAATGTATCAGCATCAGAAAGTGAAACAGAAGATAAATTAACGACCGCACTATTAATAGTAGGAGAAGTGCAAGGGATACATTTGCTATTGGAATGCTGGTATGAAATACCGGAGTGAAATTTAGATGGACTGGGTAAATTGAAAATAGAAGCCAAGTCAGGAGCTGACGCTACGAGCTGCAGGAAAAAGTTTTAGAAGAAAGACGCAGTAAACTGAATAGGAATACCTGCTCTTAAATATTGTAAATATAACTGCGATAGTTTAAGATGTTTCTGATTCAGAGAATATAATTTATTCAAATATAATAATTTATTACATATGGTAACATATGGTAATATATTTAGGAGAACATGCCAAAATAATTTTAATAAAACTAATTAATTTAGACAAATGAAATTGCTGCAAATATTGACAATTATTGAGGAACATCCGTAGAAATTGCTGGGAGATATGGTGCGTAAATAAGTGAAATTGGCTATGAGTGCTAGGAGCTACAGTGGACAATGGCAATTGAATTAATATTCCGTTAGGACAAACACCAGTAATAGCACAATAAGAAAGAAAACCAACATGCCCTGCATATTTAGCTAATTGCTTAGAATGGTACTTACATTTGTTGAACCAAAATTTCATAACATTACCTCGGATAGATGTCATGGTATAAGATGTAATAAACAATAAAGTCTATGAGAAAACACAGAGAAAGTAAGAAATAAAATTAAAATAATAGATAAATAGTAAAGAAGTCAAAAGCAAAACACACAAAAGCAAATTAAACTTAATAAGCAAAGTTAAAAGCAAAAGCAAATTAAACTTAATAAGCTAAGTTAAAAGCAAAAGCAAATTAAACTTAATAAGCAAAGTTAAAAGCAACACCAGAGGTGCAAACAATATATAAAGTTTGCTAATGAACAGAATTTCTGGGAAAGCCATTATGCTAACTTGTTGGTTGGTGAGCCAATGTCATTTACAATCAGTCTCATATTGTCTTTTTTTTTTTTTTTATAAATTTTGGTAGGCCATACATGTTTAGTATTCTTGGGTTATTAGGCTTAATTTTTTGGATTTCTTAAAGTTTTTGCTGCTTTTTAATGTAACATTGACTTCCATGATGCTCTCTTTCACCTTCTTGGCATATTTGTTTATGAGTGACTTTGAACTTTGCCTAATGCTTTTCCTTTAATTTTTAAGACTTGGTACAGGTACGTGATGACATATTTGCCATTATACCTAAACATCTGGTGTACGATGCCTTAAAAGTATTAAATATTTAGGAAAGATCAATATAGTTTACATTATAAATTGAAAAGAATGGGTGCATTCCCCGTTTTAGATTTGAAGATTACAAAAACACAATAACACTTTGGCCTTTGGAACATACACGAAATCTACCCATAGTGACAATTATACTACAATATAATAATTTTAGTCTCAAAACACACCAGCATGCAATCCTAAATAGTATTGCATACAGGTTTAGTAAATGTTCCAATCAGTAGAAAAGAATACAAATAAAAAGATCAACACAGCACTACATAATGGTTTCCAGAAAAAATTAGTAGATGAAATGGTTAAAAAAATTTTAAAAAATAAAGATGTCAAAGAC
The DNA here is from genome assembly GCA_030762175.1 of Metallyticus violacea. Classification (NCBI taxonomy): domain Eukaryota; kingdom Metazoa; phylum Arthropoda; class Insecta; order Mantodea; family Metallyticidae; genus Metallyticus; species Metallyticus violacea. Next base: position 35,282,751 of record CM060835.1, read on the forward strand.
CTAAGTTTGCTATTACAAATAAAAGAAGATGTGAATTCAAAAAATGTATGCATCTCTCTAGGATGTTCTATTAATTAAAAAAATAATAATAAGTTTGACTGCTTAAAACATCAACAATATTAAAAATTTATCATAATCTTCCTGTAATGAACCTATACCTTCTAACAGGAGTTTCTACCAAATCAGTTGCAATGACTAAGAACAGGTATATATTGAAAAAAATGAAAAGAAATTTGGAAATCCATACCATAGACATTTTAGAAATATCCATTACAAATATAGAAAAAAGTGGCACACTTTTATTCAGAAAACCATGAAATTGATTAAAAAAAAAAAAAAAAAAAAAAAAAAAAAAAAAAAAAAACTTTTATTGAAACACATTTGCAAACCTTTGGAATTAACCACATGGGAAAAAATTTAAATCATTAAAAATAAAAACTGCATCATGAACTTTGAAACACCATTTTGTTGGATATATACAATAAATTTTTCTAAATGCCTACAGAGTATGCTTCCACCAGTTAGTCTTCTGCTGAAGATGGGAGCAAATGTTTGCAAACATGTAATATAAGTGTCACCAAACCAACTCTATTTCAACATCAGATTGCTGAGTTTTACAGTAAAAATACTGCTCATGAGCCAAAGATAAAAGTATCAAATAGAATAATATAATCAACAAAACACTGCACCTTGATTAAGAAATGGTTGCAGACCATCAGGCCAAATGATCCCCGATCCTTCAGAAGTGAAATAGCCACCTTCAGCTAATTCAGTTAATGTTTTCTGAGCTGTCCAGAATTCAGTTTCAGACGTAAGTGCCTCTTTGAGTACAGATGACAGAGCAGAATTCAGCAACTGCTGAGTTTTTTCTGAAAGAGCTCTCTTCTCATAAAGTACCTAAAATCATTAAATTTAGTAATACATTTCTATATAAAATTTAACATCAAGAATTGAATCATGTTAGGAAAGATAAAATGTTCTTATATAAATCTGTGGTTTTTTTTATAAGCATTACCTGTTTATTTTATATTTGCTGATTTTGGTAGGAGTGCTACAAACTATTTACATGTGACTAAAATTGTTAATTGGAACATTGCACAGTGAATCTATTCATATATTAAGACCATTGTGTGATTAAGTCAAACTAACACTCTTTTGCTCAACAAGTAAGTGGAGCAAAAGAACGTTAGTTTGATTCAATCACACAATGATCTTAATATTTACATCTGCTCCATTAGCGCCTGCCCCATCACCTCGACTCTTAGAAGAACATGAAACTAGCCATGCAGAGTAGGAATGCCAGCAGAAGGCAGAACTCGGTCCAGGTGGTGTAGTGGTAACCATACTTGTCTTCTAAACCCAAGGTCGCAGGTTCAAACCTGGCCTGAAGCGATGGATTTTTTCAGGCGTAAAAATCCTAAGTATGGCTTCCTTCAGAAGGGAAGTAAAGCCATGGGTCCTGTGTTGTACATTTAAGGCACAATAAAGAACCTCAAGCCTGAAAGAGAGGCCTCTGAGCAAAATTTGTCGGGCGTTTCACGCCCTGAATTGAATGGGGCACTGATGACCTGAGATGTTAAAGAGCATCCATAAATAAATCAAATAATAAATAAAGAAGGCAGAAACAACTTGACAGGCTACATTTTAATAGGCATAAACAAAAGAAAACTATCACCAGTTCCACCTCAGGTTAAGCAGAGAGAACTCTCTCTTCCTTTTGAATTGCCGCTAGCTTGATTTTTTTAAATAGTGTTTAATGCCCATTTTAACTACTGGGGCATCACAGGCAGTGGACACTGATGATACTTGAGATGAAATGATAAACTTGGAAAGGATCCGCTAGCTTGATGTCAACCCAGTTTGGTAATGTTGAAGCTCATGTGCTGTCGACAGCATACGATTCTAAATAATAATGCCTTCCTTCTACATCAGCAAATGTGAAATAAACAGGCAATGCATTCTATGAGTCCATAGCCAACACAGGGTAAAAAATATATCACCAAATTCTTACTTGTACTGGTGGATGATGCGCCAATAAAGTTCTTAAACGTGAACAATGTCTATCATCCTTAAACTGTCCCAAATGAAACATGCCTATTGATGTATCAATGAAGCACACTCCATACCAGGTTGTATCTCCTACTTCCTATATGAAAAATTTATAAACGTTTTTACTCAAACAAAGCTATTTACTTAAAATCAATTGTAACTCTCACTTATGAAATGTGTTTATATTCTGCAAATTCCAAAATATGCATTGTATTTGTAAATACAATGTGTGTGGTTACAGTATGCCTATCTTTTGTTTTCAGTATTACCTCTTTTTTTTAGTTTCTATAAGCTATTTCCTTGAACTGATTTTAGATTTACATGTTGATAGCAATCTGTCATATAACTACAATGTAGAGTACATATGTAATAAAATAAGTACAAGATATATATATATATATACACACTAAGAATTATATTTGTATATTTAAGTATCTCTGCTTTGAACTACTACTGGCTTAATATACCCACATATACAGTATAGCATTAAAATTTAGGGTGGCACATTCATTAATAACTTAAAACAGGGTACTGACATTGCAAAAAGATTGCCTCAGAACAATTTATAAAATTGATAGAACTTCATATAGACCCATATTTACAAATCATTAGTTATTAACAGGATGTTAACCACACACACACACACCAGTTTTACTTGCATAAGTACATGCATACCACTAGCTATAATAAGTATGGTTATATTGCAATACAAGGGGAACAGAATTGGTGTAAATAGGAAATCAACAGACTCCCTTTGTGAAAGAAATTGTACAGTTTAATAATCTACCTGAAACTCTTAAAATTAATAAAAGGAACCAATCCTACACTTATGTAATCAATTTGCTTACATAAGTGTAGGATTTATCCACTCCATTGTCAACAGCTTCATAAGTACAATATAAAAGGAACCAAATTTTGTATGCCGTATTTTATCGCCTATAACACCCCATCACCTATAACCAATCCCCCTAATTTTTGACAATTATCTGGAAAAAAAAATATTCCCATAAAATCTTTTAAATGGCCAGGGAGGAAATGCAACATTTCTGCTAATGGTAAAACTCTCACTTCAACAACACAAGTACATAGACCATTTGCTACTCTCTTCCCCCACCTTAGATTTATCAATGCCCTTCCAGCTTCTGAGTGCAGGAATGTGCAGGAGAAAGTGGAGCAAGTCACAAATATAAAAGGATAGCAGCATATGATTCCTTATTGGTGTAATCACAGAGACAAATTATTGATAGCAAAAAAGACATCCATATCCTTCCACTGTGTGAAAAAAGGGAAATATGAAAATATGGACGAAAATGTACTCCAGTGGGTTATAGAAACAAGAGATAATAGCAATGTTGTAACTCACAAAATGATGCAGTTTAAAGTGTGGAAAATTGTGCAGACTCTTCGCATTGCGGGAAAGGATTTTAAAGCAACCAGAGGCCGAGCAGAACACTTTATGTGCCTTATTGAACTAAGTTTGTGTAAATGGACATGATTGGATTTCATCACTACGTCACAAGACTTTGGGAAAAGCACCAGTTTCTGTTATCTCAAATTGGCAACACTGATCAGATGCCACTGTTCTTTGATAGCCCTCAAATACAACAATTAACGCAGCCGGTGCTGCAAGCATTCTAATAAAAACTATTAGAAATGAAAAACTACGGTATACTGTGATGTTAGCAATGACTGCTGATGGCAGAAAGTTTTCCCCTTATTGCATTTTTAAAAAGAAAACATTTCCAAAAGAAGACTTTCCGAGAGGCATACACGCATAATGATGGACAGGTTTAAGACAGAGTGGGAACGTAAGCCAGGGGCCCTGTTGAACAAGAAGAATATGCAAGTGTTAAGACAGCTTCCGTGGCCATTTAGTGAATGCTGTAAAAAGCAAATAAACATGACACAGACCTATCCAGCCATCATTCCAGGAGGCCTTACATCAATTTTATAGCTGTTAGATGTATCCACAAATAAGCCATTTAAAGAGTATCCTTTTGTGTAATCTGCGATTGGATCATAAGCGCATGGGACTAATCATTCCCAGTATCATTGAGAACAGTTTTAAGAAAACAGGAATTTCTTCTGCTTTGGACGGAACTGAAGACAATCTACTATGGGGAAGGGAAGGAAAATGAGAACATGGAACAGCCTTGTGACTATGAAAGGAGCCACGATGCCAGTGAATGATTTCGAGCACACTGGCTTAAAAGGCAGGAAGAAATTAATTTTAATACCTCAATTGTTTAGTAGAGATTAGTGGATACTAGAAGAAAATATTTTGTATTTCAGGCATTTGCTGCCCAGCCGCATGGCAATTTAGCACGCTGCACAGCCTTGAACACATCATGGTCCTTATCATGTGAGCAGTTGGTTGCAGTAATCCAGGATAAAACAATTGTTTGAATGTATTAATATCACTTTTTGCCTAAATAAATTATATATTTAAATATTTGTGTTAATATAAAGATGGTAGATTTCCTTATTATGCTTTTAAACCATGCTAACCCTACCTGTATTATGTGAATTTTTCACCTATTTTACCCTCCCTATTTTGAAGTTGAAAATAAGGGTAAAAAAAGTGGGTGTTATAAGCAAGTAAATATATTTGTAATTGTATAGATAGGGATGAACTGCAATCAGAGAAAAGTAAAGTTGTTAAATACATTAGTCTCAATAATATTACTTTATTATGCATATGTATGTACTAGTAATAAGCTATATTTAGGAAAAATTGTTTTCTGTAAATTGTAAGCCATAATAATAATAATAATAATAATAATAATAATAATAATAATAATAATAAATGTAGTGTATGTATGAGTATATAATGTGATAAGCTGTACTAGTGAACAAATATTTCAATTAGCTCTTGACAAAGTCAGACACTTGGTATGATTAAATCTATTGACAGCAAATAAATGACAGTAAAGATAAAAAATTATTTAGACTTGCGTAAAAGGAAATCACTCAAAAGCCTGCAATACACAGGCTGCCATTTGGCTTGTCATAACAGTTGCAGGTAGATAGTACATTGGTCTGCTCTTAGATGCCAGTACAGGACAGTTGGGTATAATCCCGGTAAACCACAGAATATTTCTAAAAATGCTGTTATTATGTGAGCAGACAATATGGAGATTGATTATGGGGGGGACAGTATTTGATGACTTTGTTTCTCTAAAAGACTGTGTATGCACTGCATATATTCATGTTTTTTTAATTAATTTATTTATTTATTTATTTATGGATGCTCTTTAACATCTCAGGTCATCAGCGTCCCATTCAACTCAGGGATTGAAACGGCCAACTAATTTTGCTCAGAGGCCTCTCTTTCAGGTTTGAGGTTCTTCATCATGCCGTAAATGTACAACACGGGACCCACGGTTTTACTTCCCTTCCGAAGGAAGCCATACTTATGATTTTTACGCCCCGAAAAAAATCCATCGGTCCTGGCCAGGTTCGAACCTGCGATCTTGGGTTTAGGAGGCAAGTATGGTAACCACTACACCACCAGAATGGACTATATATTCATGTGTGTGTACATGCATGTGTACTTGTACAATATGCACCATTAAGAAGTCATGTACTACTGGGTAGATGGCTGGAAAAATAATCACAAATCATTGAGAAAGGAACATGTTCTAGAACGAAAAAGGCAGTGATGCCAGCAAAATCTCTTGAGTGGAGCAGCTTATCCAGATAATGTGCATGATCTTCTTGGAAATGGAGATGGCCATCAGACTCACCAGAAAAACCCTGCACTGCATCATTCATGAACACCTTAAGATGGAGGAGTCTGCAAGGTGGGCTCCCAAATTCCTACAGCACAGACAACAGCATGCTTATGTGAGCAGCAATTCCTGCAATGCCACAGCCTGGATCCAGAATGATTCAAGTCCCCCAATTTTGTGATTGGCAATGAACCAGAGACATCAGTCCAATGAGTGCAGCAGAAGCATAAAAGAAGCCTTCTGCCAAAGAAGTTCTGGACAGTTCCCTCAGTAGACAAATGTATGACCACAGTGTTTTGCGACAAAGATAGCATTATCCTCATTGACCAGCGGGAATCAGGAACCACCATTAGCAGAACAATAGATATGGCAACCGTTTAGATTTTGGGTCATGCAATTCAAAAGGAGCAATCTGGAAAATGGATATAAGGTATATCCCCTTAACATGATAACGCATGTCCCAAAAGAAGTCACTAAAAAGTGCTTCCATTGCTGATGCTTTGGATGTCTGAAGTATTTTAACTTAAATAGTTATGTGAATAAACAGAACTTCCAGTTTCAAAAAAATTAAATTTGGTATCTAACATTGTGAAACATGCAATAATATAGTCTCTTCTAAATCAAACTATTTAGTCACAATCTTTTTGGTTTTACTTACTGGAGATTCACTCAGGATATGTTTCGTGGATGTTGTTAAATGAGTGTTGAATTATTCATAATAGTTGGGTTGGCAGGTGTCTAGGTTGACTCCAGTAGTGTTGCAATAAACTTGAATTAAGAGCTGTCTGCTTCTTGGAAGTCTAAATCCATTAAATTTTGCTTGTGGTTTTTAATGTAAAATCTTTCCCATATAATTAAGATCATTGTATGATTGAGTCAAATTACACACTCTTATTGCTCCACTTAATTGTTTATAATATGTAGTATTAGTTTCACGAACCACTGTCCACATCCTCAGCTATCTGTGGACTGCTAGATAATTTGTTATGCTATGGGAATATGTATTCTGCTCTGGTGGAGGTGTGATAAACTTAAAGTTTATGTTTTCATACTCAGAAGTGTTGAAGTTCATTAAAATGTCTCTGTATTTGTAAATGTACATTTTCTCCCATGTTACTAATTATGTAGATCCTTGTATTGATTTTAATAATGTTGCTTTATTCATTGTGTCATGGATTTCTGCCCAGAAATGAGATGCTACTGATTTCTCCATTTGCTTTATGTTCCTTAAATGTTCTTTTAACTATGTGCCTATGTTTCCGTTTGTTTTTCCAAAGTAGATTTTTTTCACATTCTGCACAACTTATTTTGTAAATACTTGCTTTTTTCTCTGGTGGAATATGCATTAACATTGTCTATCAGAAGATTTTTAACATTAAATCTGTTTCTAGGTGTTAACCTGATATTAAAATCTTTTAGAATATTTTGGAATTTTTTCATGAATTTGTGAATTTTTTTAAAAATTAGTTTAATAAGTTTTTGCCTCTTGAGTTTATGTACTTTTTTGTGTACTAGTTCTTTTTTAAAACCATTTTTAATTCACTGTTCTATTTGTTTGTATTCTTTAAAACATTCTTCTTTGCTAATTTGTAGGTTAATTAGCCTGTTTGTTAAGCTGTTGATCACTGCATGGTTGTGTGTTTTGGTGTTAAAATAATCAGCTTTGATTTGATTGTCCATATGTGTATTCTTTCTGCATATTCCAAATTCCATGTTTCCTTGATGCTTCATTATTTTAATGTCCAAGAATAGTAATATATGTTTTAATAGTTTGGGATTTTCACAGTGAAATATAGTATCATATAACAAATTATTTATGAGAAATTCACTCAAATTTCACTAGTTTTATTCCACTTACTTCACATGTTTCAAAGGCAAATTTCCTTCATTGTCAGCACGGTTCCACTGTCAGCTTTCCAGTATTGTATTAAGGCGTTGCTCTTTGAATTTTATAAACGTTTTGATGAGGTTGCTGTTGTTTGGAAGATCAAAATTAACTAAATTTTCTTTGTTTTTGTTCAAGAATATATTTTCCCACCCCGTTAATTCTATGGGTTTTTGAAGAGCTTTTAAGAGTTTTGGTTCATTTTGGAACTGGTTTTTTTTTTTTTTTTTTTTTTTTTTTTTTTGCCAGAAATGATACACTATTGCTGATTTTTCCGTATGTTTATATTTTAACTTCTCATGTGTTCCTTTAACCTACTACTACTAAAACTACTAAACTATTAAACTTACAAGACAGCAACATAAAATTCACAATGGAAATGGAGAAAAACAAGGTTCTTCCTTTTCTGGATATAAAAATTAAAATAATGATAACATATTGGAATTTGGCATGTTCAGGAAAGATACCCTGAACCCTGGATAATTATATAAAAAGCAACAGCCACAACCCAAAACAACATAAACTAGCTATAATCAATAGCCTCACATTCAGATTAACAAACTTACCAGTAAATGAGACAGAATACAAAAAAATCATAGATATATCACAGAAAAATGGCTACACAACAAACAGATCTGGTCAAAAAAAAAAAACAAAACAAAAACAAAAAAGATAGAAAAACAAAAACAAATAAAAGAAATCACGACACTGAAACGTTACAAAGGAGAGCAGATATATAAAAAAATTTACATTCCATGAAATGAATTGTTTATGCTCCTGCTTTGAAATTTTAGTAGTGTCTTGAATCAAACAGCTAGTCATTTTGCTAAATAATATGAAGGTGCATTGATATTATTAATGATGGATCTCATACATTACCAGTCCTGTGAATGTGTGATAAACCATAAATTTTCGCTATTGTTCGGTTATTCTGTTTAATTCTATATTTTGTTTTTTTTGGGATAACTGTGCATATTTTTAGAGCCTCATTGACTGAATAAATGCATCCCCTCAAAGGGTCTGAATTGACCTGTACATATTCTTTCTTATTTAGCAATTCTTGCATCCTTGTATTATAACCTTCTTTATCAAATTCTGTTCCCTTTTTCGGCTTTTGTATAAATTATATCTTTATCTTTAAGGATTTTATTGTGTTCCTATATGTCTTGTTTACTGATGTTTTCTTTTTTATTTATCTCTTTTAAAAATTCTAACTATTTCTTTTCTTTAATATTTAATTCTTCAATAGCCACTTCTAAGTCTACCAAATAATCTTTTGTGTTATTGGAGTATTGGACACAAGTTTTTAGGTCTTTATTTAAAAATGCTAATTTTTCTTTCTTGAAACTTTCTTTTGATAGATTTTCCATGTAATTTTCCCATATGTTTAATTCCTCTGGTTGTTGAAATGTTTTTAATAACTTGATGCTTTATGCTATCTCAAGGTTTTCATTCCAAAAATATGCTGCCACTGCTGATTTTTCTATTTGTCGGTAACAGATGTTTAATTTGTTTTAAGATAAATGGTTACTTATCAATTTAATGGTAGTGTAATGTGGTGTGGTGTGCCAGTGTACTCACTCACATAAATTCACACAGGTTAATCTTGCATCCCTCGCACTTAATAAGAATACTCCATTTGTTTGCACAGTTAACGTTAAAGAATGTGAGTACTTTCTTATCAAAAGATATAATAAAGAAGTATTTTAAGTCTATTCCCATGCTTATTATAATTAATACAATAATACTAATTCATTTAAAGGCTAAGTGTCTTGTATTCCTTTCCTCCATACAAACTTGTACTGTTAAGTACCATTAATGTACTAAACATTTAAATGTGGATAAACTGACTGAAATACACCAAAAACAAAATGATAAAAGCAGAAAGCAACATAAGTTTAAATAAAAATAGTACTGAAATATTATTACACGACAATATTAATGTCAATCCAGCTGCCATAATTTTTATAAAAATTTCATTGGTCCTTATACGTGCCAGTAGAAAAGACCATTTTTCCTCACTCCACTATCTGAAATTATAATTTTATGAAATTAATAATTCAAATTATTCAGTACAAGAGCATTATGGTTTATTAATGTAATCAGCTTCAATATTGCCATATAAATAGTGTTTTCTTGCAAACAACAACAGCAGTTGAGTCAATTTCTTTTGAATTTAGATATAAAGATTTATAATTTATTATAAATTACAGTATTTTCACAAAAACTATCAGTTATTTTGTAAATACCAGTTAAAAATATCCCTAAATGTTTATCTGTACCTGATAATGCTATTATTGTTTTTTTTCCTTTGCATAAAGAGTTTCCTGTTTCTTTTATTTGGACCATTCAGAAAGTTTCATTAATAGAGCATGCATAATTCACATAATACTAGCCTTTTCAGTCAAAGCCAGAAGATAGTTACTTTCAGCATCTTTAACATCACCATCAATAACACTGTAAACTCTTGTTCCTTTTGTTGTAATTTGACAGATTTCTCTCTTCACAACTTTATCAAACTTTGTTACTTTAGACACTGAAACAGAAAGACAAAAAAGTAATTTATTTTCTAGTTTAATTTCCTTTACATGGTGCAACATATAACAATCAATTTTTGAATATATAGAAATATGTTTTTAAAAACTTTTATATAAATATTCTCTACTTCATGACTCCCTTATTCTTCTCCAAACAATGGGAAAAAAGCTGCTCCTAAAATTCTCAAATAAAAGCATCTTCTTCTTGTCCTCTCTGTTCACAGCTCCTTTGACAATTCAATGATAATGAAAAACCCTCCATTATGGAAAAAAATAAACAAACAAAAATAAAAATTAAAAGCCACACACACACACAAACACACACATATAATGCTAAGTTTGGGCACCAAAAACCACATTTATGAAGAGCAATTTGACTTGACAAATGAAGTTCAAACTACATAGTGAATAGATTTAATTAAATTATACTACATTGAAATATAGTACAATATGACAAATTATTTATGAAGAAATACTCAAATTTTACTAGTTTTTACTCCACTTACAAGTAAGTGGAACAAAACTGGTAAATGGAACATAAGTAATTTGTTATATTACATAGTGAATGTATGAACAATGAAGTTGAATTAAATTGCAATTTTGAAAGCACCAGAGACATTAGCAGAACTTCTGGATTTGTAAAATTTTTAAAAAAAACAGCAACTTATTAGATCAACTAAAATAAAAATTAATAAAATGCATTAGAAAAAAGATTACTGTCCTAACATATCATGGATTATATATTTTGGTGAAGTGACACAAAGGGAATGATAGGTGAACTCATAAAAGAAGCGACTCAAGAAGAAGAAGGAGAAGTACATATGACAAAATTCCTAAAAAGGTCATTGTAAGAAAATAAAATTGACTTAATAAGTGGAAACAACAATGAGCAAATCCAAATAAAAGAATATTGTCCAAAAATTTCTTCTCTTCGGTTAACCACAGACTTTGCATGAATACCTCCAGAATTCACAGAACTGATAATGGAACATGGAAAACTAAAAGCATTCCACAGAAGATTTTAATTCATAGATAATTCAATATATGATTTTAATGAAGAGCACCAAACAGTGCGCAACATAACATATCATAGGAACAAACTGTGTGAACAAAGGAGTCAAATGATATGAAATATGAAAAGCAACAGTAGTGTTTTGCTGAAAACAAATAACTTCATTTCTAACCATCTACAATTTCACCAAATTCATAAGGTATTAAAAAACTGATACAGGATTCAATAACTCCTTGAGTGATATATATTTAGAGAATGTGTTGATAAGAGGATATTGCATAATTTAAGGGAAGTTGTACCAAGCCTTTGTGCACAACAGCTTTGCAGCCTAGCCTCCAGTTAAGTCCACACCTTCCTGTTGTTGTGATGATGATGATGATGATGATGATGATGATGATGATGATGATGATGATGATGATGATGATGATGATGATGTAAAAACCCCTTTGGTTAAACTACTTCCATTAGAAAATCCTGTAAAACCTTCCAGAAACTTTTGTGAAGTAAATAACCAAATTCTTTCTGAATATTATGAGAATTAATCGGGAATTCAGAGGGTATAAAACATAAGGGCAGCTCTGCTGAAGTAGTCAGATATTTGGTTTGCCTGGGTGAACTCTTGCTATCCAGGGACTGAACAGGATGCCAATGACACTGCCAGCCCTCTGCTTAGTTCTGCACATTGACCCAAGGTAAATTTCAGGTTCAGTCTAGTTGTTCTTTATGTTTTATTGCTTTTATCAATAAACTCTAATAGGCATGGTTTAAATGGAATTATTGCTCTGAATTCTGAAGGTCCCATCCTCTTCTCCTATCCGACTGTGTCTTGATAATATACTAAAAGATTGCCTGAGATATCAGGAGAATATTAAGAATAATTTTTGGATAAATAAGATTAGATGTCATTTACAGATAAATGTAATGGGTGATATTTGGTCAAATAGAACAAATTTCAAGAGGATTTTGGCAGATGATAAGGACATTAATTTGAGGATAAGGATAGCCAGATTATATTTGCCTTGATGAAAGAAATACAAAAACAAGGGAGTTTAAAACAGAAATAAATAGGAAAACGATATTGAAAGAGAACCATCTGGTGCTATGACACAATAATCTGAGATGGTGGCTGAACATCTTGTTTTCTGGATATTCCAATAGGAGATGGATGATGATGGTGGTGGTGGCAGCAGCAACAGTGGCAGTGATAGTGATTGTGGATGTTAACTAGGGGGTATTCTATTTTGATTTGCTTGCAATAAGTATTATTATGAGCAATTTATAATATATTAGAGAAATTGACTATAATACATTAATTGTAATCATGGTGGGTCACACCCAAAGAATGGCCTGGACCAGACTGATGCACGCCTTTTTGCACTTTCTTAGCATTTCAAATAAATAAAAAAAAATAATTTATACACATGAATTTATTGCTCTAGACTAAACCATCTAACCATATTTGCAAATGAATATATGCTGCTGTGAGACCAGCATGCAACCTAATAAAGTGATAGTATTCCAGTTAATGACAAAGAGAAGGAGGGTATAAGGCTAGTAGCCATGACTTAAAATATCACTTGACTAAATAAGGTTAATTACAGAGTTTTATACCAGAACTCAATTAAACTTTCCAAAACCATAGTAGTACAAAAATACAATGCATGGCCTGAAATGTCTTCAAACAAGAGTATACAACAGCCATGGATGAAAGAAGGCTAAAAAAAAGGCCAATGGATGACTCAAGAAAACAGCAATTTGCAATCACAATATTTATTTTTGGGGCAATTCAGTTATCTTGCTGAACACTCATATTCATTAAAATGTAAATTGGAACTTGCACAGTGAAGCTAATTATATAATAGATATCATTGTATGATTCAGTTGAACTACACACTCTTAATACTTACTTAATTGTCATAATGCATGGAACCGGATTCAACAACATTTAGTTCTCATCTTCAGCCAGACTAAAGTTCAACTATCGGATCATTCGGTGAGCTGTGGAAATGTGTATTCTGCTCTGGTGGCAGTGTGATGAACTTGTAGTTTATGTTTTCATCTCCGGCAGTGTCAAAGTTCATTAGACTGTCTTTGTATTTGTAGATGTAGATTTTCTCCCAGGTTGCTAGTTTCGTAGGTCCTTGTACTGATTTGAATTATTTTTCTTTATTTGTTATGTCGCGATTTTGTGTCCAAAAATGATATGCTACTTGATTTCTCTATTTACTTGTACTTTATGTTCCTGAAATGTTCCTTTAACTGTATGCCTATGTTTCCCTTTGTTTTTCCAATGTAAATTTTTTCACATTCTGCACAATTTATTTTGTAAATATCTGCTTTTTCCTCTTGTGGAATCTGTCATTAACATTGTCAATAAGTTTTTAACATTAAATCTATTAATCGGTGCCAATTTGATATTAAAATCTTTAAGAATATTCTGAAATTTTTTGTAGCTCATGGATGTTATGTGAACTTTTTAAAATTTAGCTTATCTTTTCTTAAGTAAAATTGTACTTACGAAGCTGTAGACAATGGAGTGGTAATATATCCTACATTACATCACATTCATTTATAAAATGCTTCAAGATAATTGCAAATAATGTAAAAAAAAGTAATTTTAAAGTTTCTACTAAGGATTACTTGGAACCTGATTTAGAAATGTACTCTTTCTTTTATGGAAATTGTCTACTTACTTCCTTTACATCTCTCTCCCATCATGTCAGGAGTCTCTGTTTGCTCCACACGTGCGACCTTATAGCCCTTCTCTATTAGGCTGCTTGAGAATCTCCCATATGCTATTTCCGGAAACCCAGAATGTGCATTTTCTCCCTGTAACATAACATATATTTAAAGATAAAATCCAATCTTAATGAAATACCTACTTGTTTTCCTCTGTTTATACATTCTACTGATCACCATATTTACATCTTTAAAAGAACTTATATCATAAATGTACTTAACTTTAATTTTCATATGGCAATAAAAATACAATTTCTTTTTCACATATAAAACCTATTGACAGTGAAGCAAATGAAATATTCTAATCAAAATGTAAATTGGAACTTGCACAGTGAAGCTAATCATATAATTGATATCATTGTATGATTTAGTTGAACTACACACTCTTAATGCTTCTCTTAGTAAGTGAAGCATTAAGAGTATGGAGTTCAACTAAATTATAAAATGAAATATTCAAAGTTGAATGCTTCTGAATGTTGACATGACCTTCACCTACAGGTTTTTAATTAGGACATGTTTCGACAACTGTCATTTCCATCTTCAGCTGTTGATTCTTGGCAAGTTACAATAATATATGCCTAGATTGTGAATGTGATTTAAAATACATAGGAAAAACATTTGTTAAAACAATTGGAAAAATCATCGGTAGCTTCACTTTCCGGAACACAACCATGAAATTAAGAAAGAAGCTATTTTGTTAAAAGAAATATTGACTCCAATAAAAACTATCCACATTGGAAAACTTTTTCTTTCTTAAAAATTGAGAAAAACTAATGAATTTTGACATCCCATCTCTGGACAAATTCAGAAAATTTCTATTCCAACCAACAGTTGTCAACAGAGTAGCAACTCAGATCCACTCATGACTATAACAAACAATGCAAAACTTACCAAGCAGCTAGTTAACAGATGAAGATGGGAACAATGGTTTCCTGAAACAAGTTCCAATTAAAAACCCTTTAAGTGAAGTTTGTGTCAACATTTGAAAGCATTCAAACTTGGAATATATTTTTTTCTCTATTTGTGTGCACATAATTTCAGTTCAAAATTTCATTTTTATAAAAATATCTGTTACCTTCATGTAGGTTAAGCCCAGCTCATTTACACCAGTGACTGCATCCATATGATACAATTCATAAAATTTTCCAAGTTTAAAGAACAGTACGCAGTCATAATGAACAGCTTTCATCTCCCACCACTGCCTCAGAGCCTGTAGTAATAAAAAGAAAATATCATTACCATAACCTTCAAGTTAACTTAATGAAAGTTTGCAATGTCTTGGTCCATTAAAAAATTAATAAATCCCTCAGAAATTTTATGAAATATAACCAGATTATTCTTTAAAAACTTTCCGTCCAAAAAGGAGACTTTAATGTCCTTGAAAGTAGACTAAAAATGTAATTTTGCATGATTTATTTAATACCCACCAAGTATACACCCTGTGATTCATGATGCCCTGAAGCAAGCAAATTGATGATGCACTTTATTTTCCAAATTTATTATTTATTTTTAATGCACGTTTTTACTACTGAGGCAGTACAGGGTATTGGACACTGACAATACATGAGATGAAATGAAAAATTCAGAAAGAATTTTTTCCTCCCACAATTCTGTTAATATAGTGCTAGTAAAAAATCCTTTCAGAGAAAGTAACCTACTCTGTGTGAATGTAAATTCTTTTACACAAATGTGATACAGGTAGAAAATTCAATACTTGACCTAAAATAAGAGGTTATGGTGAAAATACAGTTAAAAAAGTATTTTATTTTTTCCTACTTTTATTTTAGCTGTACTTGCACAGATTCCCCACTAAGAGGAAAAATATTTATTTAATATAGCTATAGCAGGTATTTGATTTGCATTACTTACACAAAAAGTTAAGGGATGAAAAGAGGAAAATCAAAGCAAAGAAATACTACTCTAAGACTGAAGGCCAAGAAATGTGTTTCCCCAAAACCATATAAATGTATCAGCCTATTAAGATAGCCATTTCACTTGCTTCTAGCATGCATGAAAATATGTACTAGCAATAACAAAATAGCCTATGTGCAGAGTAGATATGCCAATAGTGGAAATCTTCATGATGGTTCAATGTAAAAAACTATGTTTTGTGCTCAAAATTATTAATAGCATTGTGTAAATTTATTTTTCAGCTTTGTGTATGAGGTGTATATGAAACAAATCAATTTTGTGTTGACATTTCGGTCCCACTCCCAAGACATCTTATTACATACATGCAAACATTTCAAAATCCAAAAATCTTGAGGTTCAAAATATTTAATGTAGTAATGTACTGGTATTTAAAATATTTCTAAAATTCAAATTTCTATTTACTCACTGGTGTCAAATTCCTTTTGAAGTCTTCTGGGACATGCAATGTTTTCGGATCATAATCTGGATCTGAGGGAGACCTTCTCTTTGCATCACGTATCTTGTGGGGCTGAAGAAAGTCTAGTTTCAGATGGGGCCAGGATTCAGTGCTTTCCTCATTAGAAGCTTTTCGTCCCAAATTCTGTAACACAGATGAGATGTACTGCTCATCTAACCTGCTTGATAGGCAAACATACTGTTTAAAAGAGGGTAGGCTGCAGATGTTAAAAACATACTGTTTAAAAGAGAGTAGGCTGCAGATGTTAAAAACAATCAGTTGTAGATGAATATTAATCATGTGCCAGTCATATCTCTGTGCACACACAAACTCAAATCTGTCTGCAAATGTTAAGATGTTACTATCCTGTAAACACTACAATCAATAAAACAAGGTGTTCATTACTTTGTTCTTTTTTTTTTTTTTTTGTTATGAAATCCAATTAATTTTGATTCATCTTAAATCTCTTGCCATAATTAATAAAATTTCTGCCAAACTTTTATTCTAGTGCTACGTTATAGGAAATGTTGTAACTGCTTTGTAATTATTAATTTTTCCATCTCAAAACCCATTATATATATATATATATACACCCTGTGAGCTTCAAATCTCAAACTGAAACTACTCTCAGTAACTAAGTTTTGTGTATGCATACCTGTTGAAACAAATTCCATGCATACACCTCACCAGTTATCTTGGTGCACAGAAAATTAAGCATGTTTCACCTGACAAACAATTATTACGAAATCACTTAAATTTCACTAATTTTGTTCCACTTAATTTTACATGTTTCAAAGGCATTTGCCTCGATCTTCAGCCTGGTCCCACTGGCCGCTTTTCAGCGTGGTATTAACGAACTTATTGATGAGGTAACTGTAGTTTGGGAGATCCAAGTTAACCAAAAAATCTTTGTTTTTGCTTATACATATTTTCCCATATGGTTAATTCTATGGGTTTTTGAAGAGCTTTTAGTAGTTTTGGTTCCTTTTGGAATTTGTAGGTTTTTTGCCAAAAAATAGTCTGCTAATGCTGATTTTTCTGTGTGTTTATATTTTACATTTCTCATGTGTTCCTTAAAATGTATGGTAATATTGCTTTTTGTTTTGCCTATGTATTTCATGTCACAGTCTTTGCAACCAATGTCGTAAATGCCTGATTGCTTTCCTGGTGGAATTTTGTCTTTTGTGTTGCTGTATAAGTGGTTTTTAAACTTAAATTTATTTACTGGGGCCAAAATGATGTTTGCCTCTTTAAAAATCTTCTGGAATTTTTGGGGTGTCCATGGGTGGAATATGAATTTTATATATTATTATCTCCTTTGCAGCCTTTTAGTGTGGTGATGTCCTTTATTTGTTTTTTTCTTTCTGAATTTCTCTATTTTCTTGTTGACAAGATCTATTGTGTAACCATTTTTCAGTGCTATATCTTATGATTTTTGATACTCCAATTTGTTTGCTGTCTTGCTTATTGGCAGGTTTGTTAATCTGAATGTGAGGCTGTTGATTATGGCTAGTTTATTTTGTTTTGGATTGTGGCTGTTATTTTTTATATAATTATCTGTATCTTTTCTGCAAAATGCCAAATTCCAGTATATTGTTACTTTTTATAATTTTTATATCCAAGAAGGAAAGAACCTTGTCGTTTTCTAATTCCATTGTGAATTTAACAGTGCTGTCTTGTAGATTGAGTAGTTTTATTGCATCCTCTTTCCATTTTTCAATTACTATTGCAGACATCATTCACGTAACAGTACCAACATTTATATATGTATATGTGAAAAAGCCTCAACTAATTTTATTTCCAAAAAACTCTTGTACATATCTGCCAAGAATGGCAAAAGTGGGTTTCCCATTGCTAGAGCCTTCTTTTCTGTATAACTATTGCCTCTGAATGTGAAGTAGGTTTGATTTATGCAAATTCTGGAGAGGTTCAGATATTGTTCTATTACTTCTCCATGTAGATTTATTGAAGCTAGCCATTTCTTTACAATATTTATTAGATATAACATTTAATTTCGTGTCGGAACCAATAAGAACATAATATTTATTAGATTTTCTTTGGGGATGCTAGGAGACAATGAGAGTACATCATAAGAAATTAGCAAATCCCTCTTTTCTAGTTTTACATGTCTGATTTTATCTATTAATTCTGATGAGTTCTTTATACTTTGGCTTTGGTATTTTGGTAAGGTGTTAAATTTTTTTAAAAGGTAATTAACTAAATTGTATGTGGGTGAATTTTTTATGTCTACAATAGGTCTCATTTTATCACCAGGTTTATGTATTTTAGGTAGGCCATAAATTCTAGGTGTTGTAGGGTTGTCTGGTATAATATTTTTCTTTTCTTCTCACTCAGAACTGTTATATTTGTTAATAGTTTTCTTACTGCACTGATATATTTTTGTGTGGGATCTATTTTTATTTTTTCATAATCCTGGTTAGCTAGTAAACTGTATATACTGATTTCATAATCTGTCTCAAATTACTATTTTGTTTCCTTTGTCAGCTCTGCTATAAATAACACCTTTTTCTTTCAAAGATCTGAGTACCCTATGAAATGACCATTTTTGATTATTTTCTTTTTTTATTAGTTGCTCTGGGACTTTTCCACATCATGTGCTTATGCTATTTTTTTCTTCATCTGGTTTGTTAAAAACTGCTGTTTCTATGTCTGCTACATAATCTTCTATATTTCTAGAGTAATCTATTAAAGTATTTAACCCCATGTTTAATAGCTGTAATTCATTACTGAAAAATGTTTGTTTGATCTGTTTGTGACATTTTTCATTGTGCTGTTTTGAATTTCTTTTTTCCTAATTGTAATCTTTCGTTGTTTCTGTCTAGTTTTTTGTTTATGGTTTCCTATTTTTGTTTTACTGCAACATTTCTAATCATTTTGGCCCCAGTAAATATATTTAGTTTAAAAAAATCACTTAAACACCAACACAAAAGACAAAATTCCACCAGGAAAGCAATCAGACATTTACGAAATCGGTTGCAAAGACTGTGACATGAAATACATAGGCAAAACAAAAAGAAATATTACCATACGTTTTAAGGAACACATGAGAAATGTAAAATATAAACACACAGAAAAATCAGTAGTGGCAGACCATTTTTTGGCAAAAAACCCCACAAATTCCAAAACTACTAAAAGCTCTTCAAAAACCCATAGAATTAACCATATGGGAAAATATATTTATAAGCAAAAACAAAGATTTTTTGGTTAACTTTGATCTCCCAAACAACAGTTACCTCATAATAAGTTCATTAAAGTCACAGAGCAACATCTTAATACCACACTGGGAAGCAACCAGTTAGACCAGGCTGAAGATGGAGGCAAACGCCTTTGAAACATGTCCAAGTAAGTGGAACAAAATTAGTGAAATTTGAGTGATTTTGTAATAATAATTTGTCATATTATACTATATTTCACTGTGAAAATCCCAGATACAAAATCTACTTAAGAAATGTTTCACCTGTTTTGTCAGCATGTCAAAATGGCTGTTCATGTGTATTGCTAAACTGTTGTACTTTGACTGTTGACCATTGTTCATGTGCACTTTGTCTGTTAGTCATTCACTGTATTATTTTATCTAGTTTGGCAGAAATTTATATTTTCTTTTAATTAAACTATCTGTCACAGAGGAAAAGGAAAAACCCATTAAGGATGTAAAATATAATACTATGTAATTAAAATCAACCTCATGTTTGTAACTATTAATATAAAAAGTCCAGTATTTTAATTTAAAACAGAAGCTATGCAAATCATCACAAAATTATACTGTTCCCATGCAATTAATCATAAAATCATATATGGATTGAGAAACTTTTAACTTGTCTTGCATATTCTTAGTTCTGCAAACAATGTGTAATCTTCTATACTTATGCCTCAATAACGATCTATAATAATGCAAATAATGTTACTTATATAAAAATTTTTATAGTTTTATGAAAAGAGTAAGAATATATATTCTAATGCATTATTTACATATGTTGTTTATTATTTTATTTTTTTAAATTTACTATCAGATAACAGCTATCCTTACCTCTTTTAATGAGAACAAGGACAATCGTGCCTTAGTACCCTCTTTAACTGATGGAGATTTGAGGGCATCAAAACCATTTTTAATGTCTGTCATTCTAGAATTCTGTAAATCAAAATAATTTAAATATCAAACTTAACAAACAGAGTTTTCTTTCCACTACACAATGAGAATTTGCTTTTGATGATGGGAGGTTACTGCATAACGATTTCATATCCAGCTGAGGGAAATAATGTTGCATAGTTGGCATTCACAGCATGTTTCTTTTATTTATTAGTATTAAATGATATTTAATATTGTACTTCCTATAACAGTGATTTCTTTAAGTGTCTGCCCTTTGCTGTCAGTCATGCTTGAATCCCTTTGAAAAGATTTTGAAATACTAGATAACTGATCCTATCACATATTTTGTTTCAGTTCCAGGAGATCACATACATTGTTGACATACCTATGTATTTATGTTTTTCCCATCAACAGAAATCACTTGCATTTCTGGGGGATTTAGGGTGTCACAAACTCATATTAGCTATTTTCTTTGCCATGCAGCTAAGAAAGCTTCTTTATATGTGCATGAAGTCGTACTGGCTTGCATTAAATACCCACACTCCTTTTCTGCAGGTGCCATATTAGTAAAAAATTGATTGAGTATTTTGTTTATGTATTGATGAGTATAAAGAGTACCTTCAAAAAATGTGGGCCCAATGATTCAGCTCACACTAAGAGTATACCACACAGCTATCTTTTGGTCATATAGTGGATATTCAATTACTCAACTAGGATTGATACTGCTCCAGTATCTATAGTTTTCCACATTAACATGACAGTTTAAATGACTATTCTCTGAAAATGTTAGATTAGAGTGAAGAAGTTCTCCTTGCACATGATCAATAAACTAGTTTTCAAATCTCATTCCTTTTCACAGTCCACAGGTTTCATATTTCAGATA
Organism: Metallyticus violacea; assembly: GCA_030762175.1. Lineage (NCBI taxonomy): Eukaryota > Metazoa > Arthropoda > Insecta > Mantodea > Metallyticidae > Metallyticus > Metallyticus violacea. The sequence goes on from CM060835.1 coordinate 35,304,063, forward strand.
CAGTAAAAATTTTATATAGCTGAAGATGCAGCAGCTGAGTCACTTTATATGCACTGCCAACGGATAACACCAACTTGCAAATCTGGTTTTTTGTTCTCAGTTTCTTGTCATTGAAAATGCCTTGGGTTCAAACTTTGTTCACCAATCTGAAAATTGCATTTCCTTTGCACATAACAGTCATGAATATATATTCTAAATTCTAGCATATACCTCATTATAGGAATACTCCACAATACACAAATACACAGTAGAAAATTTAACAAACAATTGGTCTGAAAAACAAGATTAATTTATATATAGAAATAATTCATTCACATTAGCCATGTGTAGGACATTAGTTGGAAAGGAAGAAACAGACTTGAAAAATTCAGGTCACAGTTAGAATCAAACTGTGGATCTTCAGCCTTCCATGCTAACACCTTGCGCTTGAAACTATTTCTTTATATAATTTAACCCCTATATAGTTGGTGGTTAAACTAGAAGCCTGGATTAAAAGTACTCATAGCATTATGAGCTGCCTCCCAAAGAATAAATTTCTCACAGTAGAGAAACTTTAGATAGGTAGGTCTCCTGGATATATAGTCAAATGAGAGAGGTTTGTGGTTCCATGCCTAGAGGACATGTAGTTTAATTGGTTACAGCATCAGCATGGAAGGTTGCAGATCTGTAGTTCGAATCCCAGCCATGATCAGAATTTTTCAAGTCTGATTCTTCCTATATATGGCTAGTGAGAAAGAAGTTTTCTTGACATAAAAATGTAGTTTTAATAAAATTATGCTATCAAGCACTTTTTCCGGATGATTACAGTTAAAATTTTCCTCTCTTTTACTGACTAAAAACAATTATTATTTCTAGGTAATAATGCTTAATAACAAGTCTGTTGCATTAACATTACAATTTTCTTTTGCATTTCCGCTTGGTTTATGTTCAGCTAGCTGCATTACCCATTGTTTGTTTATCATTAGAACCCCAAAGCAATCCATCACTATGGATTCCAGAAAGGAATTCTTTTATCTATTTAACTAATGGAGATTTTCACTCTTGCTCTGAATTACTTTAATATATACATATTTAATTATTTCAAACTTATTGACATTGAACTATTCCATCTAATTATAACAAATTATTTTAATACTATATGATTTACCTCTAATGAAGGAAAGCTTGACAGCTTTGCCTTAGTACTGCTGCTGACTGGAGTGAGCTCCAATTCTTCTGGATTTGCTCCTTTGGATCTTCCAGAATTTGCAGTCCTTTTTCTTTTCTTTAAGAAGAATATATATCATTGTTATAGAATACAGATTTTCTTCTTTCAATTTGCATAAGTTGGAAAACCCCCAGAACCTGTAATTCTATTGAATGCTAAATTTTTTATTTACATATTAATTTTGAGAACTGTTAATAAGTGCAAAATAAAGAAAAAAAAATTCTTTGTATGTTTACTTCATAGGATGAATGGTTTTAATATTCTAAAACAAACAATCTCAAAATTCATTAAAGTATAAAATTCATATACTAAATAAAAATCATTGTACTTTTTTTGGTGTTTCATCAGGTTCATCCATTTCTATTTCTGATGCATTCCCAGACTCTACTCCCGAGCTTGCTGAATCAGATTCCAACTCCAGTTCTTCTTTTCCTGAAATGTACAAGCACTTAGAACAGAGATCTTTTTCCATGAAGCTTAGAAAATAAAATCTAATAATTAGATAATTTAGAATGTATTCTGTCACAGAATTTAGTATTAAGTAAATAAAGTAAGTAAATGAAGCATTAAGAATGGTAGTTCAACTAACTCATAACAATAATATAAATTATAAGATTGGCTTCACTGTGCAAGTTCCAAATTACATTTTAATTTTAAATAAATATATATTCACATTTTATGTAATCACACAAATGCACTAACTAAATAGCAATCTGTAACAAATGTTTTCATCGACCAAAGCAAAATTTATCTATTGCATGTCTCCATGATAATATTAATGTAATATGTATGCTATAAATATTTTATTACAGGTTATACTGTCACAACTCCCCAGATCTCTTATACCTACCTACTGATGCCGCTTCTCCCCTCACCTTCTAATCTTATCTTATTCATGCAGTACATTCCCTTTTCCATCTTTGTGATAATACCTTGATAATGCTGTCTATGCATTGTCAACATATTATTGCTTCACAATGTGACAATATAATTTAAATACTAATGTTAAAATTATGTATACATTCTGTGTAATTCTACAATAATAAGTTTTCATATGATAATTCACTTGTATAGCTAAATGCTAGCAGGAAGGTTTCAAGACGAATTAATAAAATGTAACAAAACATGAACACAAAAGGCAAGTTTTATGTATTTTTAATGACAATGCTGCAAGTAAAAGGTAATTATGATCTCAATTTTGGTGGCATCAGGATGCTAATTTTTAGCACCTTATGAAGCAATTTAGTTTGGCACAAACCAATCTTTTCTGTACATTTTGAACTTTTTCAGTGTCGCAGGTAGCAGGTGCATATATTTGTGAACTCCATCACCATAAAATATGCATGTAGAAGTGATTTTTCATGAGAATAATGAGACAGTTTACCTGTTTCAGAATCCTTTTCAATGTAAACTATCTTTTGTACAGGTATATTCCACAATGAATCTGCCAATGTATGTGCAAACCACATGGTAGATATTGAAAAACAAGTTGGTCGTCAACATATCTGTGCCATACCTTTGCCATAGTTATAAAAAAAACTCATTGATGATGCCTTAAAACTTTTGAATATACAAGATAGAAACATATCGTTTACGAAACAGATAATATATTGCCCTTCTTGGATATTAAAATAATGAAACGTCAGGAAATCTGGAATTTGGAAAATACAGAAAGAATATAGATGCAGATAATCACATCAAAGCTGACAGTTTTAAACCCACATCACACAAACATGTAGTTACCAACAGTTTAACACACCGGCTAGTTAACCTATAGATTAGCAAAGAAGAATATTTTAATGAATACAAACAAATAGAAGAAAGAGCAGTTAAAAATGGTTTTAAAAAAGAACTAGTACACAAAAAGGTACAGAAATTCAAGAAACAAAAACATATCAAAGAAACCACAACATTTTCAGCAAGAAAAGACAGGCTAATTTTTAGAGAATTCACATAAACTACAAGTTCATCAAACTGCCACCAGAGCAGAATACACATTCCACAACTTAACAAATTATCCAACAATTGAATTTTAGCCTGGCTGAACCAAATGATCTCAAAACCAGTTCTATATATTATGACAAGTAAGCGAAGCATTAAGAGTGTGTAGTTTAACTAAATCATACAATAATATCAATTATATGATTGGCTTCACTGTGCAAGTTCCAATTTACATTTTAATTAACATTGCTAACTTGGATATTGAATAAAATATAGTGAACTTTTGTAACAGTGGTGTCAAATATTAACATTTTTAAAAAATTGAGTCGAAATTGTGACATTGTGTATGTTACAATTTCGACTCAATTTTTTAAAAATGTTGGATATTGAAGCTCTAGACACTGAAACAAGTAATGTGTGTGTATCTTCCTTAAATAAGCTAACAGCCCAGAAAATAAAAGTAGTGTGTTTACCAGTGGCATATACTGTGAAGTTGCAGTAGATAGTGTTTAACTCCCGTTGTTACTACTGAGACATCACAGGCGGTGGACAATGATGATACATGAGTAGAATGATAAATTGGAAAAGATTTTTTTTTTTTTTTTAAAGAAAGGAGATGTTCAGGGTACCTACCCAGCATTTGCCATTTATGACAACTGAGGAAAACCTGAAAAAAAACTTCAGTCAGAAAGGATGGTCTTGCCGAGAATGAATAAGAGTAATGTGTCAATTATGGAAGATAGAATGAGGCAGGAAATAATTAAATCTGAAGTAGCACATGAATTGAAGGGAGATGCTTTCTTTTTGAATATGTAAACATGAGAGTGCTGAAAAGCGAAAAAGAAAGGTAAATCAATATGGATATAAATGGGAACAAGAAGTCAACATTTAGTGCTAGTATGTATCTTTCTATAAGAAATCATCTAGCATGCTAAGGGGCTGATACTATAGAATGGAACTGCTCTTTAAGGGACTGTGCAGAATAGTAAGTTTGGGCATTTTACCTATGAAATTAATGGATATTAAAAGTAATAAAAATTTGGGAAAATACCATAAGCATTTATTAAAACCATATAAAATTCTGATGTGGTTTGAAGCTGATGGAATTTTTCATGAAAATAACTTTTCAACTGAGATGTTGTACATATATATTATTTTTTGGATAAATGAATAGTTTTGTTCAAGTACAATGTTACAGTAAATTTGTAAACAGGACTGCAAACAATTGTTATTTGAATTGAATATTTATATGGCAACTATAGTAATTGTATACTAAAGTAGTCAATTTCTGTACGAAAAGTGAAAGTGGAAAAGAATGATCTACTGAAAACTAGGTTGCTGACACCTAGAAAGAAAAGACAAATGACATGATAGCAAGAGTGAAAGTGGGGAACTCACAGTGAGAAAGTGCAAAATACAGAGGAGTTTGTGCAATAATAATGTAATTTGGGTATGAGAAAAAGTAAATGATAAAGTAAAAATAGGTCAGTCTTACAAAGAGTACCATGACAAACATGATTTAAATGGCCAAGTGTAATATTTTTTTCTAATATTTCTTAAATAAGTTGCATATAACATGCATGATTTTTACTGTTTTCATTGTATGTATGATTATTTTATTTTGGGGACATTATGTTTTAGGATATTCTTCCAAAATCAGAAGATATTCCAACACAGGGGCACAACACGCAAGTGCCTACATATTTAACACTTAAGAAGATTCTGCAGTTGATAATGCTACCTTTAATTGAGGATTTGGGTAAACGGCAGCATGATTTGTTTATTGCATAAGCATCAAAACAATGATCCATAAACCTTGCAGACTTCATCAACTCTCAGTTTTGTATCTCAGGATGCTGAGGAAAAGTTTGGTTGGTACTATGCTGTTGTGTTCAAAGAATGGTGGAAAGTAAATCTGAATAATAGGGTATCAGATGATGATTTCTGTGTGTTGGGATTGGCAAAATAAAGATTTAAAGGATCTGAATAAAAAAAAAAAAGTCTAATGAATTTGAATCTTATTCTACAACAAAGAACAATAGTTTAGACAATGGTGAAAGATTCAAGCCAAAATATAAAGGCAAAAAGAGAAAAAAATGGATGCCAAATCATGGTAAAGAAGTTTCAGACCATTGTGCAGTCATGGTGCCTTAGGGTTAAAAGATGCAGTTTTGTTAAATTACACGAAGAAAAAATATAAGGCGGTTGAGAAGAAACTGAGAATGCAAAAACAAAATAATTTGTTAAGTTATAAGATAAGGGTGAAAGATACTGAAAAAGCTATGCAGGAGATTTTTGTTGTCTTTATTGAACATTTTTATAGTTTAGATGCAGAAATATCCAGACTGCTTTAAGAATAGATGCAGCATTAGAACATAGGGGAAAACACAATAACTATTCCAATAAAACAGACAGTATGGCAGATGGTGAAAGAATTCAAATACTTATCATAATCCACTTATATTTTTTTTTTATTTGGTTAATTTACGGATGTTCTTTAACATCTCAGGTCATCAGCATCCCATTCAAATCAGGACGTGAAATGGCCAACAAATTTTGCTCAGAGGCCTCTTTTTTCAGGCTTGAGGTTCTTTATCATGTCGTAAATGTACGACATGGGAGCCATGGCTGTACTTCCCTTTCTATGGAACCACACTTACGATTTTTATGCCTGATTTTTAGTCCTGGCCAGACTTGAACCTGCGATCTTGGGTTTAGTCAGCAAGTATGGTTATACCACTAAACCAACCGGACCAACATTTCAGCATTAGAAACATGGCAATGAAATATTTTGAAAATTCTACTTTGAATGTAACATGTCTATTCAATACATTCAAATGGAATTACTTTGAAAAAATTGATAAACCTCTGCAGATGAAATATTGCACATATCTAAATTTCAGAGTAAATAGTGAATATTCATCAACCTTGGACTGACAGGTGTGACAAGTGTATAGAATGCAAGTAATTATTTCAAAGCAACACGAAAAATACATAGAAGCCTACAACAAATACTTTAAATAATACTTATAAAGAAAGTACTGATATGCTTGTCTTAGAATTCTAATTATTCCCAACATCTCCCACCACATCTAAATACAGTAGAACCTTGATTCGTTTTAGGAGGGATCAGGTTTAACAAACAATGAATGAGGGAAAACTAGAGATACAGAAAGTGCATAAATCATGTTCAAAATTAAATAAAACCCATATAGAAGCAAAAACTTTATTTTCTGGGTTACCGTGACATATTTTATACTTTGTCGTCGGTCCTGGCAGTCTAGTGGTACCTATACTTGCCTCATTGACCCAAGATTGCAGGTTCAATTCTGGCTTGGGTTGATGATATTTGTTTGGTTTGTTGGGCATAAAATAAGTAATCCTGTACCTTATTTTGCTTTGGAAGTAATTGTTCATCAATGTTATATTTTCCCCTGGACAATAAAACAGAGTCAATTTTCCACAAATCTATTCCAAATTTCAGATATAAGTGTGAACTTATCTGTTTGGAATCTTTCAGCTGGAATTGATTTCTCATCAAATCAGAGAAATCTGAGCAGCTCCTGAAATCTATTCCATGACTTTGTATCCTTGGTGAATGTAGTCCCCAGGAATGCAAAAGTTCATCTACTCCAGTTCCTAGAGCAAAACAGTCTACTGATGTTTCAGTTTCATCCGACCATTGGATTCTGTATACTTCTTTATTAGATGAAGCATCGATTCATCAAAGAGAGAAAAGCACTGATGGGAGTCATCCACTGATAGGAAAGTATATGAAATGGGACCTTGTTCTTTTAGGACATTTACAGCAGCCCTTTTTCATGACAAAGATATATTGGTAACCTCCATTCAGATCCCCCATTTTCATTGTGGAGCAATCTGATGGAGCCCAGCCCTGCTGAGATGACTTAGGCAATGGTTGAGAAAATTGGGACTTGCATGCCTTGAGATAAGAAATACTTACTAACATTTATATCACTATTAATAGTTTTTGGCACAAATTCACTACCTGATTCTGATAGGTCAATTTTTCATTCATCAGAACTATAATAATAAAAAAAAAAAAAAAGATGCAAAATTTCATTATCCAAAAGGCCCCTCTGATGATACATGGATTCAAGACAGTTAACACTATCTAAATGGGAACATAATATTTACAGATAAAAGCTGATAGTATATATACATGCCAGGTGCCAATGATGAGCCTATATTTCTCTCTGTACATTGTTGATTACTGTAATTATATTGTTGATCATTTGCCGAAAGTTTTATTGCACAGTTATGCTATAAATTTACCTACTGAGGCACCACAGGCAGTGGACACTGTGATGAAATATTAATGGTAAATTGGGAAAAGATTTTTTTTTTTAAAGGAAGGAAGTGTTCCAGGCTTAAGTTTAGGATACCTCCCCAGCATTTGCCATTTATGAGGACTGAGGAAAACCTGAAAAAAACCTCAATCAGCAGGACGGTCCTGGTGGGATTAAAACCCTAAATCTCGTTCACAAGTCCGCGCCTAAACAACCTCGGCTACCCATGGCAGTTTTGATTCAAATTTGCAATTTTCAGTATGTCAAGTCAGTAATAAAGCACAAGATTCTTGCATAATTCTTTGAAACAAAAGTAAACAAATGCAGAAAGGAATAGTTAAGATTACTGACTTCAGTTACACCTGACAAACACAACTATGACGTAGTGAAGTAAAATAAGATCCCATTTAAGTTTTAACACAGGATATTGCAATAAAGAGTACTGCTGCTGATTAATACTTGGTTTATATTCATCCTCAGAATCCTCGCTGTCCAGGACAAGAATTCTTCGTTTTTTCTGTGGAGGGCTTTTATTATCCTCTTGAACCTCCTGATTCTCTTTATCCATATCTGTAACAAAAATATCAAAATTATAAACTTTTTCTTATAGAACTTTAAGTTCTTTAAGATTACAGTATAACTTAAATGCATTTAAATGCCAAATCAATGGAAGGATCAATTTCACTAAGACTAAACTACCATTCATGCATTTTCATGCTTATATGGCAGGTGATAAAAACAATAATTGCATATTACTAAACTTTATTAATTGCAAATTACTAAATAACAGAAAATTCAATTACCCTTTGAAATAAGAATGCTAAGAGAAAGGATGAAATACATGTGTTTTATAAAATGAAAAATTCAAAGTATATAATAACAGCTATAAAACCTTGACAAAGGAGTATGATACACCTCTTGCTACACAAATATTTCACACGTGCAGAACTGAAATTTCTGAATCATCAAAATAAGATTAAAACAGCTTGGAACATTATAAATAGGCAAAAGAATTAGATAAACCAAACAAAAAATATAATTCTAAATGTGAATGAACAAAGTATACACACACCAAGAGAAATATTTAATGTTTATTTATGATGACTTCATGGGTCTGCAGTCAAGTAATGTTTATGTTGTTTAGCACTGCCAGGTAGCTGAGATCATTAAGGCATGAACTCGTGATTGGGAGGTCTGGGGTTCAAATCCCACCAGGACCTTCCTCCCTGAGAAAGGTTTTTCCCAGGTTTTCCTCAGTCCCTAAAAATGGTAAATGCTGGAGACGTACCCTAAATTTAGCCCTAGAATGCTTCTTTCCTAAAAAAAAATCCTTTTCAAATTTACCATTTCATGTATCAGTTTCCACTACCTGTGGTGCCTCAGAGTAAAAATGGGCATTAAACACTACTGAATAAAATAACAATAATGTTGTTCAGCAAGTTTTTGGCCACCTTTACTCCATGGCCTTCCTCAGGGAACAATCATTACAAAGTGTCATAAATAATCAATGCAGAGAAAGCTTTAAATCTTACAAATATTTCATATATTTATATTTAACTATTATTTTATAAATATGATGGGATCTACATATTATCAAGTAAAACCTTATAATTTTCAGTTTACAATACCATATTCAATATACTTTAGTTATATATCATACATGGAAATAAGCAAAATAATTAATGCATTGAAACATTAACATTACATTACACATCTTCAAAGTGGGATGAGGTTTATCTTAAGATTCTTAGGTATTTTAAAATGGAAGTTATATACTACTACACCTAATAAATGCACATACTTTTCCTGACAGTCTTAAGATAATTGCAGAACCCTGCGTTTTCTACCTCTATCTTGCACTATTATTGACAGAGGGTAGTATTGCAGGGGAAGGGATATGTAATTAGCAAGCTGGCAAACCGGTCACCCTATTATGCAGCTTTCAAGATCAAAAGACAATCTTGAAAGCCATATGATAAGTGAATGATAGTCTTTAAAAAAGAAAATGAGCACAACGTTATAAACTATAGACCTATTACTCTCATCTTTGCATTTGGTAAAGTGCTTAAGAAAATTATAAATGTCAGATTGGTCAGTTTCTTCAATAAATATAACTTGTTAGCACTTAGCAAGACTTTAGGAAGAATTACTTAACACTCACAGCTATGACGGAGCTAATCCACAATGCATTTGCACACTTGGACAATGGGGATAAAGTGATGGGACTCTTTTAATTTATCATAGGCATTCAACAATTTATCTATCAACCTATTATTGATAAACCTTGAAAACAATAGTATAAGTGGAAAAACAATTGAATTACTAAAATCATACCTGATAAATCCCAAGTGCACCAGGATACAGATTAACGTTGCTAGTATTATTAAAACATTTCATAATAGTACGACATAGTAAAGTGTGGTGTATTTCACAGCTCAGTTCTTGGTTCTCTTTTATATCTTAATGTAAAAATATAAAATAGGAGACATATATATTTACACACACATGAACGATATCCCTTATTTTCAAAACTGTAAAGTAATTTCATATGTGAATGATACATTGCAACTATTTTGAGATAAGATATTAGAGAGTGTGAAACATTTAATAGCAGACTCCTGAAAAGTCATACTGAAATATCGTGAAAATAACAATCTAAAAATAAATTTAAACAAGACAAACATTTTAAAATTCCAGCATTATAACAATAAGAATAATAATCCTGAAATAAGGTTAAATGAGAAAGTCATAGAGTCAACTAAATGATTAATTTCTTGGGATTATACCTTGATATGAATCTGACACATAACTACCATGTAGATCAATAGGCAAAAAATTAAGCATGGGATTATATGTTATGGGAACTCTTCAAAATATTTGGACACTGTTCTACTGAAAATGGCATACAGTACAATTTATCTTCATATATAGTTTAGTATTAAACTCTGGTGTAGCACAGCAATTGATAAGTTAAATAGGTTTTTTTTATATCAGGGTTTTTCATAGTGAAATATATTATAATATGACAAATTATTGTTACGAAATCACTCAAATTTCACTAATTTTGTTCCACTTACTTGGACATGTTTCAAAGACGACTGCCTCCATTTTCAGCTTGGTCCCACTGGCCACTTCCCAGTGTGGCATTAAGATGTCGCTCAAGGTTCTTCCCTTCTTAGATATAAAAATTATAAAATATGACAATTCACTGGAATTTGGCATATACAGAAAAGATACCCACACAGATAATTATATAAAAAATAACAGCCACAATCCAAAAAAACATAAACTAACCATAATCAACAGCCTCACATTCAGATTAACAAACTTGCCAATAAGCAAGACAGAATACAAATTGAAGTACCAAAAAATCATAGATATAGCACAAAAAAATGGCTACACAATAGATCTTGTCAACAAGAAAATAGAGAAATTCAGAAAGAAAAAACAAATAAAGGACATCACCACACTAAAAGGCTACAAAGGAGATCATACATACAAAAAATTCACATTCCACCTATGGGCACACCAAAAATTCCAGAAGATTTTTAAAGAGGCAAACATCATTTTGGCCCCAGTAAATAAATTCAGTTTAAAAAGCCACTTAAACACCAACACAAAATCAAAATTCCACCAGGAAAGCAATCAGGCATTTATGAAATCGGTTGCAAAGACTATGACATGAAATACATAGGTAAAACAAAAAGAAATATTACCATACGTTTTAAGGAACACATGAGAAATGTTAAATACAAACAGACAGAAAAATCAGCAGTGGCAGATCATTTTTGGCAAAAAAAAAAAATCACAAATTCCAAAAGGAGCCAAAACTATTAAAAGCTCTTCAAAAGCCCATAGAATTAACAGTATGGGAAAATATATTTATAAACAAAAACAAAGAATTTTTGATTTAATTTTATGTCATCTAAACACTCTTAATGCTTCACTTACTTGTCATAAAATGTGGTAAATGTTTCGAAGACGAACATGTACCACATTTTATGACAAGTAAGTGAAGCATTAAGAGTGTTTAGATGACATAAAATTAAATCAAATGATTGGCTTCACTGTGTTTAGTTCCATATATAATTTTTAAATAAAGAATTTTTGGTTAACTTTGATCTCCCTAACAAGTTACCTTATCAATAAGTTCGTTAAAGCCACAGAGCGACATCTTAATACCACACTGGGAAGCGGCCAGTGGGACCAAGCTGAAGATGGAGGCAATCGCCTTTGAAACATGTCCAAGTAAGTGGAACAAAATTAGTGAAATTTGAGTGATTTCTTAACAATAATTTGTCGAGTTAAATAATCTTTATAAAAGAACTTCATGTCAAAAAGTCTTTAGAGAAAATAACTTAACTATAATTTAGCTATACATATATAGACTAATCCTATTAAATGTAAGCAGAAATAAGCATGCTGACAGTAATACCACATCTATGACATATGGGAAAAAGCTAATCTATATCAGGTCACCTTACACAAAAAAGCATGAGAACAAGATCAATTTATCTAAGATGTAATCTTGTACAACAAACAACCAGAGGCTCTAAAATTGAAAAAAGGGGAAGAATTTAAGAGGGGTTTAAAAGAATTGTATATTGATTCCATTAAACCTTACTATACTTTATAATTATATTATGAAATATTTCAACTAATGTTTTAAACATATATACACTTTGTTAACTCTAGATTATGATAATATCAGAAACTTATGTATACGAGTCTATTGACAGCAAATAAATGTATTCATTATATTTAACAATGTGAGGGATGGAGACACACCTATAATTACAAGAGTGGTTAGGAGTCATTTTATTCACACATACTACATGCATGTCATCGATTCTTTTACAAAAAGGATTTTGAACATATCTTAATTGGTGATAAGATATATTTAAGAAAATTTATTCATTCAACTAAATAATAGAAAATAAGACTAATAGAAATCATTTTTCCAGTTTTATTTCTGATATTAATTTTCATAAATTTGAATAGTTTGGGATTTTCACAGTGAAATATAGTATCATATAACAAATTATTTTTGAAGAAGTCACTCAAATTTCACTAGTTTTATTCCACTAACTTGGATATGTTTCAAAGGCAAAATTCCTTCATTTCATTTCACCGTGTTGACGATGAAGGAAATTTGAAACATGTCCAAGTAATTTGTCTGTCTGCAACATGAGGATTTAGTTGTATATGCATTAAAATGCTCGCACTTCACTGTTCCTTTGAATTTATATTTCCCATTATTTGATTAAAGACAGAGGACCCAAACACTAATGACCACATAACATCTAAATCAAGATCTGCAGTACAGTAGAATCTCGATTAGTCATCCTAATAAAGGGAAGAAGCAGTTAATCGAAAAAGATGGATAATCCATACAATTAATTTTCTTATATATTTTATGACTCTGTGAAAGGCCCATAAATTTTTTCTAAACTTTACTACCAGCAATACTTTTTTTCTGATGTTCATTTTAATTCTACTAAGTAAAATGGTGCCCAGGAATGAAGTGTCATCTTCTTGCTCGAGAAACTGTATGAAGGTCTCTGCTGATTCAAGAGCAATTTCTTATAGAACAAGTAATTTTTGACACTCTCTTCACTGTCATTACCATCAGTAACTGTAACCTCATACTCAAGGCCAACAATTCACAAATGTCATGGTAAGATTGAAATTCTGTGATCAGTCAGTTGATACAGAAAACAGGTAGTAATAATAAGTAGATCATGAAATACTTGCACTTGTTTCATTAGCATACATTCAGTTATTGGAAAATCTTCACTTCATTTCTGGCACCATCCAGAACCTTTAAACTAAGATGGTTTTTCTTTTATGTAATCCATACAGACTTGAAACACATGGCAAACTATAAGTTTTGGTTTTAAATACGTCCTGCATTGTTGTGACACATTAAATTGATTACTTAAGTAACCACCATTTCACCTGTGTCAAACCTGCCTGTAATTTTCACTTTCATTTCTTTATCCAAGAAATTGTGATGCAAAATTTCATAGCAAAGTGAAAACTGGCTTGCAACTTCCAGGTTACTGTACTGTGAATGGCCAAAGCATTTAAAGAAGAGGTAGTAGCACTTGCTTTCTGAGTTTACTGTTATGCAGTCTCAAACAAGATTCATAATATTTAAGTACAGAGATCAAATTAGAGCAGTATTTTCATGTTTAGTTACAAAAAAAAAAATAAGCAGTAACACTGTTGGATAATTAGATTATTGGTTGATTGAGAGGCAGAAAACCAAGATTTCAGTGTTTCTCTGTGAGCATATAAGTATAAGTTATAAAAGTATCTAACTCTTTCAATGAAATCAACTGGCTTTGATTCTGAGTTGCTGCCTTCATACACATTTTTATATGGTAATAATAATGGTAATTAAATGCCCAGCACCATCACAATTTTCTAACACATTACTTTAGAATGTGATATTGGTTCTATTGTTTTTTTCTGTGATCCCAATTTTTCAACATTCCAGAGCATTTATCCCATCGTGTTTTTCTCCCAGGAAAGAAGATGTCAAAATAGGCCCTTTTGATAGCTCTTTAGTGCTTGTAAGTCTGGTATTATAATGTTCTATACTAATACTAGGAATAGTGTGATCTGGCTGTGTGACTTGGTGTATCATTTCTACCTTAAACTTAATTGTCAGATGTTTGTAAATCTGCTGCCACAGGGGAGTTTTCCTTATTTCTCTTCAAGCAACCTGAATGGTGGTTGCTAAATATCCAGCATTGCAAGAAATGTCACAATCTGCATCAGAAATTTTATTTATTTCCTAGATTCAAATGTCATAATTAATTAATACTCACTGATATCAGATTGATCTTCCTCTAGCCTTTGTAATTCAAAAATTTCTGATGTTCTTAGATTCCAATGACGAGCATTCTTATGACAACCCTAAGTGAATTCAAAAGAACATATCATAGCTACTTTCTCAGCTTTCTGGATCTGAAAGAGCCTAAAAAAATGCAATAAACAATATACAAACCTGTGAATGGTTTACTGTTAATCTTATTGGTCAGTAGCATAACAATCATTGCAATCGTCATGCTACTAAACAAAGTATAGCTTGGTCAGAATGAATGATCACCGATTCTTATTGTTACATACACTTCTGCAACAAGAGGCTTCTGAGCAAAACTTGTCAGCTAGTTTCACGCCCTTATTTGAATGATATGCTGATGACCTGAGATGTTAAGGAGCTTCCATAAATAAATAAATAAAAATTAATAATAAAAATAATAATAATAATAAAAAAGCTGCAACAACTGTGAAGCTAATTTTGTGTATGCATGTATGAATAAATGCTACACATTCACAATTACAATTTTAAAATATTTCATTTCCTGGAGTGCTTGTTGCTTCAGGATCCTATACAATTAACACTCAGGTTGTTTTGTAAATGGATCCTATTCACTCTAACTATACATATTATAAAGTGAACATTATAATGACTTTCATATAAGGGATCATCTTTCCATCATTGTTTCTTTATTTTCTTTATTACCTTCTATCTTTGCCTTTACTTTTCTCACACTGATGACCTGAGGTGTTAAACAGCATCCATGAATTTCTTCTCTTACTTTCAATACATAATTTCCAAACTGATTTAATAATTCTTTTCTTCTAATACCAAAAATTTAATGCCAAAATTTCTGCCCACAAATTATTCTATTCTTGTTCCACATTTCCTCTCTCCAACCTTCAGTTTCTGTACATCCTAATACACAAATTCTTGATATTATTACATGATTTAGTTAAACTACACACTTTTAATGGTTCACTTACTTGTCATAATATATAGGACCGGTGTCTAGAATATTTGGTTCTCATCATTAGCCAGGTTAAAATTCAACTGTTGGATAATTCGTTAAGCTGTGGAATGTGTATTCTGCTCTGATGGCAGTGTGATGAACTTGTAGTTTATGTTTTCATCCCCAGTAGTGTCAAAGTTCATTAGACTGTCTTTGTATTTGTAGATGTAGATTTTCTCCCAAGTTGCTAGTTCTGTAGGTCCTTGGACTGATTTCAATAATTTTGCTTTATTCATTATGTCGTGATTTTCTGTCCAAAAATGATGTGCTACTGCTGATTTCTCTATTTGCTTGTACTTTATGTTCTTGAAATGATCCTTTAACCAAGTGCCTATGTTTCTCTGTTTTTCAAATGTAAATTTCTTCACATTCTGCACAATTGATTTTCTAAATACCTGATTTATTCTCTTATGGAATACTGTCATTAACATTGTCTATCAGTAGATTTTTAACATTAAATCTATTAACCGGTGCCAAACTGATACTAAAATCTTAAAGAATATTCTGAATTTTTTCGTAGTCCATGGATGATATGTGAATTCTTTAAAAATTAGCCTATCTTTTCTTACTGAAAGTGTTGTGGTTTCTTTGATACATTTTTGTTTCTTGAATTTCTGTACCTTTTTGTGTACTAGTTCTTTTTTAAAACCATTTTAACAGCTCTTTCTTCTATTTGTTGTATTAATTAAAATATTCTTCTTTGCTAATTTGTAGATTAACTAGCCAGTGTGTTAAACTGTTGGTAACTACATGTTTGTGCGATGTGGGGTTAAAACAGTCAGCTTTGATGTGATCATCTGCATCTATATTCTTTCTGTATTTTCCAAATTCCAGATTTCCTGACGTTTCATTATTTTAATATCCAAGAAGGGCAACATGTTATCTGTTTCGCACACGATGTGTTTCTATCTTGTATATTCAAAAGTTTTAAGGCATCATCAATGAGTTTTTTGTTAATTATGGCAAATGCATCATCAACATATCTGTACTATACCTTAAATATATATGGAAAAGCTGTGTTGATGTGAATTTCAAATCTGCTCATGAAGAGGTTAGCTAGAAATGGAGATAAAAGGCTGCCCATTGGAAGTCCTGCTTGTTGTTTATAAAATTTTCTTTTTAAAGTAAAATTGATGTATTCTTGTATGGCGTGTATCATTAATTCCACTTAATCATTAATTCCATTTGTTTTAAGCCAATCATGTAGATAAATTGACAGTTTTTCTTTTAGTATGCTTGGGAAAAAGTGATTCTATGTCAAAAGATATTAGAGTGTCAGAGGGATATAATTTTATGTTCTTAGGTAATTCTTGAATCTTAAAATTCTTGAGACAAAAAAGTATCAAAGAAACCACAACACTTTCATCAAGAAAAGATTAGCTAATTTTTAAAAAATTCACATATAATCCATGGACTACAAAAAGTTTTAGAATATTCTTAAAGATTTTACTATCAAGTTAATAAATTTAATGTTAAAAACTTACTGATAGACAATGTTAATGACAGTATTCCACAAGAGAAACAATCAGATATTTACAAAATAAATTGTGCAGAATGTGGAAAAATGCACATTGAAAAAACAAAGAGAAACATAGGCACATGGTTAAAAGAAACATTTCAGGAACATAAAGTACAAGCAAATAGAGGAATCAGCAGTAGCATATCATTTTTGGACAGAAAGCCATGACATAATGAATAAAGAAAATTAGTGAAATCAGTCCAAGGACCTACAGAACTAGCAACTTGGGAGTAAATCTACATCTACAAATACAAAGACAGTCTAATGAACTTTGACACTGCTGGGGATGAAAACATAAACCACAAGTTCATCACATTGCCACCAGAGCAAAATACACATTCCACAGGTTAATGAATTATCCAACAGTTGAATTTTAGCCTGGCTGATGATGAGAACCAAATGTTCCCGAAACCAGTCCTATATATTATGACAAGTAGATGAAGCATTAAGAGTGTGTAATTCAACTAAATCATACAATAATTTCAATTACATACTGTGCAAGTTACAATTTACATTCTAACACAAATTCTTGTTTATCTTGCCACACAATCGGCACAATTCTTTGTCAACTTTTACACTACTTAAAACCACTGTTGCTGTTCTTGCCCATGCTTATGTTTAGTTCTGCTAATAGAATTGCCAACACTATCACATTCCAGAAACTTATTGTCTGTAAACCAGTTTCTTTGTCGAGACTTTTGAATTTTCATCTGCTGAACAGCCCGATACTTGCTCTATACAACTGCAATGTGACACCCATCTTTACTGTATTCACAAGCATGTACTATACACATTCATCCTCTTTGCACTCAGGTAAGCAACTCTTGTGTGCATGTAATTTGCCATGATTAAAGAAAAGTCAAGAAATGCAGTGCTTAAAATACAAAAACATACAAATAATGATTGATCACATTTCAATTGCAGTCAAAATGACTGCTGCAGCTCTTCTAGTGTTAAACTGATATTATGTTAACATTTTGAATAATTCCCAATGAGCATGAATGGCTTGGGTATCACACTTTTAAAGATATACACGACACCTTTGGCTGTCCAGATGTACTGCACACTGTCATGACTCAGATGAAAGTGTTCTGCTTGTCAATTGGCGCACCTAAGTTCAACCCTCCAGTTGGGTAAGAAATTTTCTAGAGCTTTCCTTTACAGCACAAGCACATTATGTATTAAGGACTCCAGATTCATTTGCATCATCCCTTGATCTATTCTATTTGTCAGCTTGAAAGATTTTGGCAGTTGGCAGAATGATAAATACCTAGGCCAGGGTTTTTCAACCTATGGTGTGCATACCATTGATGGTATGTGAGCTACAATCAGGTGGTGCATAAAAATTTTAGCAAATTAGATAAATTAACATTGTGTCATACTGTACTGTACAAAAATAATACGGAAGTTCAATTTTAATACTATGACAATGACAGAGCACAACTTGCATATATTTGATAATACAACAATGGGATATATTTTGTCATTTGTTTAACTGCGAGATGCATTTACAGTTAAGAAAGCAGTGAGTTACATTATTGTTGTTGAATGCAAGATTTTATTTATAAAATTGTCAGATCTTTATGTATTTGTGTGGATTCATAAGAAGTAAATTAGAACGTGGATAAGTGGTTAATTAAAGAACTCTGCTTGAAAAGCTCAAAGAGAAAAATCAATGTAAGTAGAGTAAATAGCTTCCGCTTGAAGCCACTACTTCTAATGCTAAGCATCCAATAGAGGACATTGTTGTACAGAAAGCAACAAGCAATACACAAGCAATACGTAAGTACAATATGTCATTTTCATATGGTTTCGCATATATTGATGATAAAGAGGAAACCATCCCAATACCGCAGTGTATGATTTGTTATGAAACACTTTCAAATCAAATATTGTACTTACAAAGCTGTTTCAAATCAATCGATGAAATCTTCCCTTTTGAAACATCATTTTGACACCAAGAATGGTGATTTAAAACACAAACCATTAGAATATTTTCAGAGAAATCTACCAGATTTGTCATCAAGGAAAAAACAAATATGCTCATTTACAGGATCTAATATGAAGGCTCTGGAAGCATCTTGAAGTCAGTTTAAGAGGGGCTAAGGCAGTAAAACCTCACATAATCAGAGAGCGACTGATATTGCCACCATCTATTGATATAGTTAAAACAATGTTGGGAGACAAGGCAGTAAAACAACTACACCAATAAATATGTAAATCTAAATTCTACATTCAAGAAATAACTAAATAAATCACTATTATTGTTATAAATGTAGATAAATGCTTATTTTGACTCTTGTACTACAAAATCATGCATTTCCCTCATAAAATTTGCTAACTGGTACATCTAATATCTTGCACTAAATGGAATGGTATGTTACTGGAAAAGGCTGAGAACCCCTGTCTAGGCATTTTAGTGAAGCATCCCTAAGCACACAATAATGAAGAAATAATGATCACAAAAGGGAATATTTGATAAGTTATTTGTATTAATTGTACTATCTATTCATCTACTTTATAATTCTAATTTCCTCCCTATGTACTCTAATGTACTCTATTTGGAATATAATCACCTTGAAGTTTCCAATATGAGGATCATTTCATTAATAATACACAGCTGGCAGCACTGCAGATTGGAAGCTGTAATATTAGTGAAAAATTGTGTCAGTTGCAGCTGAAGGCTTGAGAAATAAGCAAGTGTGTTTATTTTGCGCATAGTGTACTATATCTGTACATAACAAGAGTTAGAAATGCAGCTTGCAGGTGTATGTTCCATGCTGTGACTGTTGAATATCAAAGTTTGTACATTAAGATCAAGAAGTAAAAACCCCACAGAAATTGACAGTGTTTTGAGTAAAGTTTGTGGTGAGTTCACCGTGGACCGTAGTATACGTTTTCATTGGGATGGTCATTTTCATGGTCAAAGAAATGACTGAAGACCAGGAAGGCTGAAGATATGAACAGATAAACGATGTGTGAAATTTGTGGTGGATACTCTTCAAGATCATTGCATGACTTGTGAGGAGCTTTCAGAAGCCACAGAAATTCCACAATCATCAGATTTCATGATTTATATGTGAGAAAAATTTGTAAATGATGGATCCCTAACTTCTTGACTGTTGAACAGAAGCAGAAACATAACGACATGGCAAACTTAGAGAAACAAAGATATGACTTTGAAGGTTAGGTATTCTTTTGTCAAATTGTCACTATTATCAAATGTGGATTAGCGACTTTGAGCCAGAGTTGAAATCACAGTCTTCACAAGTGCAATCAAGATTCTAGCTAATTATGATCTTTGTTAATGATCACCAAGAATCATTATGAGAGAGTCCTGTGTGGAACAAGTGTCCCAGTATTCTATGTTATGACTTCATGCAAAAATGAATGCACAAAAATCAACATCAGTTGATCAAGGTTGGGCCATTCATCCTCCATGAAAAGGCTCATGCACACTCTTGGAATACTGTGACCAATAAGCTGCACAAATATGGATGGGAAATGTTACCTAATCTGTCTTACAGTCCAGATCCGAGTCCATCAGGTTTAGACTTATTCCTAAAGTTGAAAAAAACCCATTTGTGGATGTTATTTTCCTTCTCTGGAAGAGCTTTCTGCCACTATTATCGACCATTTGACGGATGAACAGAAGTGGTGCTTTGAATGGAACAGCACAGCTTCCGAAACATTAAAACGCAGGGAGACTATATTGAAAAGCTGTACAGATATTGTCAAAAAATTAAAAAATAAATAAATGTGTAAGTAAAAAATGTATACATTATTAATGAAATGACCCTCCTAGAACAGACCCAAGCAGAAATAAATGATCATCTTAACTATTCCTCCAATTAATGACGTATCTCAATGGAATGACTGAGTAATGATTACTGTTCTGGAATTAAGGAATTTATAGTTGTCAGTATAATTTAAAATGCTACAGCAGATGAATCATTAATTAAGTGGGAAAAACTACATTTCACCTTAAAGTTCTTAAAGAATTTAATCCAGCTATAATTATAGTTCAAAAAATAAAGGAATATATTAATACCATTATTTTAATGGAATTTTTGGGGAGCTGCACTTATTCTATAACTAGAAGTTAATAAAATCTTGCATTGAAACATTAAGAACTTCACTTGCTACATGCATGATTGCATTACTCTACTCTAGTTAAATGTTCAAATATTTTGCATGTATCACCTTCATCACTGTCCTTTACACTATCTTCATCTTCTTGATCTTCACTTTCTGATTCATCAGCAAAGTCTATGATCAACTTTGCACGGTCCTCAGATGTCTTTTTGAGGGCAGCATCTGCTTCCTGGCAAGCCAACTTCCACTTATCTTTGTCCTTCACTGGAGCCAATTTTTGTGCAATATTCCCAAACTTCTCCACATATCTAAAAAGATATAAATAAGTATAGTTTTAAATAGTGAGAATTTTCACAGTGAAATATAGTATAATTTTGCAATTTCTTGTGAGGAAATTTGAGCGATTTCCTCATAAAAATTGCAAAAAAATATATACATAAGTTCATTTTGTAACAAATTATTCCTTCGCAATGGCATTTAACAAGGTAGGTTCAAAATTAAAAATATAATCCAGATAACCTAGCTAATAGTGCATTTCGGTTATGACTTCAAAAAATAACAGGATAAATATCTGCAACATCTGCTAGCACTTAACATTATCTACAATTTAAAACTTAAAATGTAAATTGGAACTTGCACAGCGAAGCAAATCATATTAATTGATATCATTGTATCATTCACACGCTTTAAGCTTCACTTACTTTTCATAAATGTATGGCACTGGTTTTGAGAGCATTTAGTTCCCATCTTCAGCCAGGCTAAAGTTCAACTGATTATCTACAATATTGAACTGGAACAATTATACCAAATTTTACTAAAGCACAAGGATCTTGCTTAACTTTATCATGTAGATATGTCAAAATTACACTATAAAAAAAGTATCTACATGCATCAGAAGATATATTTATACTATTAATAATTATTTAATATCATCTATTTTGCAGCTTTGGCTTTGAAACACCAGAATCACACCTGTTGTTTAATACCTACTAATAGATACATTTACAATTGACATTGTCGTAATTCTACACACAATACTTTCTTGTAAATTTTTAAACACTTTGAATTAAGCATAGAAAAGCCTATAGACAAAGACTGCAGAATTATTTACAAAAATTTACTTCATTCTATGATTTTGACACTATATAAAAAGAAGGTTTCTGTTTACAGATTGCAATGAAGGAGTTGATGGAGAAATTGGTCTTAGTGAAATCAAAATATGTATGATTACTAAACACCTGAAGTATTTAAAATTCTCACATAAAAAATCTATCTACAATCTGTACCATTTCTTTCTGTTCACTTATGGTCTCTCATATTTTCTCTATCCAGGTCTTAATCCCTCATTATTTACTCTTTTTATTACCCTGTGCACCAACGGTGACACAAAATAAGCACTAAACAATTTTTTGTAGTCAGCCTTTCAGTACTTTTATAAGAATGAAGTTCCTAAACAAGCAATTCACCTTTTCTGACACAAAATATGACAATGAGTATATTAATAATGTTACTGAAAGTGTGACTACCTTAAACTTAACTAAACTAAAGCTATACTCACTCACTTTCTAGTCCTAAACTTACTTCAAGTCATCCCACTTATGAGTCTACTACAATCACATCAGCACCACAGACTCCTACCTCCTACCTCCAGACTCCTACAATTTTTTATTTTCTTATAGATATAATATGTTTCAAGTATCATCAAGTATTAGTGTACTGTTAAAGATGCAATCTTTTGATTGCATGATTATATTACTTCTGTTCCTTTTGAGACAGGATTCTTTTAAATATAATTTACCTTTTATCAGTCCAATGTACTATGTACTATTAGTTCCTCTTTGAAAGGTCCTTTCCTTGGTGCCTTAAACTTTAATATAATTTATTATATGATTTAATCCTTTAATAAATGAGTCTTTTCTGAAAATTTCTTTTTATAAATATTGTATAATTGGATCCTAATACCATAATTATGATGGCTAGGGCCTAGAGGTATATAACCTAAAAATGTAAGAATTATGTAAGCATTTATGACCTAAAAAAACTGAAAAGATGACAATAATATGGTCTAAAAACAAAATTTTCTGACACATTTTCAAAATCTTATATTTGTTTAAATGAAAATTTTACTGAATACTTTAAAGCTAAAACACGTTAAAAATGTATTGAAAATTTATAAATTTTAAATTTATTTAATCATTCAAGAGATAACAGCAACATTACAACAAAGAAAAAAATATCGCAACATGATGGATGGTCACAGAGAATTACAGCAATAAATCACATACATTTTAAATTTTCACATAAAAACAAAATTGTACTATCACTCAGTATTGTATACACAAACTAGTGTTAACTGTAATGGGATACATAAGAACTCAACTACATAAATTGAGGGTTATTAAGCTGGAAAGTTAGAGGTTTTAATAGTAGAAAGTTACATATATTGAGAATATAGGAATATAAATTGTTTACTTTAATTTTAACATGTTTATATGTTTGTTAAAACTGAATGAAATTGATTCTATTTATATGTTAAAAAAATTATATCTGCATGTAAATTAGAAGAAATAAATAAATAAATTCATTCACTCACTCAGTATTGACTTGTATCAGGAAGATCTCTGATCAATATCACAGGATGTTATTGTGGCGTATTGGAAATAAAGTCATATCATTACTGTTGAATTTTAGCTCAACTTCTTTGAATATTGCCGTACCATTCAGAATGTTACCCATCACCACAGATGGTCAAGGTTGTTATGGCATGGACTTGTGTGGAGGTTTGGGGTTCGATTCCCACCAGGACCATTCTCCCTGAGAGGTTTTTTCCAGGTTTCCCTAAGTCCTCATAAATGGCAAATGCTGGAGAGGTATCCTAAAACTTAGGCTTGAGACCTTCTTTCCTTTAAAAAAAATCCTTTCCCAATTTATCATTCCATCTCATTTATCACCTGTGATGCCTCATTAGTTAAAACAGGCGTGAAACACTTAAAATTAGCATTCTTGCTTTCCAATACTTCCGATTATAGTATTCTCTACACATAATGCAACACAAGTCTTCAGGTAATCTTTATTCATCTCTCCTTGGGCGCTGCAAAGGGGGCATGATTATGAAGATAGAATTCCTAGTTTGTACAGGGTATTGCTAAACAGTCATGATTTGTAATGAATCTAAAGGCTGTAACTGCTGTTTTTTGTGGTCCTTGTGCAATTTTATCTGGGTTGGAGAAGAAGGTATTTCCTTTTTTTTTTTATCTTCACCACTATTTCTATTTTTTGTTTATAATAATATGTCAGTTTTGATACAATCAAGCATTTTACTGTTGCAAAGATGAACTTATATTTCTCATCTTATGTATTTTGGTGCCTTTTCTTGCTAGCATATCAGTTAGTTCATTCCCTTAATCCTACAATCTGCTGGAATACACTGTATGTATATAGTCTTGTGGAGTTTCTGTAGTTGTGTTATTATTTTGTAGCAGTCTTTAATTCGTGTTGATATCTTTGTGATAATAGAACACACTGCTTGAATAGCAGTCTTTGAGTCAGAGATAATTACTGTTTTCGTGAACTCATTTGGTGGAAGGCTCATTAATTCCTGCAGGGCTTTGTCTATTGCCATTCTATCTCCATGTGCCTGCTCTCACAGAGCAATAACATGAGAAGAGAGGACATATGACTCCAGCCCAGTGCAATAATCCTTCAAAGATCCATTCTTGTAATGTGCAGTCATTCTTCAAGGGGATATTTGGCATTAATTGCTTCAAATGTTTGACTTCTTGGCTTCTTCCATTAAATGCAAATTATAGTTGATTAATTTTGATGCATTTTCTGTTATCTCCAAGCTTTCTGTGTCTGCTATATTTAAGTATTTGAGGTGTGCAGTTTGCAGAGTTTAATGCCAATTTCTTCTGTGTGACTGTTGTTGATATTGTGCTAAAATTTTACTTTATGTGAGGTCTATGTAATAGCAGTAACATGGCAGTTTTGATGAAGAAAAATTCACCTTCACTGAACCCATTAATAACATCTTCAATTGCATTGCTTAGTTTACAGCATTATACTATATTCCCAAACATGTGAGGATGGTAGAGGAATTTTCCATTCTCCCTCCTAATTAACAAAGAGATATTTTTTTAGAGAATTTTTAGAAAAGAAAATATGAGAAATTACAAGCAGCAGCAAATGGACATTGCAAAATAAAATATAACCAACTTATGAAAAATGATTAAAAATTGACCAAAAAAAACTTTAAGAAGCCAAAATATGATAATATATGGCCAATGAAAAGCATATAATTTTAATTAGATTAGATATACTTATTTTAAATGTGTGATGGACATAACAAAAAGGAAAAAAATATGTCATCACATCTGGAGTCTAATCATATCTAATGTGTGCCTAATACACATTATTTACTTCCTTCACGAGTATAATAGCCTTACATGCACATGACACTACTGCTAATACACTTTCCTTTTTGAAGTATTTCTACATGATGCTCTAACCCAGGTCTGGGGAACTAGCACTAACAGAGCTTGGTCTGCTCATGGCCTTACACTGACAACTGTGGGTGTCCATGAAATCCAGGAGGGGAAGAATACAATCAGAGACCAGTTCAATGACATATTTTAAACAACAATTGCAGGACATGTTTTTTGTACTATTAATCCTGAAAAAGTATTCTGCTATCTTTGAAGGTGGAAAATCACATTGTTTGGTTTGTGATAGAAATATCACATCCCTCATGTTATAATACTATGAGGCATTTCACAAATGAGCATGTGGAGGAATATGGTGCAAACAAACTGGTTCAAACGGCTCATAAAAAGGTGAGAGTAACAATGTGACGATCAACTGACAAAACATAGTTCGTGCCAGTTTTAAAATTTCAAACAAAATTGCTCAAATTTCTAAACCTCTGTCTGAAGGAGAGCTTGTGCAGGAATGTTTAATAACTGCAGCTCAAGAAATTTGTCATGAAGTAGTAAATTTCTTCAAAGCTCTCAGTTTATCCCTTCAGTCACCAAGAAAATTTCAGAAATGGCTTTAAATTTGGAAGAACAACTGAAAACGAAAATCGAAAAGCTGGAGTACTACTCATTAGCATTAGAGGAGAAAAATACTGCTCAGTTAGCTGTGTTTAAGGGGAATTGAGCATGATTTCAACAATAGGGAAATATTACTAGATCTTGCATCATTACAGGACCAGACCACAGGTGAGAACATGTTTAATGCTTAAAATGTAAATTGGAACTTGCACAGTGAAGTTATCATATTAATTGATATCATTGAATGATTCAGTTAAACTACACACTCTTAAAGCTTCACTTACTTTTCATAAATGTATGGAACCGGTTTCGAGAACATTTAGTTTCCACCTTCATAAAGCTTCACTTATTTTTCATAAATGTATGGAACCAGTTCCATACATTTATGAATAGTAAGTGAAGCTTTAAGAGTGTGTAGTTCAACTGAATCATACATGATATCAAAATGCAGTTTGTAAGATAACTGAAAACTTTGGTCTTTCCTTGCAAAAACCTGGTTTGTTTGCAATGGATGGAGCGCCGCCTATGATGGCTCAGGCATTGGATTTTGTAGGAAGACTTTTGCGACATTCTTAGAGTAAATGGAATAAACCCAGACAGCATATTATGTGTACACGCTTTATCCATCGTGAGGCATTGCAACCTTGGATAGCATTAACAGCAGTTGTAGTACGAATTGTTAATACAATTAGATCACATTCTCTTCATCATAATCAGTGTCAGTCAGTCCTGGTGGTGTAGTGGTAACCATACCTACCTTCTAGACCCAAGGTCATGGGTTCAAACCGGCCAGGATCAATGGATTTTTTTCAGACGTAAAAATCGTAAGTATGGCTTCCTTCAGAAGGGAAGTAAAGCCATGGGTCCCGTGTTGTACATTTACGGCACAATAAAGAACCTCAAGTCTGAAAGAAGAGGCCTGTGAGCAAAATTTGTCGGCTGTTTCATGCCCCGAATAGAATGGGACGCTGATGATCTGTGATGTTAAAGAGCATTCTTAACTAAGATAAAAAAAAATCAGTGTCAGGAATTTAAAAAACTATTGATTCTGATTATTTAGATCTGTCCTATTATTATCAAGTTAGGTGGCTAAGCAGAGGGTAAAGAGCTTGAGCACTACAGAATTAAGTGCTTAAGACGGGGTTTGTGATTTGGTTTTTGAATGATCTAATATTGTACTTAAATAATTTGCATACCTAGTTACAAGGAAAAGATAAATTAATAATTACAATAATTGATGGTCTAAAAGCTTTCATGAATAAATTACGAAACTGGATATATAAAATATAGCACATTTATACCATTTTCCAACTTTAAAATCTATATTTATTAAAGGATCACCCGATGGCTTAAAAAAAGTACAGGCAAATTTTGGAAGATGTATTTATTGGAAGAGTTCAAAAACAGATTTGGTGATCTGAAAACCATGGACAAAGAAAGGAGGCTGCTTAATAATTTATTTACATTTAATGTTATAGATGTATCATACACATTATAGATGGAATGACACGCCTCTGCATACTTCAGGATTCTTGGGACCAAAAATTATTTCTTATATTGCCCAAAGTGAAGCATCCAAGTCTGTGTCTCTTTGGCAGTTTTATTGCTGCTACATTTGGTATAACATACTGTTGCAAGCAATTTTTCAGCAGACTGAAGAATGTTAAAAGTGCTTCACATAGCAGTTTGAGTGATCAAAACTTAGTGCCTATATTGTGACTGCAATGTTCCAATTTAGTGGCAAAATATGACAAGCTAATGAAAAACTATAGTGTCAAGTTTCAACAGAAGGTTCAATATAACTAGTAGTCAGCAGGACTTCAGATTTATGTAAATTATTTTAGTTTAGTGCAGGTTAGTAGGCTTCCAAGTTTAATAATATTGTACAGTCTGAAAATGAAATACTACAAGTATTACATATTATATTATGTTTATTTTTGTGTTTGTAATAAATTGAAATGTAATTTAACAACATGTATATGCCACTGATAAGCTCATGTCTATATTGCATGCACACATGGAAGGGGAGTCAGATAAACTGAGGGTCACTCACACTAATCTGCCAGTCCCAGATCTGATCTAATCTATATAATGATATACTTCTTAACGCACTGATACTCATGTAACTTCTTTGAAACCAGTGCATGATAGTATCAAGATTAAACAATGAAGCTTGTTACTATCTTAATACTTGAGGCTATTAATTGTGAAGTAGTAAAATATTTATATACCAAGGATGCCAAAAAATGTATACACACTTTCATAGTAGATATCTATTTCATATATTTCAAAGTTGGAAAACCAGCTTCACCAGCAGCACTTCAGGAAGAAATTAAAATGGCATGTGCTGCAATCACTGAGGACATTTTTGCAAACATTGCTCAATCAATAGTTCAACGTACTCAGAAGTGTATCGATGCCTATGGTGAGCATTTTGATCAACTGTTCTATCTGCAACAGCCTAAGATGATTAGTGCTCATCATTTTGTTTGTGTGAATTCAATTTTGTTATGTTAACACAGTTTTTTCTTTGCTTGAAATACGTATACATTTTTTGGTACCCTCTGTAGAGTTGGTTTGGTGTCACTATGATAACTTAAGTCATCTCACTATAAAAAATTTACCTTTTTAGAAGAACATTATTTTTTCCTAATTTTAGTTCAAATATTTGTTTATTTTAAATAATCTGTTATGAAAGCTGAAAGAAAAAAATTATGTGTATGAAAAATTCAGAACTTTTGTAATTTTTATACAAAAGAAAATATATATATGGAAATAAAGACAAAAGAATAAGCTAGATAATTCTTCATTTATGCTCACCTTCGACAAACTGGAGTGAAGATTTATCTCCAGATAAATTGTGAGGCTTCACTCTTGATAAAATGTTATATTCATAATTATATAAGTAGGTGTAACCGAATAACAGCATTTATATTTGATAAATTCTAAAATTTGCACTAGCACAATGAATGAATTTTTATTTCAGCAAACATTACAGGTAAATTTACATAAACAAATAAATAAAACAAAAAAAAAAATCTAAGAATTCAGCAATACCAAAACTAAGGTTCTCCCATACATTAACCACCTAGTTATATGTATAGTAAAGAACTTCTAAAATAAATTACCATCTTCACAACTGTGTGTGTCTTTCAAGCTCCTATACTTCTCCACTTAACTCTTACTTTTCCTAAGAATTCCCTAATCTTGTTTATTTTCTCTACCTTCATACAGGACATTTTAATTGCCATTATATCTTGTTGTAGTTTGTCCCATTTTCATCCCCGATACTATCCCTCCACCTTTTTACCATTTCACATTCTATTCACAAATGCCTATCCATTTTCCCATCATAATACATCCTTCCTTAAAATATTTTCTTAATCCTTTTAGAAATACTGCTGTATACATCCATGCAACACCTACCTATTCTTCTGAATTGATCACAATTATCTGTATATTTCTCCTGTTACCAGTTTCTTTTAACTAATTTATAGGTCTAAAGAACTTTTATCCTCTAAGCCAGCCTAAATCTCTTGCTTCTATCTTCTACCTCTATGTCTGACATCTTTCCAAAATCCACTGATGTTACTCCCACCCAATTTTGACTTCCTTCATCTTATATATCTTTAACCACATTACTTGCCCTTCTGCAAACTCTTCACTCACATTTACTTCAATACCATTATTTATAAATACCCCTATACCACCATAAAATCTCCTCTATTACTCTTCCTTATACCATGTTCGCCTATATAATCATAACTTTCCACTTCTATACTTTCATCTTTGTCCAACCAAGTCTCAACCATTACTACCACGTCTCCTAGCACTTCAAACACTTCACCACTTATTAATTTCAACCTTAAACCCTCTACATTCCATATCACCACCTTCCAGTCCAACTCTTATCTTAAATCACTCCTTCCTCCTATGAATTTCTCCAACTTCGCTCTATACTTATTCTTCTTTTGCCAGCAGCAGCATTCTCATTATCCGCTATCTCCATTATGCTATCCATGGGAGTTGGCACCAATTTAAGCCAATGCCACTGACAATACCATGTATTTCCCTCTCAGCTGATGACAAGACCTTTGCTTCTGCTCTCACTAGCACTAACAAAAATGGAAATGTAAGCTGCGGTTCGCATTTGGGTTTGTTTTAGTGACAAACAAGTTCGGTAATTAGATAAATATAAATAGGATATTTGAACAGAATCAGGGGGGCTTGCATGTCTTTATCCAGGGAATTCTGTGAATGAGACAAGAGGCTAGGGATTGTCACCACTATAATCAAGAAAGATTTATGAAAACATTTCTTTGCTTTCTTCATTATGCTATCATTGCCCTTTTCAAAATCCACAGCAGCATTTTGACATTGATTTTAGAAGAGTTCTATGTCACCTCCGTTATGACATAATTAAATTCCATTTCTTTAGAAGTGAAGATCCTGGAAGTGTGTCAAATATAATGTCTCATTACTCCGCAACTTCTCATTTACTCTGCTATAAAAAACTTAATGCCTTGTTATTTTTTCATTGACCAAACCATTCCACTTAAACTGTATAAACCTAAATCAATATATTATAGATATCATGCAAGTTAGATAAATTCTTTACTCAGAGTTCACTGATGAACAGAAAGATAGCAAATTAAAAAAAATTTCAACTTACTTTGCACGAATCCATGCTCTTGTTGGAGGCTTATCAAAAAATTGTACATGAATGTCTCCTCTGCGAACATAGCTTTTCAACTTTGGATGATTACAAATCAGACTTGGCCACCATGGGTAGCCATCTAGTTTGGACCATACAACATCAAAGAGTTGAAATTCTAGAAAGAAATTAAAACCTACAATGTGTAAACAGAAAATAATACATTTCACATTATTAATGCTCAAAAGCCTTTGCAAATATCCATGAATACTTCATTTCACATTTAAAAAATTAAGCCTGATTTTTTTCCTTCTTATAATAATCATAAAATTAAAACCAGATTGCCATATTCTACAGAATGAATATACTGAAATGAAATTTCAGTAATTATTTACTTGCATGCATATTTTTTATTTTGTTGATTCATAATTGCTGCCCACCGCCATGGGTGGCCGAGGTCGTTAAGGCATGGACTCGTGAGCGGGAGGTCTGCGGTTCGAATCCCGCCAGGACCGTCCTCCCTGACTGGGGTTTTTTCCAGGTTTTCCTCAGTCTTCATAACTGGCAAATGCCGGGGAGGTACCTAAACTTAGGCCTGGAACGCTTCCTTCCTTAAAAAAAAAAAAAAAAAAAAAAAAAAAAATCCTTTCCCAATATATCATTTCATTTCATGTATCATCAGTGTCCACCGCCTGTGGTGCCTCAGTAGTAAAAACGGGCGTTAAACACTACTCAAAAAAAAAAAAAAAAAAAATTGCTGCCTGGTGTTTGTAGTTTCTTAATAGTATTTTAGACAGCAAGTATGATTAATACTGAACATTTTACTTTTAGTTTTGGTTTCCTTTAGTAAGTCTGCTACTACTCTACCGCAAATTGCTAGGTTGTCATGTTTCTGTGATTTTATTGGTTATTTTCAGAGATGGTAGTGTGGCAATAGGTTGATGAAAATAATTGGTTGGGGGGTTTGCCTATAGATGATCACATCAAATGTTAAAAGTAACGAATTGTGTTTGAGGTACATGTGTATGTCATAGGATAATGTGCTACATTTGGGAAACCATGGGGTTACTAAAAGGGCTATGAATTGTCATTAGGAAATTATTTGACTATAAACAGAGAGACAATATATTTTCACAGTATTGCTTATTCTGAGAAATACTGTAAAGGAACATATGCATGTGCACTAGGGTGGTTCTTATTTCAATAAAAGTTTAGCTTCCAACACTCCATCTTATTCCAATCAACACACACACACACACAAAAAAAAAAAAGTGCGAATTTTCAGTTCAATCGTACAGCTCTTGGTGACCCTCAAAACGCTTTTAAATATATGTAACGATTAATTCTGCACAAAAGCACTATCTATACTCTTCCATATCTCCACCATTTTATTTTTTCTTCTTAGAGAAATTTATCTGGACATCCAGGCAACCCCAGGAATAATTGTTTAAAAGCATTCTAAGAATAAAGCTTTCCAAATATAATTCAAAAAATTCTTCATATAACATGAGAAATTTCAGAAATAATAGGTTTTTTTAGTAATGCATACAACATCTATAAGAGAAACACATTCTTATTTAAGCAATAATTTCTATAGAATTAAAGTGTTATGTGAAAGAACAGTGAACATAATTTTTCCTAAGAGAGAATTTAGTAGCAGTTCAGTATATTTTAGAGTCTCAAAAATTTGGATGTTTGCATAAAAAAAAAAAATTTGGTGCAGAATGTATCTTTTTAGTTGATTTTTCTTCTTCTTCTTGTTCTTTGACTGCTTCCAGTATAATCTGAGCCATATTTGCCTTAATCACTCTTGTAACATAGTGATCAAATAAGGATATAGCCACAGTTTTGGGAACTAAATACCAAAGATGGTTAGAATAATTTTTTGCAACAATATTACTGATTTCTAGATCAATATCCTGCTAATTTATCAGTTCATGCATGAATAGGAAAGCATAATTAATTCCTTAATTGCTTCTGATTATAAAAACCAGGCTCAAACATACACTGGACAAGAAAAATACATATTCTTTTTAAAGAAGTCTTCTCCCTATGAGATAATTCAAACTGATCTTGAAACAGGTATGTCATAAATGCATAAATTGCATCCACCTAGCATGACTTACTGCTCCTGGCATACAAAACAATATCCCTTCTTTGGAATGCCACCAAGATAGATCATTCACCCCAACAATTCTCACTGATCACCTTGCTGTTATTTCTGCATAGAAAGGTGTTCAAAATATCCAAGAATGGTTAGAGTGGAATCATCAGGACTTCATTGCTACCAGTTATGTAAACGTTCTTGGAGAGCTTCATCCAGGTTTCTCTAAATCTTTTGAAAAGCACATGTCTGCACCAGAAGTTGGACGCACCAGTGAGTCAAAACAGCTCCTCAAAACTAATTAAAAAATATGATGAAGACAAGGGGCACACAACAATTCACGATTGAATAATTTTTCTAAATTTGTACAGGCACCATTTACTTTATCTGTGTTGCTTGCTGTCATATCAAAGGAAAGTACCCGAACTTTGTCAGTTACATCCCACTTCTCTGCTGTTTAATAAACGGCTTAATAAATGGCTTGCTCTTTTCCTGAGGATTTTAAGGATGCCCAATAATTGTTCCTTGCCTTGAAAAGTAGCTATTATTACCAGTCTATCAAACTTTTCAATACCTGTGAGTGTTGGGAGCAGCTTTCCATTCCAATGCAACATGAATTCTTGGCAGTCATTTAGGTAAATATGTGTTGAATTTGTGTGTATCTTGCTTCAATAAATTGTGTTCTATGCTGAAAAGAAGTGCATTGTATTAGCAGATTTTCATTATCGTGCTCAAAAGGTTGTGCAGCAGCCATTAATATTTAAACCCCATTTCTATCACCGATTTGTACCTGTGAAAAACTTCAGAGAGAAGGAGAGTAAAAAATTGCTATGTACCTCGAGTTGTTAGAACTATTGCTGCTGCTCTTGCTGACATTTGCTGAACAATGACAGAGGAAAGCTCACTGTCATCACTATCATCACTGCTTTGGTTGCTTGATATTAAATTATCAGTTTTTGATGTAGCAAGCTGAAGGAATAGCACACTGTTGTTCTGTTTCTTCATAAGTCCTTTTTTTCTTTGCAGTTTCAGTGCTCTTTCTTCTTCGTGTTTTAGTTTTTGATCTACAACAACCATGCAGTATGGTTGTCCTTTTTGGCACTGATGCATTAGCTTATATTCTTAATTTTTCATCTGTCTGAAAGCACTGAATGAGAGAGATCATCCATGTTTTCCACAAAAAGATCTTTTTTCTTTTTCCTTACCTGCAGTTCTAGTCAAATGTTTCTGTAAACTTTTCTATTCATCATAGAGTTATGAATAATTTATTAATGCAGTGGTCAGTTCTTCTAAATAGGAATTGTTTTTTTTTTTGTCAAAAAATGGAAAGTTCTTAAATGCTGCACTTTCCTTTGTTATAAGTTTACAATGCTTACAGTGTAGAAAAAAAATGTTTAAAACTTGCCAGTTTGAAGGTAGTTTGGCCCCGATGATTTGTTTGGAGATATAGCCAAGAAGAGAAATAAAAGCCTTTTCTTAACTTGTATGACAAACTATCTGAAGAAACTGATGCCATTTTACAATAATGAAAGTCACTTTTCACCAGCAAGGAAGTCGAGCAGCACAAATAGTAGTTTTAAAACAATAATTGAAAAAACATTCTCACATATGTCATCTTTAATTGTAAAATATGTAAATGAAGCACATAAAATAGGTGATTTTCCAAAAGTTAAAATTGTGCTGCTCCAACAAAAACTTAAAAGAAAAATCATATGAATATAATTGTGCTCTTTCAACAAAAATTTAAAGGAAAACCATATGAAAATCTAATGACTTTCAAACATTTTTTTTGAAACCAAGAAAAACTTGAGTTACTCAATTCTGCTTAATTGTTGGGCATATTCCATGTCAGAACATTCCTTCAGGATAAAATTAACAAAGGGCAGATACTGCCGATTGTAATGATGTGAATACTATCCTAAACAAAAACATCTACTGAAAAGCAGCCAACTTGATAGCATCAAACAATTGAAAAATAATTTGGAAGCTAGAGTAAAAACGATTATCAGTATCCCCATGACCACTGGCAACCAACAGCAATCAACCAATAATGTATTAAATCAGCATACCTGTTGTTCTTAAACAAGAATATAATTAGGTACCATTTGAGAATAGGATACCTTATTCATTTTTTTATTACCCAGAAGGCATTACGGATGTACAACACAGTTTTGTGGAACAAATCTTCAGGTGTCAAATCAGAGTTTATGTTTATGTAAGGATATATTCAAAAGAGGTGTGATGTTCCTGGATGGAGTATCCAAAGAATAATTACACTAATAACTTATGCACAGCTGTGGGTATGGGGTATGTGTTAAATAAGCATAGCAATGTTGTCCATGATTCCATAAAATTAATTGTTTATGGTGTTTACAGTGATTTATTCTGCTTCAATCTCTTGTTAGATTTGGGTGAAAAAAAAATGAGAGCTTTATCTCACAGGCATTTTCTTCTGTGTTGAAGGTAATTACCTTCAGGAATTCCTGTAGAGAATTGAATTAATGCATACCAATGTATTTGCACCATTTATAATATGTATTTAAAGTTTCTACAATGTGAACTAAATTCTTGTCTCGATAAACCATTCTAAATTCCCTTTTGGTTTGACATTAAAAGAAAATGACAACCATAATTCCATGCATTCTGCAACCATTCACTGCAATCACAACATCAACAGATCCTTTAGAAGTCACCAGATATATCACAAAGAGTAGTAGCCCCATCATGTGACACACAATTTTTCTATTTCCAATGCTTGTGTGTGTTTTTTTAATGAGTTTACAGCTATCCCACAATCGGGGCATCAAGTTATTGTGGTTACACCATGGTGCTTGCTTAGTATCCTGCTTCTGCTAACTAATGAAATTACTTCCTATATAATTAAAATAATGTGTTTTGATTCCATTAGTTCACTACTTGCTATTCCCCTCCTCCTACTGGCAGCTTAAAAAACAAAGAATATGGTGACCTATTCTCAAACATTACTAAAATTGTTTCTTAAAATTACAGGATTAATCAAAGCTGTTTAAGATATTGTTTATAAGACATTTTTATTGCCTTTGATATCCTACTCAGTAGCTAATTGGATATTTGAAACAAACTCTGTTCTAAATAATGCATTGCATAACTTGTTTTTATATAAATGCTATTACCTTTATCAACCAACTGTTTGCTGCTAAATTTATTAACCGCAGCCGTCTTGTCCTTTTTCGCTGACGGAGGGGTTTCCTTTCCATTTTGTTTCTTTGTTTCATTTCTGCTTGATGCTGTACCATTTGAAAGTCTGTTTTGCGCGGGTGACTTCGTAAAATAGTTGAAAAGTGTGTTCTTTTGCGACATGTTTGTCACCTTTTTTAACCACGTATATTTGTATGCTCCGTGTAGTATCAAGTACTATTTACTACATTACATTACTGCGTTACTTACGCTTTGCAGGCAGAGCAGAAACTAAACACAGTACAACCACTATACTTAATTTGTTTTTATGTCTCCTTTTTATATCCAATTTGATCTTACACCACACACATTTCTTTCTGGCGCCCATTGGCGGGAAACCACGTTATGACCAACATCAGAGGCAGTGAAATAATTCAATGAACAGAATTTGTGTATTGACAGTTAGTTTTTAGATTCATGTTAGAGCATAATCCCTTCAGAAGTTAACTGATAATCTGAATAAATTTATTAATACTCGTTAATATGATGGGATATGAATAACATGAAAAAAGTTACATTTATGCTTAAGTTGGCAATATTAGGGTTTGAATGTCATTTATTTTAATTAACAACATTATCGACAAACACATGCGCACCTAAACAATAAAACAAGCTGCAGTCATTGAGATAGATAACATTAACTGGCCCTTCCCCGCCCCCTATGCATTCTCTCTTTCTCCTTACTCACTCCAAATATTGCTACTAGCATACACCAAAATGTTTGAGTCCGGAGCTGAACAACTTTCCATTTACAGCCAAACAAATCTTGTATGCTTTATCTTAACATTTTAACAAATTTAATCATTTGTTAATTTGTATTAATTTCCGAGTATATAATATACTCATTCATTGTAATCACATTTAATTATATATTAAATATATTTTGATGATGCTACACATAATTCCTTAAAGCAGGTAAAATGAAATGAAATTTCCCACTATTCAAATACTTTATTTCTGTTAATTTGTTTCAGTTTTCTCAGGTATATTAGTGTATAATGTAAATACCTGTCTACTTTTATATTTTATCACTTTAAATTTGTTCATATTTTTGGACAGGTTGTTTTAGCCAGAAAAGCTCAGGTATATAAAAACTGGATGCAAATGCCAATTATAAATATTTTCCCTGTTCAAATCGGTTATAGGTTGATATTTCCTGTGTGTGTACATGCATGCATAGAATTTATCAGGAAAAGGTTAGATTTACAATTAAGAACAATTTGCAGTAGATTTTTATGAAATAAGTACATTCTGAAATTACTAACTGTAAATTAAAAGAAATAATGCACTTATATAATCTGCAACTATTGAAATAAATTAGAGAAACGTGAAGGTGAAAATTTTCATAATGCAATCTACACACTCTAGACGTGGATTCTGATCTCCTTTTGGCCATATTCTCTATCTATTGTTGGCAATGCACAGTAGATTGCAAACATTTTGGGGGTATGATAACAATAGTATGAAAATGAGAAATTTTGACTGACAGATACTACCTTTTGAAAAATTACGCTTACAACCTAAATTTGTTGGTTATTTTCATGTAAATAATCTAGAGAAAATCTATGTTTTACAATCATTTTCTATTTTCTTCTCAAGCTATATACGTTTATCTGAGAGCAAAATGTAGCCTTCCAATTTTAACATTATAGACAGTGCATATGAAAACTTTGCTTGCAAAATCAATTTTTCAAGTTTGTCATTACTCTCATAATCACTTGCAATGTTAAAAGGCAAAACACCTAACTGTTAGTCTTTAACATCACAAGCAATGGCGAGCTTTAAGTCAAACTTGAAATAACTGGTTTTGCATGCAATCTTCGTACATTCTAATGCTAATACAGCTAAAAACATTTTTTTTGACTATGCAAGACATTTGGGTTGATTTAAAAAAAGAATGGTTTTATTCATTAACTTTGCTTTTTAAGTATAGTTGTAGGACTAAGAAACATGTATTTAAATAAATATTTAATTCATTTAAAAATTGTTATTAAAATTATCTAAAAATTACATTTGAACACACATACTGAATGAATAAATTTTGAGATGATTCTGGCAATTTTAATTTCAAATTAATCACTACAAAAGTAGCTAAAATTTGTGAGCCTTGGCTTGATTAAAGATCTTGTC
Organism: Metallyticus violacea; assembly: GCA_030762175.1. Taxonomy (NCBI): domain Eukaryota; kingdom Metazoa; phylum Arthropoda; class Insecta; order Mantodea; family Metallyticidae; genus Metallyticus; species Metallyticus violacea. The sequence continues at coordinate 35,342,131 of CM060835.1, forward strand.
TATATCTGCTTCCCTTTGTTTTATTACTTGCAATCATAATGCAGTAATTTTTATGCAAACTGAGTCTTCCCAGCTGAAAGGCCACAGTCCAAAGGGATTCTACTCCATCTTCTAAGATGTTTCGACCGGTTCAATGAATATAGTGCAGGTGTGGAATTGAGCTCCGATTGATTTGCTTGTTAAGGGCATTGAATCAAAGCTGGAGCTCATAGGTGTTTCCAGCAAGATGTTGGTCACTTGTTCGCATAGTTTGTCTTAGTATTTTGTAAAGCATACCATGCTGAATGCAAACCTATCAACTGGATTATATTCCTACAAATTTTGAAAATACAACAGTTAACAGTATGGACATGCTGAAAATTACAATAAAGTTTTCAGGACATGTCCATATTTAACATCACCCAAGATGTCAGATTTACTCATTTCTATACAGAGAAGTCTAGCACTGTCTCCATTCATTCCTTTCCCTCATCCTACATTGTGATTACGCCCTAGCATGGGTAGCAATGCAACAAATGTACTCAGGCTGAGTACCAGCCAAACCTGTTATCAAGTTGGCTTTGACTGAATGCAATTTCAGATATTCTTCTTTCCTGTTAAAAGTTATTTCTATGCTTGCAAATTTCAATTGTCTTCCAATACAAGCGAGGATGTGTTGAGACTAGCATGTTGGTATCTTGAAAACCAATTTTATGTTTTATGCTCTCTTTTCAGCTAGGAGGGCATGTTCAGCAACAGCTAATTAGTCTGTCTGACAGCATAACATTCTGTAGACACCAGCTGAGGCAAGTGGTTTCCATATGTTCTTGTGGAGCAGAATATATAATTCTTGGCTGCTTTTCAGTTCAAAAACTCTCTAATTATATCTTCTAAGCAACTTGGAGATGCAGTCTGACATTTTACAGAAATGGGAGATAAGCTGTGTCCTTCTTCTTAGAAACTGCCATGGGTGGCCGAGGTTGTTCAGCAGGTCTAGATTCGAATACTGCCAGAACCATCCTCCCTGACTGAGGTTTTCATCAGTCCTCATAAATGGCAAATGCCGGGGAAGTACCCTAAACTTAAGCCTGGAACAATTCCTTCCTTAAAAATAAATCCAATCCCAATATATCATTTCATTTCATCTCATGCATCATCAGTGTCCATCGCCTGTGGTGCCTCTGCAGCAAAAACGGGCATTAAACACTATTCATTTAATTCTTCTTAGATAGTGTGTCCATCTTTTTTGTGCTCTTTCTAGGATGTAAGGCTCTTCCAATTTACTTGGCTCCGTACTCGTTGGCTAATATGTATATATTTTAAGCACTAGGTTAATTACGATTTTCACAGCTTGGTTATTGCCCTGGTTCTCTCCCAGGCCATGAAAATCTGACATCTTATAATAATGCACCCACAATACAATGTTATACCCATTATTTTTTTATTATTCTCATTTGATGCAAGTCTTGGCCTGGTGTGACAAGCTCTGCATCCTCTACCTCCATATCACAACTTCATTAATAGATGGTAGTATTGCAAGAGGACATGTGATCAGCATGCCAGCACCCTAGCGGTTGCCTATCATACAGCTTTCTTGATCGAAGAATGCCACCTCTCCATCAGACAGCTTCCCAAATGTCCTCAAGACTGGATGGACCCCATTCCCAGACCTCCCTAACTTAGAAAAATTCCTAACTATTTATTGGGGATGGAACCTGGGACTCCCAGCCAGCAGTCAGCAATGCTAACCACTAGACCAACTGCTGATTATTACCCAAATTAAACAACTTTGTGCCATTATTCTAAATCACTAAAATCAAAAATCACTTGCTTATTAATCATCCATACACATTTATTTTTACCTCAATATAAATATTTCCCTTAATTCCTTAATTAAGATTTCTCCCCAAAAATGTTCTTTACTGCTATCAGATCTTCTTTGAAACTGTTTTACTTTAGTCAACTGACTCCTCTATTCTCTCATTTCTGGACATTTAAATAGAATGTTAATGGCATTTTTGTTACTCCTGCACATTGGACATATACTCTGCTCCATATTCCCAATCTAACCCCCACCTTCTTTATTATATTTATCAATATAACCTTTGCTCATACAATTCTCTTTAAATTTTCAAAATTGCAGCTGGTGAATTGCTTAAATTTTAAACTTTGTTTCAAAGTATGACCATGTGGCATCCTCTGTACTCTTAACCAATATTTTAATATGCTCTCCATCACTCATCCCCTTATACTTACCTATTTTCATTTTTAACAGGGCACCAGCATTGGTTGCATTTAGTGGAGTACCTAGCATAGTTTTACAAAACATTGACTATTTTATGCATTTCTTTCCAACTATGCTCTATCTATACCATAGGCCCACCTCGATTGCACTAAAGCACTGCATACTCTTAGAGCGTCCTTAAATAAATTAAACTGCATACTCTTTCACACCAAACTACATGCAAATATAGACATTTCCTTAAAAATGTCATTACCAGCCTCCCTTTAGCAAAAGCAACCTTTTCTGACATTGGCCTGAGCTAATAAACCTTATTCCCAAATATGTAAATATCTTACAGTGAATCACTTTTCTTCCTTGGTAAGTTTATTTCCTTTCTTAAAAATCATAATTTTTTGTCTTATCCTGCCTGATTCAGTTTCAGATCCCACTCCTCACAATATCTAACTTTTTCTGAAATATCATTCTTCAGTCCAATTACTGAGAAGGATGCTACCTTTAAATTACTTGCACACAATTATCCAGGAATCTCTTGGTTATTTATTACTGCGATATGCTTATTAAATTTCTATAACCCTACCAACATATCATTAATGAGCAAATTAAACAGTGTAGGACTCAATTTGCTTCCCAGTCTCAAGCATCTGTCGCAAGCAACTTTCTTTGACACCCTACCATCTGCGCACTTAACACAGAATGTATTTTCCATTTAGATTCTAAAGTAATGTAATTATCTCTAATCATTCTTTTATCCCAGTTTATATACCCTAACACAACTTTATTTATCCTAATCATAAGCTTTCTCTAGATCTTATAGAGAAAGCTTATGATACTGCACACAATCTACTTTTTTTCTTTGACAAATATTTGTCAATGTTTTAATTAGTAATACACTATTAAGTTATTCTTCGGCATCTCCTGAAACCACTCTGAAATGTAAGAATGCAATAGGTAATTCACCATTCTTACACATAATAAAGTTATGTGGAACATCTTTATAAATATATACAAATAAGTCAATATTAGGTGACACTAAAACTTCACTAACTGATTAATTCTTCAGAATGTTTCAAGAGCGTTCGCTCTCATCTTAAGCTGGGGACTGACTAACTCTAGCAGGTGATGCAGTGGCATCTGGTGGTTCCATTAAATAACGGAACAGGAAGTCCATTGGTGGAATGTCAAGATTCATAACTCTATGTTTATTTTTTAAAATATAAATCTTTTCCCATATTGCCAAATCATTGGTATTGGTGGTAGCTTTTAACAGTTTGGCTTCTCCTGGTTCCATTAAATAACGGAACAGGAAGTCCATTGGTGGAATGTCAAAATGTCAAAATTCATAACTCATGTTTCAAGAGCATTCGCTCTCATCTTAAGCTGGGGACTGACTAACTCTATCAGGTGATGCAGTGGCATCTGGTGGTTCCATTAAATAACAGAACAGGAAGTCCATTGGTGGAATGTCAAGATTCATAACTATATGTTTATTTTTTAAAATATAAATCTTTTCCCATATTGCCAAATCATTGGTATTGGTGGTAGCTTTTAACAGTTTGGCTTCTCCTGGTTCCATTAAATAACGGAACAGGAAGTCCATTGGTGGAATGTCAAAATTCATAACTCTATGTTTATTTTTTAAAATATAAATCTTTCCCATATTGCCAAATCCTTGGTATTGGTGGTAGCTTTTAACAGTTTGGCTTCTCCTGCAACGTTATGATCGTAAGTCCACTTTAGCCAAACTTAAAAGCTAACACCAATCCCAAGGATTTGGCAATATGGGAAAATATTTATATTTTAAAAAATAAACATAAAGTTATGAATTTTGACCTTCCACCAATGGACTTCCTGTTCCATTATCTAATGGAACCACCAGATGCCACTATATCACCTGCTAGAGTTAGTCAATCCCCAGCTGAAGATGAGAGCGAATGCTCTTGAAACATGTTCTGAAGAATTAATCAGTTAGTGAAGTTTTAGTTTGGCTTCTCCTGCAACGTTATGATCGTAAGTTCACTTTAGCCAAACTGTTAAAAGCTAACACCAATCCCAAGGATTTGACAATATGGGAAAAGATTTATATTTTAAAAAATAAACATACAGTTATGAATTTTGACCTTCCACCAATGGACTTCCTGTTCCATTATCTAATGGAACCACCAGATGCCACTATGTCACCTGCTAGAGTTAGTCAGTCCCCAGCTGAAGATGAGAGCGAATGCTCTTGAAACATGTTCTGAAGAATTAATCAGTTAGTGAAGTTTTAGTGTCGCTAATACTGACTCATTTGTATATGTAACAACTTCACTGTTCCTAACTTCTTTTAAGATTACAATCTTTATCAAATTCATCTACATTAGTTACTCTTTTTTGTTTACATCTCCCTGGTGACCTAAAAAGAACAAATCACTATTATCATTCAGGAATGATCTTGCTTCTTTAGCAATTTTCTGTACAGTTCTCATGCCAATACCACAGGCTTCAGCACGCATTCTTGGCACTTGGCAACACCATTAGCAGCACTGCTAGTCATGTATTTTGCGTAGGCTGCTTCTTCCTTGAACTGGTAACTTTACATACCATTTTATGTGCTTTTTAATGCAACTACATGTTTATGCATTTTTTGTTCCAATTTTTACTTCTCTAATATTTTAAAACAAAAGCACAAACTGAAAGAATACCTAGAAATCACATTAACAGCATGAAATTATAGTATGCAAGTTTCTCCTAAGGAGGAGGGGATTATGGCTTTTTGTGGTAAATAACTGAATGCGAAGTAAAATTTGCTTAAATAACTAAATCTTAGAAAGGGTATATCAGTAAATAGTCATGTTCCAATAACTGAATACCTGGTTTGTTATTTGCAAATGATCTTGCAGGATCAATATCTAATGTGGGATTAATTAAATCAATTGAAGCAAATAGATTATTTTTTGCAAGAAGTGGAGTTTGCATATTAGTCTAAACAAATAAAAAAAATTGTGGTTTTTAAACAGGGCAACAAGGTAAGAAAAGATCAGAAATTGTGTTGACAAGAAAAGAAATTGAGTGGTTAACAAATTTGATTACTTAAGAGTAAGATTAAGTTGTAAGTGTAGATGGGGTAATCAAAAGAAGACAAATACTAGCTAAAGAAAAGCTTTCTCTGAAAGCTATAAGGGCATGTTTAGATAAAATACCAAGGATGCAAGTAAATTGGTTTAGAGAGTATATCGGACAGTGATGGAGGCCAAAATGCTCTATGGAGTAGAGATTTGGGGTTTGGAGGAAGGGTGCAGAAACTTCTGCAAACAAATATTGGCCTTACCAAGAGCCTTGCCAAATGGCATTACTCAAATAGAACTATGATGAATAGGTTGTAAAGGGAAAATAATGGAGAGAATATTGAAATATTGGTTAGAATTAGAAAATTCAGATGAACATAAGTGTTTTATACCAGTGTTTGGTACATCAACAAAATCTTAATGAAGATGCTACTTGACTTAGGAAAGTCTAGAAAAAGTTTTGGGGACATGTGGAGAGCTAGGGGAACATTTAGAAAAGGGATTCTGGAAAGAAATTAGGTTAATAATCGAAGACATTTAAAGACAAGAAATATTTGCTAGTTTTTATTTCAATGAATTTCAATGAGTGTATATAAAGAAATGAAAGGAGTTTAGAATAGCAAAAATTATGTTGAAATATATCATAAAGCAGCAAGATAAGGTTTTGTATGGGCAAGAACAGAGTTGTGAAATTGAAGGGTTTAAGAGTAAAGAGGAAGATGGATAAATGTCCATTATGTAGCCAGAAAGACAATAATTGGCATATATTATTAGAATGCAAGGAAACTAAGATTCTTAGGGAGAAACTGAGAATGCAGAGATGGTCAAATCTACCAAAAGAAATTACAGAGAAAAAGATGTTGAATGTTAAATCAAGAAAAGTCATGGAGGAGATTGGCAATCATTTAGGAAGTAAAAGCAAAATGGTTGAAAAAAATTAGTAAGCAAGACGAAGAAAGTGTAGTGTGAGGGGTTAGATTGAAATAGTAGGAAGGCCCTATAACTAGGTAACCAAAGTGTTTGGGTATATTCGGTCCCAGGAAATACAGCAATGTCAAGTATAGTGAGTTATAATTTGCTAAAGTATTTAATAATATTCAAGATAATTGTAGAATGGTATATAGTTTAAGTTATGTACAAATAAAGGTGACTGAAATGTGATTGATCTAAAAATTGTATATGGATTTATTAAATAAATATTCTATTCAATTCTGTTCTAGAAAGGGTATATGAATTTCAATATTTAAGTGTATTTATGAAGATATAGATTTATCAGAAAAAATTATAACACTAATTCCAATGGCATCAAGTGTTTCAAAATTATCATTAGCCTCAAAATCTATCCACCTTGACAAATATAAAATTTTTGCAACACATTGTGGCAAAGATTGAAGCCTGGGCATTGAAGAAAATATAAGCAGATCAACAGCCAAGATAAAATTTTTTACATAGAACTGCAAGATACACCAAAAGGGAATAGGATTTGAAGAGAAACATTGCTGTCTATTTAGTACATGAAATAGGCTCAGATACCAAAAGGACAGACATGAATATGTTAAAAGATTAACAACAGAATCTCAAAGGTAATGTTAAATTATCATCTACCTGAAAAAAGATCACTAAATGCACTTTAAAAAGATGATTTCAAAATTCTTTATTTAGGCTGTAACATCATTTAGGACTATCCTAGAAGATATAAGTAATCCCATATCTTGATCTAACAGTTTCTGAAGGTTTACTATCAGTGAGCTTAAATTGCTTTATTTTGCCCTCCTATTATGACACAAATCCTGCTGCAGATGGCACAAGGCATTTTAAGTCTCTAAAAATGATAGCAAGAAAACTATATTTCACTCAAAAATGCACAAAATATCTGAACATAAATAATACAAGAACATTATAGAATGCAATTTCCATCTCAAGATTGTTCTTCTAAAACTTTTGAGTTTTAATCTAACATGGGAATTTCATTTTTGCACTATTTTGGAATAACAGTTCTCAAATTTTATAAATGAGGTTGTTATCACTTTTGCATGCACTTTATATATAATTTTTCAAACATTACATTTTTATGAAGAACATGCATTTAAATGCCATTAAAAAGAATGAAAATAATTTATTAAATGTAATGCATGTTATAAAACGCACAATTCATTTTATGGTATATGAGCTTACAGAAGAAGTTTATGTTCTTATATATTTTGCTAATGTGCAGACATGTGGGGAGGATTTAAAAAAAAAAAAAAAAAAAAAAGGCGAGAGAGAGAGAGAGAACTAATATTAATTTCTTTGCTTGCTTTCACTTTTTTATTCTTCCTTTCTTTCCCAATTCTAAGTTTCTTCATTTCAAATATAGAAGAATGCCTCTGATGCTTTAGTTAGAAAATATGTTCTTAGCTAATTAAGCGTGACTTGAGTTTAGTTCAGCAACAAACTTAAAATAGCTAAAACACAATGAAGTTATAAAATAATATAATTACGATCATTGTATGATTGAGTCGAATTGCACTCTTATTGCTCCACTTGTTTATAATATGCAGAACTAGTTTCACGAACACTTTGTTTGCATCATCAGCTAACCATCGACTGCTGGATAATTCATTATGCTGTGGGAATATGCATTCTGCTCTGGTGGATTTATATTTTCATCCCCGGAAGTGCCGAAGTTCATTAAACTATCTCTGTATTTGTAAATGTAGATTTTCTCCCATGTTGCTAATTCTATAGGTCATTGTACTGATTTTAATAATTTTGCTTTATTCAATATGTTGTGCATTTCTGTCCAAATGGAGCAATCAGCAGTAGCATCTTATGTCTGGACAGAAAACCACAACATAATACATAAATACATAACCACAACAATTTAATGAACTTTGACACTTCCGGGGAAGAAAACATAAACTTTAAGTTCATCACATCTTCACCAGAGCAGAATACAAATTCCCACAGCATAACGAATTATCCAGCAGTCGAAGGTTAGCTGATGATGTGAACAAAGGGTTCATGAAACTAGTTCTACATATTATAAACAAGTGGAGCAATAAGAGTGTGCAGTTTGACTCAATCGTACAATGATTTAATTATATGATTAGCTTCACTGTACAAGTTTCAATTAACATTTCTAGTTAAAGTTAATATGTACAGAGTTGGTTTGGTGACGTATATATTTACTTGCTTTTAAATGGACATGTTTTGGGCAAATTTGCTCCCATTATCAGTCGAAGACCATCTGGGAGAAGCATACTCTATAAATGGTTGGACTAACTTATTGAAAATATAGAAAGTGGGCGTCTGGAAGTTCATGATGTGGTTTATATCTTTGATAAAGAATATTTTCTCCCACATCAGTAGTTTAAAAGGATTGCTAGTATGATTTAATAATTTGGCCTCGGTACCAATTAAGTGACTCTTTGACCAAAAGTGGGCTTCCACTGGTGATTTCTTTATCTGTTCATAAAAAATACTTTTGAAGTGTTCTTTGGTATAGATTTCCAAATTTCTTTTACTTTTTCCTGTGTACATCTAATCACAGTCTTTACAGTTAATTTGAGATATACAACTTCTGTCAGGTTTATGAATTACTAATATCAAAAATACAAGTTGGCTTTACAGATAAAAGAAGATGTGCAATACACATACTAACCAAGTACATTCAAAAACATTGTTAAAAAAATTAAAAAACATAAAATAATTTGCACTTCTCAAAACATACACATTATTAAAAATGTATTAAAGTCCTCCTGCAAGATCCTACACCTTCTGATAGGAAGTTATATATCTATTAAATAAACTGTAAAGACTGTAATCAGGTATATATTGGAAAAACAAAAAGAAATTTGGAAACTCATACTAAAGAATATGTTAGTAACATCCACTACAAACGGATAGACAAAAAACAGTAGCAGTCACTTTTGGCCAAAAAATCACAAAATTGATACCAAAACTAAATTATTAAAACAGACCAGCAACACTTTGAAACTAATATAATCGGAGAAAATACTCATAATCAAAAATAAAACTGCATTACAAACTTCAAGACACCAATTTGGTTATTTTTAATAAGTTCCTCTGATTGTCTACAGTTGGTCTTCTGCTAAGAGCAAATGTTCCTGAAACATATCCAGCTAAAATCAATAGAAGTATGTCACCAAACACTCTTTATATCAACTTTATGTAATTATTATTGCTGCAATTTCCAGCAATACATAAAATGCAGACAGAACACTTACAACATGACAAGAACAAACTTTATTATAAAACTTCAAACTCAAGTTTTTGAAGCTTGTTATTACTATCACTGTACATTTACAAATATATAAATGCCTAACATTGACAGACATTCATCAGAAAATTCAGGCTGAGCCACAATGTGCTTGCTTGATTATAGCATAACAGAAGCATATATTTTCTTCCAAGTGTATCAATTTATTTATATCTTATTGTGCTTAAGCACTTAAGAATAATTGAGTTGAATTTTAAGTTCTATTCTTTTTATTTGATTATTTGGAAACATTTAACCAAGAGCAAACCAAAGCCTCTTTCAATTATGTACAGAAAAGGCAAAATAAATCTTAAAACATAATTAGATGTGGCTTTTAATAAGTGCACCATTATTCTCCTCCAAGAGCTTGTAAGAAACTAAATGCTAAAATTTGAATTATTGCTCAGTTACTTTTATGGACTGATGAGCCCATCCAATGTCATGCATGACAAGACAAGTAAGTTTATCAATAGTAAACAGACTTAGCTCACTGCTATTTGCACTACATTCAAAACAATTTTTCAGAAGTCTGCTAAAGCTTAATTTAACTAAATGTGCACTCTATGTTATAGCCCTGTGTTACTGCTTTCTCAATTAGGTTATGTGTGCATGCATGAAAAAATGAAATTGCAACAATATCAGCACTATGAAGTGAAAGTAAACTTTATAATATTCAGTAAGTAGTCACTCTATCAGAAGCACACATGCAACATAAAAAGCTCTGAACACCATATGTTGACTTAAGATTTGCTTTTAAGATTTTAATTCACAATGATTGTTAGTATTTTCAATACTGGGCTAGTAGCTAGATATTGATCTTGAAACTCATATCAGTTCAAGAAAATGAGCAATGCTATCTTTAAATATTCGCATACAAATATTTATTTTATTACATCTGGCTTGCTTCAGAAGCACTTCATTGGAAGGCATTGGTATGCAGTAACTAAATGCTGCTACAAGCAAAACTTGCTTACTTTCCTGTGAAGCTGAGTTACTGCTTCCTGGTTGAATTAGAACAGTTAGTCTATGCATTCTTTTGCCAATTTTCACACATGCCTTGATCATGCTCAGCCAAATAATGAGCTCCTTTCTAAGGTGACAAACAGCAGTGTAGCTCACCTATGTTCATGCATGCCCATAATATATCCAAGTCATGAAATGCACAAGAGTGAATTTCAATGATCGAGGAAAAAAAAAAAAAACATTGCAAAAGTTACTTCTATTACATTGTTCTTCACATATCTTTTGAATAATCATTAGATATGAAAGTAAAAATGTATAAAAATTCAATCACATACTATCAAAGAAAATGCTCAAATTTGGCTGATTAACTAGAGGTAATATATATGCTATAAAACTGCAGAAATACCTACAAAAGTTAACCCAACACTGGTTAAAAAGCTTTCTTAATGAGAATCGTGAATAAAGGTGAAACTGAACAATACAAAATATAACTATACAATATTAGTGTATCACTGAAAGTCTCATAAATAAAGAGCATGACAATGAATATTAACCTTATAAATTCAATATCATATTAATGAATATCATAATATATGAATAAATATGTTCAAATTTCCAAGGTGAACAAAGCAAGTACTATAATAATTACAACAGATGGCATCACTTTGCAGCACTTTTTTTTGTGCTTGTAACAATCCTGATGATTTAAATTCTAAAGTTCAGTGCTACACACATAAAATATTGTTTGCTAGCTTTCTTTGGAAACACTACATATTTAAGGAACACTAAAAATACCTTATTCAAGCTCAATCTCTCATTTCAATGAACCAATATCACTAGTAATAATAACTAGTAAATGGCACACAGAATAATATTATCTGAGTTTATACTAGGAAACAAATTAAGATGCTAGATCAGTAGAAGATTCAAAGCTTAGGCAGTGTGCTGAGGCGTGGAGGGGTTCTCCATATAGCACTAGATGTTCTCCTTATTGCTTGCAAATGATCAAACATCCTTAGAATATCAGGGGTAGTTTCTTCACAACAAACAGCAATATGTGCTAATCTTGCTGGCACATAGCTTTGAGCTTGCAAGGGCTTCTTACGCCTTTCTCCTGCACAAATTTATTTTCACATTAGTATAAACTGAAATTACAATTCTTCCTCAAAAGAAAATTGATTTCTCTCAAATAGTCCCTCAGTGCTGTATTTTTTACTGGGACAAAAGTAGTCTTGGAAGCCAGCATTGATTCAGGCCTTGAATCATGGTAACTTAACACAACACTCCTAAGAAAATTGAATAATTATTCATTAGATAATATGAATGAGTTTATTAACAAACAACATTACAGTTTTATTTTTAATTCAACAAGATTATGATATAACCTAAACTTAGGTATTCATTTTTTTTACGCTAAACTCCATTCACTTACACAAAAGTAAGACATGTTTCGGGAGAATCTCTCCCATCTCCAGTTGCTCACTGAATGGCCGTTACTCGAAACTATGGTTGGACAAATGGATGTTCCTGCGGTGGCCTCTGTTGCTGATCTCATCCATAGGAGGAAACTGGATATTCATTAGGTTCTCTCTATTTTTTAATATGAAAATTTTTTCCCAAGTGGATAATTCCAATGGGTTGTGAAGATGTTTCAGCAGTTTAATTCCCAGTTTAATCCACTAACATTGCTTTCACCCAGTCTCCATTTATCCCCCATTCCTATTTCTTCTAAAATCTTTCCCACCTCAACAACTCTCCCTTTCCAGAAGCCCTCTTTGATATATAAAACATTCCTTTAATACATTATTATTATTATTATTATTATTATTATTATTATTATTATCTAATTTGAGGCCACCATACCAATACTTCTTCCCTCCTACCCTTCTTAGTTCAACTAAGCTTACCCCCCTCAGAGAATTTTCTGGTAATCCTAACACTTCTGTACAAAATATTCAGTGAGCCACATCTACTTTCATCCCATCCCTTAGTCACTCCCCAAATTTCTACTGCATACAACATCTTGGCTTCAATGACTGTTTTTTTGTAGTGTTTAACACCCGTTTTTACTATTGAGGCACCACAGGCAGTGGACACTGATGATAAATGAAATGATATATTGTGAGAGGATATTTTTTAAGGAAAGAAGCATTCCAGACCTAAGTTTAGGGTACCTCCCAGCATTTGCCAGTTATGAGGACTGAGGAAAACCTGGAACAAACCCCAGTCAGGGAGAACGGTCCTGGTGGGATTTGAACCCCAGACCTCCTGCTCATGAGTTCGCGCCTTAATGACCTCGGCCACCTGTGGCAATTCTTCAATGGCTACCTCATACAATCTCTTCAACCATTTCATGTATAATGCAGGAGCCTTGTACTAACTTATTCTAACAACTTGCATCACTATTTTACCTTTGGTTGTGCACATTTAGCTATTAATAGGAATAAAATAATTCTTCCAATTATTCAAGTGAAATATAATTATCTCCCTTCTTCCATTATTTCCAAATCTGACCCCCAAGTAATCAAATTCCTTCACTACTTCTATTAGTTCACCCTGAATGAACCATTGCTCGTCTTTTCTTAACTTGATTCCATTTTTAAATACCATTATCTTTGAGTTTTTTTTTCATTTGTCCTTAAACCCCATCTGCACAGAATCTACTAATATTATCAATGGCATGCTGCAATCCTATTGCTGTTATTGCTCCTGCTACGAGATCAACAAAAGTAACACTCCTTACCAATTATTGGGCAATGTCTATTACTTTCCCTAATCCTTTAAGAATATCATCAATAAATAAATTGAATAATATCAGGCTCAATTCACACCCTTGTCTTAACCCTGTGGTTTGAGTTGTATAATCTGTAACTCTATTACCATCATACTTAACATGAAAACCACTTCCTTCATATAATTTTTGAAGTCCTAATACAAGCTCATTACTCACTCCTTTACATCTTAACTTATATACCAAAGCATCCCTATTTATCATATCAAATGCTTTCTCAAAATCTGCAAAGAAAATGTATACCCTGCCCTTTTTATTTCTGAAATATTTATCAACACTGGTGTGGATTATCATTATATTGTCTAATGTTCTTCTTCCTTTCCTTTCCTTTCCTAAAACCTACTTGAAACTCTGAAAGTTTACCATCACTCTCCGCCCACTCATGGAGCCTTCCAGCTAATATACCCATATATATTTTTCCCAATATAGATAACAAACATACCTCTATAATTACTTAGTTTATTCATATCCCCTTTCCCCTTATATAATGGTACAACCATGCTTGCCTTCCAACCCTCAGGTATAACCTTCCTTTCGTTGATTTTATTTAGTAACTCTGTTAACAATGTAATATCTCCTCCCATTTCAGAGAAATACTTTCCAAAACTTCCCTGGGATTCCATCTAATTTTTTTTCTTTTCAAAGCATTAATATGATCTCGTACCTCCTTCATAGTAAAATCTTTGTCCAGGCATTCTATCCTATATACACCACATTTCAAATCTAATTCATAACTCATTGCCTTTCCACCTTCTATCAAATTTCTAATATATTTACAATCTTTAGCTGACACAGCTTTTAATTTTATCTGCCTTGTCCACTGCCACTCCTCCCTTTCCTTCTGTACTAGATATTTACAGTCCTTTTTCCTTAACAATAGCATTTGCCCATCTTTTTCCTTTTCTGTCTTTCTCCATTTTGGTAAATCCTTAAAACACTTAATTTTTTCCTTTCATACAAATCCCCATCATACTATTCCATAACCTTGCATTTTTTCTCTTTGTTGTACTTCCATCTTCCTTCCTGTCCACTTTACTATGTCTTCCAGCTTTATTACTGCCTCCTCTTATCTTTCTTATTCTGAATGCCTGCAAAACTACATATCCTTTTAATTCTCCTATTTTAGATAGAAAATTAACCCAAAAATACTTGGCATATTATTCCCTCCATTTATAACATCTTATATGTTCTAGCTCTATTGCTTATTCTCTATTACACATTCTTACACTCAGCCTCATTTTTAATGGAAAGTGCCCACTATCTAATATCACATCTAAAACTTTAAATTCAAACAGCTCGTTCCAAACCTTCACTACATAACATATAATCAATCACACTCTCCCCATTCACATTTGTAAAAGTGAATTCCCCCTCATAATCCTCCCCTCTCTGGCCATTACATATATATACTTAAATTGTTCAATTCGCAGAACTGAATCAATTTACTGCCTTCTTTGCTGAATTCCCCCTCATAATCCTCCCCTCTCTGGCCATTACATAAATATTAAATTGTTCAATTCGCAGAACTCAATCAATTTACTGCCTTCTTTGTTAAACACTTTATCCCTACTCTTCCTTGTCCTCTCTTCAGTTTGTTTCCCTACACTTTCATTTCCTACACCCCTAAGCCTTACATCATATTCACCATCTCTTGCATTAAAGTCACCAACAATTATAAACTCCATACTGGGGTAGCTCCTAATTAGTTCCTCAATATTTCCCTTAATTTTGAATATAAGTTTTCATTATAAAATTCTGATATCTCGGGTGGGTTATACAGTATACATATACCTATACATAGATTAACTCCCTTCACTTCACATACCTTTACCCACATAACTTGCCCTTCCCCTGTAGATAATACTTAATTCACCTTAGCTCCACTATATTTATAAATACTTCTATACCTTCTGAAACCCTCCCCCTAATGCTTCTCCTTATACCATGAATTCCTATTTAGTCATAACCATCCACCACCATTTATTCATCCTTGTCTAACCAAGTCTCTATCATTGCAATCATGTCTTAGTTTTAACACTTCTACCACTTCACCACTTTTCAACAGTAAGTGGAGCATAAGATTATCAAATCGACTCGCTAGATAATTAAGAACATAATAGTAGCTTCATTGTATTGGTTCCGACACAAAATTAAATGTTATATTTAAGATTTAATGTTATAAATTTCCTGGTTTACAATGTTAATGAAATATTCCACAAAAGAAAAAAGCAGGTATTTTTAAAATAAGTTGTGCCGAACGTGAAAAATATCTATATTGGAAAAACAAAGGGAAACATAGGCACATGGTTAAGAGAACATTTCAGAAAGATAAAATACAAGCAGTTGGAGAAATTAACAGTAACATGTCATTTCTGGACAGCAAACCGGACATATTGAATAAAACAAAATTATTAAAATCGTTGAGCCTACAAAATTAGCAACAAGATAGAAAATCTACATTTACAAGTACAAGACAGTTTTTAATGAACTTTGACACTCCCAGTGGTGAAAACATAAACTTTAAGTTCATCACACGTGCACCATAGCAGATTACACATTCCCACAGCATAATGGTTTATCCTTCAGTTCACAATGGGCTGACGATGTGAACAAATGGTTCGTGAAACCAATCCTACATATTTTAAACAAGTGGAGCAAAAAAGTGTTAATTTGACAATCATACAATGATCTTAATATATGATTAGCTTCATTGTGCAATGTTCCAATTAACAATTTTAGTTACAACTGAATTTCTTTATTTGAGCATTTAGAACCAGTACATGAAATAAAAGTAAAATTGGAAGAACTATATTTCTCATCCTTTGATGATTTTAAAAACTGGAAGCAGAAAATTGAGGAGCCAATGGGGTCAAAGTTTTTAAAAATTCATGGTTCTCACACTGCTTCTGATTATACTGTAAGACATTATTATGCATGCCATTACTCAAGCAATTTTGTTTCTAAACGTAAAGGTGTCAAGACACTTGCAAGGAAGCAAAAATATCAGTGATGTTATGTCCTGCAAAGATACAAGTCAGGAAAGTCTAAGTTGAAAAATGCCTATTCAAATTTATCTCAACTCATGATGGCCATCAACATGACTTGTCACTTTGGACTATCAGGAAAAGAAAGGAGCAGTATAACTGCAAATATTGCAAACAAAATTAACTACTAACACGAATGCTTTCTTGTGATGAACTATTAACATGCTTGGAAAGTTATTTTTGGAGTATGAAATCACATGTCAACTTCTCTGCATGCAGTCATTCCATGGAGTTGCACTTGGTTTCTCTGCTGCTGTTCCTGGTGCCAGACTTGGCACTAAGCGTACAGGAAAATTGAATTTTCATCTACAGATACATTTACCATTTTTACCACCAGGGGCGCCATTACTAGAGCATTAAGAGACTGATAAAATAAAGCGTTGGTATGTTTCCTAGAATTCAGTACTAAAAATATTTGTGCAATAAATTACCTTTATTTTTTATTTATTTTTAAAAGCTATTTTGTCCACTCTAAAAAAATTTTTTAAGTAACCATTAAGCATCAAGCATTGTAGACAATAAATCTGAGGATGAAGGCAAATGCATTCAGAACATTTCCAAGTAAGCTGATGAAATTGGACCGATATCTACTCAAAAATTATAATTTAATGTTCAAAATTCCACAAATTAAAATATGACATAAAACAGTATGTTTAGTTTTTGTTTGTTGCTGGGTGAACAGGTTTCTTGATACAGTGAATCTGATGTAATGAAGATTTAACAATGCATAATGTATTTTACAGCACTTTACATCAATATGAAATTTTGGCATATCTTCATCATGAGTAACAAAACACAAAAGTTGTGATATTTTATTGACCATTTTAAAGTTTCTCGGAACTATATGATATAATTATATGGCATAATCCTTTTATAGCTTATTTAATGCTTAGCTAAACATGGGTTAAGCTACTACATAAAAATAAATTTTATATGCATACTTCAGTGAGTAATATGCTCTGATTTGAAATTATTCTGTGGTTTACATCACATTATTCTTTCATTGAATAGGGTTATTGACATTGATTTAAGATTTACTAATGGTTACCAAAATAAAGTTTATGAACAAGGCACATATTCTTTTGAACAAAACTAAGTTTTCATTGCTTTAGCAGCCTTGATTAAGAGAGATTTCTTCATCAGTGTATTGTAGATAAATTTGAAATGGGTGTGTATAGAATGTAAGGTAAAAGACAATACACAGTAAACAAAAACATTTCACTAACCAATATTACAAAGTCCCATTTTTTAAATTACTTTCAATGCTAATATTCAAGTAAATTTGATTAACTGTGTACTTACTTCTTGCCCAAAGAGGAACTGGTCTCTTTGGAACTTCTTCTTCATCACTTGAATCTCCTACTTCTTCATCTATTCCATAGTCATTTGCATTTTCTGTACTGATAGTTTTAGGAGTTATCTTATTTCCCTGTGTAACATCAAATGTTTTGTCCAGAATTTGAGGTTTAGCTGCTGCAGCTGCCTTTAGTTTTTCTTTAGCTGCCTACAAAAGTTCACAGAAAATACTGCAAATGAAAACACTACCAAAATAACCATTTTAACACCTCAAAAATGAAACTTTATATTTATATTGAGATTTGATGCTAAATTTTAGGTTCCTTCTCCCCCTTTTTCCGATACAGATTATTAATCATTTTGTAGCTCGTGAAGTATTGAGATGAATTATATACCTTCACTTATTCAGATTTTTAGTTTAAGGTTTGCTACAGAGGAGGATTACACACTTTAGCTGCTGAAGAGCCTATTGCATATATATTCCCAATGGGGCACCTATGGGAAGAAGGGATGAGGCTGAGGATACACCAGGTGGCCAGGCACTTGAGCAGGCAATCCACAGATGTAGACAGGGTGTCTAATGGTTCTAGTCCTAGACATCAGCAGACTCACAAACCCCAGTACCACCAAATGTACTTGAGGTGTCTTGAGGCCCCCAGACAGAACCAACCAGATGCTAGGACAGAAACTTTTTCCTGAGTGCAAGCCATAGCCATACCACAAAGCACTAGACATCCTTTTATGACACTTCCAATCCTGTATAGTGACAGAGTTCATTCAGCTGGCAGCTTTTGTGTTGTTATCAAATGCTAGCCACTTACCCACAACCTCCTTTGAGCCATAAATGGCACGTGCACAGGTTTTTGGTGGTGCCTTGTTACTGCAGTTTACTAATTTTTTTTCCCTCCTCTGAATTAACTTCTCTACAGAAATAGGTGCAAAAACGTTTCATACTATGGCCATTTTCCTTATTAAAATTGTTAATAGTACACAATAATACACGTTCATAATTGCTGATTCTTTGCAACATGTGTCTTACATGCAAAATAGCAATGAGTAGCAAATCAATGCTATTTAATTCGACATACCTTTGCTCATAGTCATTATTCTTTTTCACATGAATCGTGCAATTCTCCTTGTTATCTGTATCGAGATTGAAGTATTTTTTTTTAATCGTGCAGTTATGTCAAACACACAATGATTAAAGCTGGGAGTCAATTCGCCATGCACATCCCACAAAGTTGACACATACTAGCACTCACAAAAGGAGTTACATTGTTTAACCAAGTCCATATCAACTCAATTGGATCTATCATACAATGGTAGGGGGAAAGACGTAACACTTCATGTCCACAAGTGACTGCAAGCTCATCCACTAAATATTTTGAGTAATGTTTGCCATTTTAATGTTTTCTATTAAAACAACTTTTATTGGAAATGAATTTGGTACTGAGAACTTATATTGTTCCATGAACCAAACAATGTCTTGTACATTAGCGCTCTTGGAATTTTCACTAACCGTCACGAGTGATAACTGGCATTGTCCATGTTGACAATACCTTTTATCACTTAAGAGATTTGTGAACAGATAATTTTTAAACTAGTTTTCAAAAACTTGTGCCATCATTTCAATGGCTACCAGCGTTACAGTTCCCAATGTTCTTAACTGACAGGTACAATTTGGGACTCAGCCCTCACTGCCTCCAGCATGAAGCACCATAATGCATCTTCCTTGTGCTGATGGTCACTTTATACACAACTGCATACATATTTTTGAATGACATCGTGTCAATCAAGTTTCATCCAGGTAAATAACACTGCAGCCTTCCGAGTGCAACTGATGCAATCTTTGAAAATATTGATAGCACTAACTCATAATTTTTGCAGATTCCATTATTACCTTTTTTTCCTCATGCGACGAAAACAAAACCAAAGTTTTTTCAGCAGTTTCCAAGCCATTGTTTCCTGGTAAGGAAAAGTCTGAAACACTTTTCAATTGATTTAATAATTTAAACATGTTGGGGATTGCCCTTTACCATAAAAACTGTATATATTGCACTTAATAAAATCACAAAAAATTTGTCTACTTTTTTTTTTATTGCTGGGTTTCTTTGATCTGACTGGACCCTTTTCTGTAATTTTTCATATTTGTTTCTCTAACTAGGTGCAAAATTTTGCCTCTCCAAAATTGCTCCATTTCCTAAATTGTTCTTTAGACGTAATCATGCACTTGGCACACGAACTGTTTTCTTTACTTAACTAAATATTTAGTTGTTCTATTTCCTCAATGCTTCAGAACTACTGCTGCTTGGCTTAAGATCACTTTCAGGAAAATTTACTGGAGGAGCTGGTTCTTGATTTATCTTCCAAGGTCTCGACATCTTAATATTAGCACTAAATTACTTAATATACATTGCACTGCACAAGACAACTAAACAAATACTGCACAGAGACTTGAATCAGAACACGTGCATACTGCCTGTGCCTTGCTTACAAGAATGCACTGAGAAGAAATAGGAGGAAAAAGTATGTTTTGCAGCATTGTTTGTTTTAAAGCATAAGCATCATAAACCATCCTGCAAACAAGAGGGTGAGCATGTTAAACCTTCTGCTTGATTTCATGCCTCCTGGTGATACTAACAAGTGCAGCAACCATAAATGAAGCTATGAAAGGAAATGGAAGAGTGAAAAATTCATGGAATATATCAATCACAGCATTTTCCTTGGTAACCAGGGAAAATCAAGAATAAAAACCAAGGTAGAGATAGCCAGTGCCAAGGATTTTGAATTTAGTGAATCCCAAGTATTACTGCCTGAACCACCCTTCTCGTTTATTAGGATATTTACTTTTTTTTTAACTATAACATTAGTTTAAAGGTAAAATCAGAAGAATAAAATACAATTTGGCTTTACAAAATAAATGACATCTCCAGAATTGTATTATGAGGGTTGGCACATAAATCATGGCAACTGAGGATGCAGGACCAATTTAAAATTTTAAAATATACAAATGAAAGAGAGGGCACATAATGCACGAACAAAGCAAAGTATGCATATTAGATGTACGGTATGGTAGAAGCAAAATCCATAAACATAGATTATTAACTAGAATGATGCTATTCATCCATTGTACTTCAGTGAGTGCATATGGCACTCACCTTGATGCAATTCTATGCAAGAGGTCTTCCCATAAAATCTTAAGGAATGGATAATTTCTCAAAGTCAGTTTCTGTCTGTAACTCAAGGGCATCTATCTTCTGTCGGTTTCCATGATACAAGCAATTGCCGCACATGACACATTAGCCCACATATTCATAGGTAATCCCAACCATTGCATTCTCATTAAAATATTCCTATTCTTCTTGCAACAGTTTGGTACAGAAGGGCATAATTTGCCACAGCTTCCACCAGTTTTCTTGTGGTATTCTCCAGCATTTTTCTCTTGCAGAACGGCTATGATATAGGCATGCTCTTAACATAGGGTCACATCCATGCTGCAGGACAGTTGACGCAAAGCTAAACTATTATTGCCCTCTATGCAATACCCATATAACACTACCATTCACTGACATGACATACTATGGTACCATCACTTAAAAGAGAAAAATTAAGTTGCCATGACTTATTTTCCAACTCCTGTATATTTTCACTTTAAAATCAATGTAAAATTATACTCTGCTTTTCAGAAATTCTGAATATGAAAATTCAAGATTTTCATTCTCTGTACAATATCTATTACCAAATATTTTATAAATTTCCCACAGATCAATAAAGAAGAGATGTTCTTGGATTTGTGAGAACAAAACCAACACTCCTGTTTCCACATTAATACAGGAAATGATGGGAGGTGTATCTGTACTTATAGCAGACTGCATCAAGTTCATGCCATTAACATGTAAAAGCTTTTGAACTCTAGGAGAGCTATCATTATAAGACACCATAAAACACTTCACTTTTCTAAAAACAACCAGTATCAGGAAATGATGGGAAGGGAAAGTAGTGTTATTCATTTGAGACCTATTTCAAGGTAAAATTAATTAATTACCAATAATAGTAATTGTAACTGCAATAAAGAAAATAATGCTAGCTGGAAGAGCGCAGAATGTTTGACTATAATTTGGAAAGGGGTAAAAAAAAGAAGGGATAGGGTTTCAATAATCTCTTCTGTGCCCAAATATTTAGAACATTCTTTATTTTTTTTTTTTATTTGTTTATTTAAGGACGCTCTTTAACACCTCAGGTCATCAGTGTCCCATTCTATTTAGGGTGTGAAACGGCCGACAAATTTTGCTCAAAGGCCTCTTTTTTCAGGCTTGAGGTTCTTTATCGTGCCGTAAATGTATGACACGGAATCCACAGCTTTACTTCCCTTCCGAAGGAATCCATACTTACAATTTTTACACCCGAAAAAATCCATCAATCCTGGCCAGGTTCAAACCCACGACCTTGGGTTTAGAAGGCAAATATGGTTACCACTACACCACCAGGACCAACAGAACACTCTTTATGTTTTCACTTACATATTCTGAGTAAATCTCATGTAAGTGAAACCATAAAGAGTTCTAAATATTTCAACTCAGAAGAGATATTAATGCATGTTTCACTGTGTTCAATTCCAATTGAATTAATGTTGAATTGTTATCTGTGTTTAACTCATAGCAAATGTAACCTGTGTTATTCTACTTTAATAAGAATAAAAACTATATTTTGATGCCTTTACAACACATATCTATAGTATGATTGTGCCCATTTTATTTAATTCCTGATGTATGAAGACATTAAATAGCTCAGTGCACAACCCCTATAAGCATACTAATTAATCAACATCTTATTATTCTTAAGTAGATAATATATAAATATAATAATTGATGAGATGCATATTTGATTAGACTATTACTTAAAGGTTCTATTTCTTCCGTATCAATCTCTTTTTCCAAGTTACTGGAATCGCTACTGCAGCTGTTACAAGGTGGATAATTATCTCATCCATGAAATAGTTGAGAATGCCTCCATTCTCTCAGTCTCTTCCAGTACCTCTTCCACATGTGTTACACAGTTGCTGCAGTTTTCTGGTTTAACTACATTTATTGCCTCTCTTGTCAGACTTTCAGTTAATGCAAATATCTCATTTCTTCTAGTGGCCTTGTCCTTTCCTTGTATCCAGAATTTATGACATTGAAATGATAAAGATAATGGGGCTTGTCTGCTAATATGACCATAATCTTTTGTTAGTTTACCCATAAAATATTTTGCATCCACTTTGTTTTCATTTATAAGTAAAAATAAATGAAAAGTAGTTTGTCATGGTGATGTTATGTACAACATTATGACAAGTCAGTCACTCCAAAATTTGTACTTTAGTGTTGCTGTTAATAGGCTGTTGGACCATATGGCGTGCCAGATTCTGGAATATTAGAGCATAACTGATTCCTTATTGGTCATTGTCCATATCTTCATAAGCTCTCTCTCGTGCTTGAAGAGCAGGACACAATAAACAAACCAATGAGATGTAATAGCATGGCCAATAATAAAATAACCCCATTTTCTAAGGTTCCCCTCATAATGCTTTTGATTGCATCATTGGTGCACCCTTTTACATAGTTTGACCAGTGTTCATGCCACTTATCTGTTAGAATTCTAATTTTTTATTTATCTTAATAATGATGCTCTTAGGGCTACAATATTTGATTTTTCAAGTAAAAGCTTTCTCTAATTTATTGCTTTGAACCCAAATCTGGGATTATGATGAGTTATGTTTAAAGTAACAGCTCTGCTTTTTTAAGAAAGCAGCTTGCATGTCATAGGATGCTCCTTTCTGGTGTAACATCCATATAGTTTCTTATGGCATCTAACTGAAAATTATCCATTTGTATGATGGAAGACTCTCCTGCTCTCTCCCTCTTCTGCAGTTAAAAGTTACTAAAGTTCCTTCTCTTTGGAGATTCTAGATATAATCACTTTGCAGATATTAAGGGCACATGCAATCTTTTCCTCATTTGAATGCATGGAATCAAAGGTTCATTTTAGAAGCATATACTCTCTTCTCATTTGAAATTCTGAAGAGATAAATACTATTTTTCTAGCTTAGCTATGTAATGTAACATTTCAACTAGAAGCTGATCTCTGTCTTCCACTGCAAATCCTAGATTGTCTCTATTGATTCCATTACTATCTATGCATTGGAAAAACATTCTAATAAAGTAGTCTAACAACACACAGAGAAAATGAATGCACAAATAAGCTCGCCAAGTATAAGCAAAATAGCAATGGCTGTTTGTTTCCATAGCAATTGCCTTTCCTCTTTACCTTCCATCAACCTTGCTCAATAGTTGTCAAGTATCTTATTTTGAAAATCAGATTATAAACACTTGAAACATTTATCAGGAATAAAGGGGTTATTTAAAGAAACCTTTTTACCACATACAATAATCATATACAAGGGCTGTTCAAAAAAGAATTATAATTTTTTTATAT
The DNA here is from genome assembly GCA_030762175.1 of Metallyticus violacea. Taxonomy (NCBI): domain Eukaryota; kingdom Metazoa; phylum Arthropoda; class Insecta; order Mantodea; family Metallyticidae; genus Metallyticus; species Metallyticus violacea. The sequence continues at coordinate 35,366,228 of CM060835.1, forward strand.
ACATATGAGAGCTAGTTAGTAAAAACTAGAGTGCTATTTTTTTCTCATCATATTGTTGAGATATGGTGGTGAAACAATTTTTCATTAGAACAGATATCACATGACTGGTGCAAAATACCATCAGCATCTCAATATAGGATGCCCGCAAAGCTAGTGTTTGCCAGTTGCCTGTGTAAAATGAAATTGGTTCATATTCGGATTGCTCTGAAATTTTGCTTCAGCCTGCAGAAATCCACTATGGCAGTTACAGTAAACATATGGTGGCATGTGGTCAAAATCAACGACACTTCAGTTGTTCAAAGAGTTTAAGGAGGGCAATTCAGGTGCTCTAACCAATGCATGAACAAGACTGTAGTTAACACAGTTGTTGTCATTTTTTGGTAATAACAAATAACAATAGATGGCAGATATACTAGATTTCCCATGGTAATGCATTCACCCTTCTGCATGACAGCTTAAACATGAAATTCATTTTGTGCGAAGATTGTTGATGCTTCAACAGAAGATGGTGTGTCTGGAGCTCCAGCACATGGTACTGGAGCATGGCAAGGCAAATGAGAATTCCATCATTAAGAGTATAACATCTCCAGCAGATAAAATATTTTAAAATACTACAAAACATTTAAAATATTAACACAATGATAAAACACTTAACATTTCATTCTCAAAATTAAAAATTCAGTACATGTTTCATGAGATCTTTGCTCACATTATCAACTGTTAAACAACTGGTGCATGGTAGATCATATTAGGTTTGAAAAGGTAGGCAATTCTGGTGAATCTGGTGTCTGTTGATGAGCTTGTACAAAATATTGTCTGCTTACGGAATGTTTATGCTCATATTTCTTTATGAAAATCTTTTCCCATGTGTCAAGTTTCTTGGGATGTTGAACAGCTTTTAATAAAGAGATACCTTTTTCTATTTCATGATTATGATTTCAGAAATTTCCTGCTACGACTGATTTTTCAATCAGTTTGTAACTGATATTTCTTCAGCATTCCTTAAATCTGATGCCTATATTTCTCTTGATCTTGCCTATGAATATTTTTTCACAGTCTTTACAATTGATCTGGTATATACCTGATTTTTCTTCTTAGGGTTTGGAGACTACTTTATTTAACTTCAATATTTTGCCAACACTGTATCTGATCTGAGATGCATGTGTAATGTTGTACTGTTCGAAAAAATTTTGAAACTTACTATTGGCTTGTGCGTGGTAAGTGAATTTTTTCTTTTTTCTTTTGGTAAGGCAGTCAAAGTGGTAATTTGCTTAATTTCCTTTTGTTTTAGGAATATTTTAATTTTATGATCAATCAACCGTTGTTGAACCTATTAGAAAGGGCTGTTTCTATTACAAGCAGGTATTCTTTTTCATAAACAACAGATGCTAATTCGAACTTGTACAGTGAAGCCAATCATATAATTGAAATCATAGTGTGATTCAGTCAAACTAAACACTCTTATTGCTGCACTTATTTGTCTCTAAATGCAGAACCAATTTCACAAACCTTTGTTCGCATCGTCAGCTAGAAAGTCAATTGTGGAATACTTCGTTATGCTGTGGGAATGTGTATTCTGCTCTGGTGGAGGTGTGATGAACTTAAAGTTTATGTTTTCATCCCTGGAAGTGTCAAAGTTCATGAGACTGTCTTTGTATTTGCAGATGTAGATTTTCTCCCAAGTTGCCAGTTCTGTAGGTCCTTGCACCAATTTTAATAATGTTGCTTTATTCACTATGTCGCGGTTTTCTGTACAGAAATGAAATGCTACTGCTGATTTCTCCATTTTCTTGTATTTTATGTTTCTGAAATGTTCTTTTAGCCATGTGCTTATATTTCTCTTTATTTTTCCAATGTAGATTTTTTCACATTCTGAACAACTTATTTTGTAAATATCTGCTTTTTTCTCCTGTGGAATACTGTCATTAACATTGTTTATTAGGAGATTTTTGACATTAAATCTGTTTACTGGGGCTAACCTGAGATTAAACTGTTAGCTATTAATAACTGTATGTTTGTGTATCATGGGGTTATAATTGATGTGATGTGATTGTCTGCATGTATACTCCTTCTATATATTCCATAATCTAGGTTTCCTTGGTGCTTCATAATTTTGATGTCCAAGAATGTTAACATGTTATCTGTTTCAGTTTCATATCTGAATAATATGTTTCTATCATGTATACATAAGTTTTATGTTATCGGCAATGAGTTTTTTTGTTAGCTATGGCAAATATATTATCAACAGAACTATACCATATTTTAAATATGGAAATGCTGACTTGATTTGTGTTTCAGATCTGCTCATGAAGAGGTTAGCTAAAAATGGAGATAAGGGGCTGCCTGTTGTTTATAAAATTTGCCCTCAATAGAAAAGTAGGATTGGCTTATGCAAATTTCTGCGAGTTTAATATATTCTAAACTTAGGTATTCATTTTTTTACACTAACCTCCACTTACATAAAAGTAAGATGCATTTCAGTTACTGAAGATGGGAGAGATTCTCCCGAAACACATCTTACTTTTATGTAAGTAAGTGGAGTTCAATGTAAAAAAATGAATACATAAGTTTAGGATATACTACCTCTCCATTCTCAACAGCTTCATAAGCACAATATTTAATATATTCTGTTATATGTGCATCATTAATTCCACTTGTTCTTAACCAATCATTTACATAAATTTGGAGTTTTTCTTTAGGTATGCTTAGAAGCAGTGATTCTACTTCGAAAGATATTGTTTCAGAAAGTTATAATTTTATATCCTTAATTTTTTCTATTAATTGAAAGAAATTATTTATAGTCTTGCTTTGAAATTTAGGAAGTGTCTTGAATTTATCAGCTAGCCATTTTACTAAATAAAATAACAGTATATTGATATTGTTGATGATGGGTCACATACCATTTCCAGCCTAATGAATTTTTCATATAACATATATTTTCGCTATGATATGGTTGATCTGTTTTATTTTATATTTTGTTTCTTTTGGGATAAATGTGCAAGTTTTAATAGCCTCATTAACTGAATAAGTACATTTCCTCAATGGGTCTGAATGGATCTGAACATACTCTTTCTATTTAAAATGATACACTATGGGTAACTTATTTACACACTTCACTCACTATATTTTCCTAAGTTGGAACATTGTTTCGGGAACCAGCGTTCCCATCCTCAGCCGTTTACCCAGTGGTTTCTGATGCTCGTGTTGGCCCCTTACAAGTTGTTGTGTGAACTGTGGTGTTCTCTGGTGGATCTCAAATGAATCTAAAAAGATGATCCCACGGCGGAAGGTCATAGCGATTTTATGATATTTTAAGATGAAAATGTTCTCCCAGGCAGCTAATTCAAATGGGTTCTTTATTTTTTTTAAGTTTTATCTCTGGGTTTATTTCATGATTTTGGCTCCAATAATGACATGCCACTGCCAATTTTTCCATCTGTTTAAATTTGATGTTTCTAAAATGTTCTTTCTTCCGGATAGATTTCTGTTGGTTTTTCCTATGTATTTCAAATTACAGTCTAAACATTCTATGGCATATATTCCTGATTTCTTTTCTATGGGTATCTTGTCTTTTAATTTTGAGCTTAAGAGGTTCTTGATATTGTATCTGTTGATTGGGGCTAGCTTTAATTTTTTGAAAACGTAGGTTTTCATCTTCAAAAGAAGTGGTGAAGGCTGCAGGGGCCGTTCTGAAGGAAATGGTTTCCAGCATGTTTTTGAAGACTGGCAGACATGCTGGAACAGGTGCATTGCATCCAACACTACATTACTTTGAGAATGATTATTAAAATTAAGATGAGATATATTGTCAAAAAAAATTATGATCATTCTTTATTGTAACATCTCTCATAAAACCAGAATTACATATTTTGGTGTAGTGTTTAATAAGAGAAAAATCTTATAATAATTGGAAAATTAGTAAATCAAATTCTCAGATTAATCGCAGGAGCCACTACATTGCACATCAGAAACATTAGTCCCCCATTGACACAAATTGGAATTTAAAGTTATTCAATATGAAAAATTAATTGGATTTCCATTCAGCACTTGGGGATTTAGAAATTTGAATTATCTAAAATTTGAGGAAAGCTTGTATCTAAAAGTTCAGAACATTAAGAAAAAGATATGTTTTTAATTGTAAAGAAAATTTCAAAGATTAAAGCTACACCAACAATAGAGATAGAGCATCAATTGGTAGTGATACCCCCAGACATGTAAAAATTAATAGCTTTGGAAACAATGATTAAAAGATCATCTACTGAAAAATTGCTCCATTTTCATGAAGGATGTTGAGTATGGAACCGAAACGGAAAAGATGCTGGAAATGTATGCCAAATTTTTTATTTTATAGAACCCTATGGTAATGGCTTTTCATGTTTTGATAGAAAAATGCAAGTCATCTTCAAAGCACTTCAAAACCTTTAGTACTGAGTTTGCTAATTCTAACAAGTTGTTAAACATCCTACGCTAATGTACTCAGCATGTTAACACTAACTCCACTTAAATAACACCAAGACATTTTCATAAGCACTCACTTCCATCATCAGCTGTTGACCGGCTGTAGAGCTGATGATGAAAGCAAGTGCTTCAGAAACATGTCCTAGTGTTATATAAATGGAGTTAGTGCAAACATGTTGAATACATTAGTGTACGATATATTGCCACCCCATTGGCTACAGTTTCATAAGTACAATTTATGTAAGTTGTTACAAGCTTGGATTCTAGCAATGATAGTTGTTATATTAAGTAATTTAACACACAAAAGTCTAATAATCTTAGGATGTTGGAAAAATCATACATTACCTAATTAAACTTAATGGATAATTTATCAATGGATACTAATTCCATCATAATGTGATTGACAATGAAGTTGCTGATCACTTTGCTATAAAGGGGAGTACTAAAATAATGCTTATGATATACTTAACATTTCATGCAGTTATAAGATTAACAAAATTCAACTTTATAGAATTTTTCGGGGGCGGGGGGAAGTGAATGTGCCGACAAAGACCAAATTAAATTCCTAATTATTCTCAGAAAAATTCAGCTATCACATTCCAATTATTAGGGGTCATGATTGTCTGGAAAAGCATTTGCATAGGACTGAACTAGTTTCTTACCCTCTCTTGTCCACTAACAATCTTAAAGAGATGGATCAGGACTATCTTTAGCAATATCTCGCCACCTGTATTAAGTTCTCTATTTATGAAAAATATTGGAGAGCAAAAAATTTAATTACTTCAGTATCAACAACTCAGCATTAGTTAACAACATATTATTTTGATAGATCATTATAAGGATATTACCTTTTCCTTAGCCTCCTTTTCTTTTGCAAGTTTGGCCTGAGCTTTGGCTTGTTGCTCTCTGTAAAAAAAAATATGTATATTCATATTTAATATTACAAATTAATGAAGCAGCCAATGCCATAAAACATTTATCATTTATTAAAATGATGATTTATAACACAATTATGTTAATTGTTTTGCTGCATGAATACAAATAAATTCCTTAATACAACTTTGTAGAATTTCATAGAGCAGAAAATAATCATAAATTAAATGTTTTAGCTGGTAAGCTGATTACTTACTCTTATTTCTCCCATTACCAACATTTATTCACACATGTTTCATGGACCCTTTTTCACATCCTTTTCCGGTGTACATTACATCTTTGTCCTTTAAATTATTAACTGTTATACTGAATTAATTAGATTCACGGTCAAAGTAAAACCAGATTGCTTTAAGGTGCCAAGGAAGGATTCTCCAATACAAGTTCAACATTCCATTTTATTCATGAATAAATATAAGACAATAAATAAAAAAGGTGCAGGAATTTTCTTATATCTGTTGAAGGCTTCTGATTGTTTCACACAGAAAATTACTGAATAAAATGGAATATTATGGAATAAGGGTAGGTATAATAAATTACATCATACCTAGATAATAGAATACAGTGTACAGAAATCTATAAGAAGAATAATAGTTGCATAAAACCAATACAAAACAATTAAAGCCTGTGTTCCCAGTGCTCAGATCTCGGTCCACTGCTATTTATCATTTATGTAAATTAATACCCACAGTTAACTAGTAACACAGTAATATCATATGCTGATGATACTCAACTTTTTGCAGTTACAGTATATCTGAATTTCAAGATAAAATTCAACAATCTAATATGCAAATAATAAATTATTTGGAAAGCAATGAATTGATACTAAATAATAACAAACCAAACTTTATTTAACCATAATAAATTGAAGGAAATTAACTTAATCATATAAAATAAGACCTTGGCGCAAGTTACAATTTACAACTTTCTACATACTCAAATAGATCATCATTTAATATAAACACACAGATATGTAATAAATTAAATCCAGGAATTGTTCTCATTAGACAATTACCAAAACATTTAAGTAGAAAAATAATAAAGAATGGCACACTACAGAACCATTTATCCATTTCTGGAATTTGGAATATAAATTTGGTGAGTTCTAAAAATATGAATACAGAATTAATTTTCTGAAAAGAAGGTTAAGATTCTACAGATGTATAGAAAATTTAGTAATCTTTATCATAAACCAAAGAAAACTCCAAATCCTAAACAGAATATGTAGAAAATCTATCTAATGAAAATTTCACAAAAGAAGAATCAGCATTTCTAAATAAAGGCTTAAAATCTTGTATACATTACTCCACTAAAATAGAGGATTATTTGGTAGATTTGGAAGTGGCCATTGAAGGATTGAAGAACAACGAAAAAGAAATAGAATTACATCAGAAAAAGTTTTTAAAGGTATTGTTAAGAATACAGCAGTACACAAGACTTATAAGAATACAATAAAACCCTTAAATGAAAAAGATGATGTTTATACTAAAGCAGACAAAGGAATTGATCAATCAATCAAATCAATCAATAGACAAAGGAAACAGAGTACTAATATTGGATAAAGAAGATTATAATAATAGAATGCAGAATTTATTAAATAAAAAAGAATATGTTCAGATCCACTCAGACCCATTGAAAGGGTTTGTTAATTAAATCAATGACGTTCTGATATACAAAATAAAACAGAGCAACCCTAAAATAGCTAAGGTATATGGTTTACCTAAAGCTCACATGATGGAAATGGTATGCGCCCCATCATTAACAACATCAATGCTCCCTCTTACTATTTAGCAAAATGGTTAGCTAATAGATTCAAGACATTACCAAAATTTCAAACCTGGAGCATAAACAATTCATATCAGTTAATAGAAAAAATTAAAGACATAAAATTGCATCCCTCTGACACTCTTATATCTTTCGACATAGAATCTCTGTTTCCGAGCATATCAAAAGAAAAACTCCTGATTTATCTATATGATTGGCTAAAAACAAGTGGAATTAATGATGCACACATAAAAGAATACATCAAACTCACAGAAATTTGCATAAACCAAGCCTTTTTTACTTTTAAAGGAAAATTTCATAAACAACAAGCAGGACTTGCAATGGACAGTCCCTTATCTCCATTTCTAGCTAACCTCTTCATGAGTAGATTTGAAACACACATCAACACAGCTTTTCCATACATATTTAAGGTATGGTACAGATATGTAGATGATATATTTGCCAACAAAAAAACTCATTGACGATGCCTTAAAACTTCTAAATATACAAGATATAAACATATCATTTACATATGAAATAGAAACAGGTAACATGCTGCCATTCTTATATATTAAAATAATTAAATGCCAAGAAAATCTTAAATTTGGAATATACAGAAAGAATACACATGCAGATAATCACATCAAAGCTGACAGTTTTAACCCCACAGTGCACAAACATGCAGTAATTAACAGTTTAACACACCGGCTAGTTAACCTACAAATTAGCAAAGAAGAATATTTTAATGAATACAAATAGAAGAAACAGCAGTTAAAAATGGTTTTAAAAAAGTACTAGTACATAAAAAGCTGCAGAAATTCAAGAGACAAAAACATATCAAAGAAACCATAACACTTTCAGCCAGAAAAGATAAACTAATTTTTAAAAAATTCACATATAAGCCATGGGCCGCAAAAAAATTTCAGAATATTCTTAAAAGATTTTAATATCAAGTTGGCACCGATTAATAGATTTAATGTTAAAAACTTGCTAATAGATAATGTTACTAACAGTATTCCACAAGATGAAAAATCAGGTATTTACAAAATAAACTGTGTAGAATGTGAAAAAATCTACATTGGAAAAACAAAGAGAAACATAGGCACAAGGTTAAAGGAACATAAAGTATAAACAAATAGAGAAATCAGCAGTAGCATATCATTTCTGGACACAAAATCACGACATAATAAATAAAGCAAAATTATTAAAATCAGTACAAGGACCTACAGAATTAGCAACCTGGGAGAAAATCTACATCTACAAATACAAAGAAAGCATAATGAACTTCGACATTGAAGGGGATGAAAAACTACAAGTTTATCAAACCGCCACCAGAGCAAAATATACATTCCCACAGCTCAACGAATGATCCGACAGTTGAACTTTAGCCTAGCTGAAGATGGGAACTAAATGTTCTCAAAACCGATTCCATACATTTATGAAAAGTAAGTGAAGCTTTAATAGTGTGTAGTTCAACTGAATCATACAATGATATCAATTAATATGATCAGCTTCACTGTGCAAGTTCCAATTTACATTTAAGTATCCCATATATATAATTTAGATAGTAAAAAATCATGTGAAAAATATTTATTAAACATATACAATGTTTTTCTAGAGACCAAAGAATTTTAAGCATCATAAATTGGAAAAAGTACTAAAAGTAAACACCAAAATTTAATTTCTTCTAATACTACATAAATAACCTTTACAAGAAATTAGTGCAATACAATAAAAAATTATTGAAATATTATCAAGGATTGATTATTTTTCTCTTTTGGGTTGGAAAATTTCACATCTGTCTTTGTTAACAAATTAATGACGTTATCATTCACATTAAAACCACACAGAGAATGCTTTGGTTCATCATCACTTTCCTCTTGCACTGATACACGCATTTTCTCAGCATTTTGTTCAAGAATTTCATCTATTATCATGGACTTGAAAGCCACAATATCATCATCACAAGTCAGATATGCCTCGAATCTGACTTTTTCATCCTCAATCACTCAACACCATTCTTTACTATCAATCATGACATCATTAACAGCCATGTGACGAAATCCCACTTTCTTAAAGCATTATATCACGTTCTGATCCATGGAATCCCAAGCAGCCTTGATGAAATGCAAGGCTTCTAGGACAGTTATTTTCCTTTTTGTTTCAATAGCAGCCAAATATTTTTGAAGCAATCGCTTCCTAAACTTCTCCTTCATGCATCTTGCAATGCCATGATCTAGTGACTAAGGGATGCTTGTACAGTTGGACAGAAAAAAAATCACTCTAATATTTCTCTGTGTGTTTGTGGGTTGAGCTGCATTACAATAAATTCTTTGTTTTTCACGCCCAGTTTACGTTCCATACACACAGGCAATTTTCAAACACAGAAGTTGTTACCCAAGCTTTTATATTTGACGTATATTTGTAGAGGAAAGATTGTATGTTCTTAAAGCAATATGGTGTCCTTTATGATGCTTTATGATGACCAGTCTTACCAATTTCTCTGATTCACTTTCATTATAGCACAAGAGGACAGTCAATCTTTCTACTTAATATTTTGCCATGGCATTTGTTCCCTTTAAACTCCGTTTTGTCAGAGAGAAGGTGGAAAACCGATCTGTCCCATCAGCACTTACATCATCAGGATTGCAGTTCTACAGAATAGATGGCAGCATGGTATTCCTCCATGATTTAACAGTACAGATAAGTTTGAATTACTTTTTCTTTTCCTCATGATCACATTTAAAGTTGACTGGGGAATGTTTATTAATGCCACATTTACATGTTTCTTGTGAGGATTATGATCCACTTCTTGAATAATATTCAGTTTTTCTGCATTAGTTTCATGCACTTTTTATCCATATTGAAATTTAACAGACCACACTCTACAAACTTGAGGCACAGAAAAATTTGACAATAACCAGTAACCACAGGCAAACAAAACTACAACTCAGAACTGCTTTGCACCAAGAAGTAATGCTGCTATTTACATCACACCTTTGCAAAGGCATGCCCTGACCAGCTGACCAACCAGCATCATGCTTCATCTTTTCCATGTGCATATGAATGTCATCTGATACTAGGTAACTCTGATTGGCTGCTTAGTATATACTGCAATAGGACTGGCCAAAATTACCATAATAGTACAGCAAAAATTTGAACACAGTAAGCCAGATGTGAGAAAGGTGTTAGAAGGAAAATTTAAACCAATTTAATATAGCTGGACCTGGGAGACTGTGCTATACAGGAAAAAGTTGCAATGTACTAACGAGATTCTACTACACTTTAATATCATTTAATATCATTATATAATAATACAAAGTTACGGTAGTAGTTAAATGAAAAGAAAAGCTGGTAAAAAATAAAGATTTGTATATATGTAATATTACAGCAGCATACAATTATTATACAGGGAGCATGAACACCTGGGTGTCCAGCCATCGTTTGAGTAATGGCAGTTTGGTGAGCAACTGAAGATGGAAGAGATTCTTTCGAAATGCATCTTACTTTTATGTAAGTGGAGTTTAGTGTAAAAAAATAAATACCTAAGTTTAGGATAGATTACCACTACATTGTCAGCAGCTTCGCAAGTACAATATTGATATAATATTGTTTAACAAACTACCTCAAAGTTTAAAATTGACTAGTGATATCGATAAACATAAGAACTATTTGGTGGGAAACTGTTTATACAGAACAGATGAAATGTACTTAATAAATGGATTGTAAAAAAATTGTATGAAAAATTTGTGCAACAATACTTTATTTTTATCTGTAACTGCTCTACATATATTTATATTACAATACTACATTTATCATATAATTATTTTATACGATTCTTCTGTGTTTTTCATCCTCCTCTTTCTCCCCCCATAGTGTATCAGTATCTTTCTGTAATGACAATGCTGAATTTTTATTATACATATGCCTAAGAGCAATAAATATTATTATTGTTGTTGTTCCAATTAATGTGTGTTATCAATTCAGCTTGACATCTACAGATGTTGCAATAAGACCAATGCAGTCAAAGCGACTATAACCAGTATAAAAATAAATTAAAAAAGTGGATAAATGCAGTTTTGGCTGGACTATATAAAGGCCCTTTTCAGTGAAAGCTGAATACAGGGCTACTACGGTAGCTATCTAAATTCAGCAAGGACAGTACTTGATGGCACCATTAAAAAAACTTACTTGAGCAATGCTGCTTCTCTTTCTTCAGCCAAGTGTTTTAGATGTTCTTCCTGTTCCTTCTTACGTGCTGCTTGCAGACGCTGCTGCTCCTCTTCCTGAAACATCAATAAAGGCTGCATCATCATTATATGTACGTGCAGTTTCTCTAGTACATAGTAATCTGGATTCTGAAGTTATAAATAGAAAAGCTAATAGCTTCTAAAAAATACAAAACTGATTAAGTTTTTTTCCAAATTAGCAGATATAGTAAGTTCCAGAAATAATGAGTATGTCAATCACTAATTATTTACATGTGAGTGATTAAATGTAAACATATTATTCTTTCTACAATTTTCGATTTTCTTGTTAAAGAGTCCTTTTCTCCTCATTGTCCTAGGGTAGTGATCAAAAGTTTTGTCATTACACTTTCCCTAGCTGAAGAGGCGAATTGAAGTTGAAACAGAAAAAACAAAGTAATAAATAAGACACTCTAACAAGAAAATTCAATTGTAGAATTTGCTACATACCTATACAGGCTTTTGCTTCGTCATATTTTTTGACTTTGCTTTTGCAAATATTTTATTATTTATTTATGTATGCACATTCTGATCAAATGAAACATTTTTTGGAGTTTATGAATCTTTGAATAGTTAACCGAAGTTTCCCACTGGCAAAAATTAGCAGAAATTAATCAAAAGGATTAAAATGGGTACACTGACCTAATTATATCAGTACACAGCTAAATGTAATATGTGAAGGAAAATAAAAAGTGAACAGAAAAATAGCATTCAAAATTCAATGTTCTAGAAAGTTGGCACAAACTTCACTTACCGGGTTTTTAATTAGGACATATTCTGGAATCTTTGTCCCATCTTCATCTGACGACTGACTGCATGATAAGTTTTGGGCTGTTTGGTGTTCATGGCTAATCTGAGTTGCTTCTGCATTGATATATGTAAAACTTTTAAATAAACGGCCAAAGACTTGCATCATTTCTCTAACAACATGGAGGAATATATAGTAGCTCCAGCGTTGGCGATCAATGGGCTATATAATAATAAGAACATCATTAGAAGAAAAGGGGAGGAGACTCTGAATCACATCGCCAAAAGCAAAGTTAAGTTTAGAGGGCAAAAGCATACTGGAATTGCTTAATAAAAAACCAGTAGTACACAAAAAAGCAGATAGAAACAAAATTGTGATCATGGACAAAGTAGAATACAATTCAAATATGGAAGAACTTTTAAGTGGGAAAGACTACATTAAAATAAAAGCGGATTCTTTGAAGAAATGCATACAGTCTATAAACAAATTGGTCAACAAAAGCAAAATCATACCGCCCAAGGAGAAACCAAAATTAAAAGCAGACAATGCCACAATAGCAAGGATACACAGCATACTGAAATACCTAAGCCTGGAAATCCCACAAGTTCAATAATCAACTATAGAAACATATCTTCCTCCCAATTAGTAATTTGGCTCCTCCAGAGATTTAAAAAATTTCCCAGGTTTGTTAAGCTTAAATATAAGTAATTCCAAAGAAATAGTGGAGAAAATGAAGATTTGATTCTCCAAAAGGATGATCTTGTGTCCTTTGATGTAAATCGACTCTTTCCCAGCATACCAAAATGCAAAATCCCAACATCCCTTCAGAAATGTTTGCAGTCTCTGAAACTAAGCAACGAGGAGATTGAGGAATACATCTAACTAACCAAAGTCTGCATCAGTCAGAATTTCTTCAGGTTCAATATTGAATTTCACAAACAAGAAGGTTTAGCTATGGGGAATCCATTATCACCTTTTCTGGTTGATTTATATATCAGTAGTTTAGAAATGCACATCAGCAAATTATTTCCATACATTTTTAAAGTCTGGCAGAGATACTTGGATAATGTCTTTGCAATTGCTAAATCTACAAGATAGGATAATGTCTTTGCAATTGTTAATAAGAAACACTTGGATGTTGCTTTGAAATTGCTAAACCTACAAAATACAGAAATTAACTTCTGAAACAGATCAAGACAACATGATTCCTTTCCTTGATTTAAAGATTATAAGAACAGGCAATAATTTGAAATTTGGAATATACAGAAAGGATACGCTGACTGAAAATTACAGCACACAAACATGCAGTTTTGAACAGCTTAGCATATAGACTCATTAACACACCCATGAATGAGTTTGAATACAGCCAAGAGTACTCTCACATAATAAAAACAGCAAAAATCAATGGGTATGGCCAAGAAATTGTAGACAAGAAAATCAAGAAATTCAAACAAGAGGTTAAAACAGTTACAACATTTAATTGATATTATTGTATGATTTAGTTGAACTACACACTCTTAATGCTTCACTTACTTGTCATAATATATAAAACTAGTTTCCAGAACATTTCGTCCTCGTATCAGTTTGGCTAAAATTCAACTGTTGGATAATTCATTAAGCTTTGGGAATGTATATTCTGCTCTGGTAGTGGTGTGATAAACTTGTAGTTTATGTTTTCATTCCCGGCAGTGTCAAAGTTCATTAGACTGTCTTTGTATTTGTATAGTTGCTAGTTCTGTAGGTCCTTGTATTAATTTTAATAATTTTGCTTTATTCACTATGTCGTGATTTTCTGTCCAAAAATGATATGCTACTGGTAATTTCTTGCTTGTACTTTATGTTCCTGAAATGTTCCTTTAACCGTGTGTCTATGTTTCTGTTTGTTTTTTCCAATTTAGATTTTTTCACATTCTGCACAACTTATTTTATAAATACCTGCTTTTTTCTCTTGTGGAATCCTGTCATTAACATTGTCTATCAGTAGGTCTTTAACATTACTTCTATTAACCAGCACGAACCTGATATTAAAATCTTTAAGAATATTCTGAAAATTTTTTTGCCCATGGATATCTGAATTTTTTTAAAAATTGCTCACCTTTTCTTGCTGAAAGTGTTGTGGTTTCTTTGATACGTTTTTCTCTCTTGAATTTCTGTTACTTTTTTTTACTAGTTCTTTTTTAAAACCAATAGTTTCCTCTATTTGTTTGTATTCATTGAAATATTCTTTTTTGCTAATTTTTAGGTTAACTATCCAGTGAGTTAAACTGTTGATAACTGCATGTTTGTGTTCTGTGGGATTAAAACTGTCAGCTTTGATGTGATTATCTGCATGTGTATTCTTTCTATATATTCCAAATTTTCTTTATCTTTCATTATTTTAATATCCAAGAATGACAACAGGTTATCTGTTTCTGTTTCGTATGTAAACGATATGTTTCTATCTTGTATATTCAAAACTATTAAGGCATCATTAAGGAGTTTTTTGATAACTATAGCAAATATATTGTGGACATATCTGTACCATACCTTAAATATGTATGGGAAAGCTGAGTTGATGTGTGTTTCAAATCTGCTTATGAAGAGATTAGCTAGAAATGGAGATAATAGGCTGCCCATAGTAAGTCCTGTTTGTTGTTTATAAAATTTTCCTTTGAAATAAAAATAGGTTTGGTTTATGGAAATTTCTGTGAGTTTAATGTATTCTTTTATGTGTGAATCATTGATTCCACTTGTTTTAAGCCATTTATGTAGATAAATTAGGAGTTAAAACATTAACAGCAAAAAAAGAAACTACCATTTACAAGAAATTTACTTATCATCCTTGGGTCTCCAAAAAATTCCAGAAAATACTCTTAAGAGTTTGGGATTATTGTGCCCCAATGAACAAATTAGCCTAAATAATCCGCTCAACTCCAGTGATAATGATAGAATACCTGATGAGAAGCCAGGAATATATAAAATCAACTGTCGGAATGCAACAAAGTATATAATGGCAAAACAAATAAGACACATTGGAATTATGCTAATGAACACTGAAGAAACATCAGGTACAATGAGATAGGTAAATCAGCAGAGAGATAAATCATTTGGAGTCAAATTATTGAAATTCGTAGATAGACCCTTAGAGCTGGGAATATGGGGAAAAATTGTTATAAAAAATATGAAGATAAGGTTATGAACTTCGAGATCCCAACATGAGACAAATTAATCCAAAAGTTCATTAAATGTCCACGAGAGCTACACTAAGTCCATTTAACCAACAACAAATCCAGCAGTTGACACACAGCTGATGAATGCTGACAAAGGCCTGTGAAACATGTTCTGTATAATTCATTGGTAAGTGGAGCATTAGAATATTAAATCGACTCACTATCTAATTAAGAACAAATTAATTGCTTCAATCTATTATTTTTGAAAAATTTTATTTTGAATTTAACCAGTATGGTTATTTAAAAAAAAAGGAGTCTAACTTAAAACACTAATATAAGAAATGACTAAATTTAAAACATATACATAACTAGGTGGATAGTGCAGATCTTGCTATTTATGTAACAATCGCTGTCATGGAGAATGAGAAATGAATATTTTGTAAAGCTGGAACTACGTGGACAATTAAGCAGAATATCTCATGTGTTCTTTGGTTAGTAGAAACAAAGTCTGTGAATCAATTATAAATCTAATTTCATTGGAAATATAACTTCAAACACATAATCCCAATACAGACTATAATAGAATAATAGCCTGGAAACAAAGTAAAAGCAAGGAAGCTTATTGCAGAAAACTGGTAAGCATTTTAAGAAAAAAATTTCTGAAGATAACATTGAACAAATTCAAACCCAGGAAAAGCGGCTCAAGAAAATCAATCTGAAGCAGATTTGCAAACTCCAGCCTTCTCACAGTGGGGTTCATAATGTTATACCAAAAGGCTCCATCTCAAGCATACAAAATTCAAATAACACAGCAAATCAAGTCCAACAAAGTCAAATGGGTGGCTTATGTTGCAAGTATCTTTGAGAAATTTAACGATGACTATGGATACATAGATCATGTGCATTTCTCTGACAAGTCAACTTTCCTCATATAAGGAAAAGTTAACAGACACTAATTAAGAATCTGGGGAAGCAAAAATCCACATGCTATTAGAACACGAAGTTGATTCACCCAAAATTAAAATCTTGTGTGGCTTAATAAAAGATCATGTGAAGGGTCTGCTTAACCTACATTGACTGTCACAAACTATCTAGACATGCTTGAGTTCTTTGTTGAATCATAACTTCCTGATGGAACAACTTATCCTCAAGAGTGCCTCTTCACTTCTTACTTCAGGTGTGCAGTTTTCTGAACGACAACTTTTCAAGATAAATGATTGGCACAGGATTCAAAACCATAGCTTGGCCACCAAGGTCACCAGATCTAACACTCTTGGACTTTTTCTTGTGGGGATTTGTAAAAGATCAAGTATATAGAACACCAGTGGCTAACTTACATGATCTGAAGCGCAAAATCTCCCTTGCGATTCAAAATGTTACAATTGATATGCGGAGAAAAATCTGAATAGAGATTCAGAACAGGCTTGACATCTGCCATGCTACAAATGGTAGCCATGCTCAAATCTATTCAATATTAAAATTACAACTTTTAATGTATCAGAAAATGTTAAGTTTCAATCAAATACGTTTTTTTATTTATAGCCATTTCTTTTATTGGTGTTTTAAGGGAAAACCTTGCAGTTAATTGAAGCACAGTAATGGTGATCTTCAAACTGCCCACTAGATTTTCATTGCTCAGATTAATGGAGTATATACTTGTTTTATGTAATAATAAATTCAATACATTTAACTTAACCTAAATATTCAAAATGAAACTAGTGATTATGAAATTATCTACCTGCTTACTCCTATTCCCCATAACCTCCATGCATTTTGGTGAGAAACTGGATTACATCTGCAGAAATGATCTAGTCATAAAAACTTGTGGATATTAAAGAAATTAAGGAGTTAGGTTTGTGTATGAAGACTTTTAAAGCAACACTTAGAACTGTCAATGATTTGTTACATTCATTTCTGAATTTTTAATTTAAGTTCAACTTTAACAGCAGTTACCTAAGGTTGTGGACTGAATCCATTCTGCAGAATGCAGTCCAATTAAGATAGAATAAAGCATTATGCAGCAACAAAAAAGTGGTGCATGAAACTCAAGTCACACAAATGGCCTACAAAGTTCCATTTATTGGGCCATACATTAGAGATACGAAAATAATACACAAGCCAGCAATTGGCATGCAATTGTAAACTTAAAACAAGTTAGGAACAGTGAAGTTTGTTGAATGTAGAAATAAATCGGTATTAGGCGACATTAAACTTCACTAACTGATTAATTCATCAGAACATGTTTCAAGAGCATTTACTCTCATCATCAGCTGGGGACCACCTAACACTGGCAGGTGATGAAGTGACCTCTGGTGGTTCCAATAAGTAACAGAACAGGAAGTCCATTGGTGGGATGTCAAAATTCATAAAACGATGTTTATTTTTTAAAATATAAATATTCTACCATATTGCTAATTCCTTGGGATTGTTGGTGGCTTTCAACAATTTGGCTTCTTTGGCAATGTCATGATTATAAGTCCAAAAATGGTCTGCAACTTCTGATTTATCTACCTGTTTATATCTTACATTCCTGAAATGTTCTTTGGTCCTCATCTCCAAATTTCTTATTGTTTTGCCTACATATGTCTGGTCACAATCCACACAATTTATTTGATACACTCCCGCCTTTTTGCTGGGTGGAATAACATCTTTCATGGTTCATTTAAGAACTCTCAAAAAATAAGACATTTTCAAAAAATTCTGTTCGAACTCACACAGTGAAGCTGGTTAAACATAAATTATATCTAATCTGTCCTATAACACACTCTTATTCTTTACTTACTTTTAAATACGGTGGAACCGGTTTCGAAGAGACATCCTCTCCATCTTCATCCAACTTGAGGACTGGTATGAGAAACTAACATCTATCAGGACCTGTGGCTCCGTCCTGGTAGTGTTTTTTCCTTTATAAACTAGAAATTTGTATTACATTCTCCTGTAATGTCGAAATTCATAAGATGATCCCTATGTTTTTTAATGTAAATCTTCTCCCATATGTTCAATTCTGTACATCCGTGTGCTTCTTTAAGTAACTTTATTTCTCTTTTTATGTCGTGATTATGTTTCCAAGAATGGTGTGCCACTGCTGACCTATCATCTGTTTGAACTTAACGTTCCTAAGATGTTCCTTTAACCGTGTTCCTATGTACCTTTTAGTTTTTCCAACGTACATCTTATCACATTCTTTACGTGTTAATTTGTAGATGCCTGATTTTTTTTTTCTACTGTGGAATGTTTTTACTGTTGTCCACTAAAGCATTTTTCACAGTCTATCTGTTAACAGGTACCAATTTAATGTTAATATCTTGAAAAATTTTTTGGAATTTATTCATAGCTACTGGATGGAAGGTGAATTTTTTTAAAAACCGGTCTCTCTTTTGCAGTTAATAGTGTGGTAGCATTCTTGATCAATTTCTTCTTTAGGAATCTATTAAGTTTTTTGTTTACTAAATTTTTGTTAAAACCATTTATAATGGCAATCTCCTGTATCTTCTCCAATTCTTTTTTGTACTCCTCTTTATTGATTGGTAAATTCACCAGTCTATATGTTAAGCTGTTGAAACAGTACTTGTGAGCTATGGGGTTAAACCCATTTGATTTTATAGTTATCTGTGTGCGTATCCTTTCTATAGATTCCAAATTCTAAATTTCCATGATTATTATTAATTTTTATATCTAAAAATGGCAACATTCCCTTTGTTTCTGTTTCCAGATGTGAAGGATATATTCTATCTTGTATATTTAAAAGCTTCAAACATCTTCAACAAATTCTTTTTTCACTATACTAAAAATGTCATCAATGTATCTGTACCAGCATTTAAAATGTGGGAGGGCCGAAATTAAGTGAGTTTCGAATCTACTCATAAATAAATCTGCCAGAAAGGGGGGATAAAGGATTTTCCCATTGTCAGTCCTGTTTTCTGTTTACAAAATTCTCCTGCAAATGTAAAATAGGACTGGTTTATACAAATGAGTAAGGTGGACGTATTGTTTCCTGAGAGTTTCATTAATTTCTATCTCCTTTAACCAATCGTTCAAAAAAGATAAAAGCTTGTCAGAATACTCCGGAATAAAGATACTACATCGAAAGACACTGAAAATATCAGAGGGTAGAACTTTAAAATCTTTTATTTTTTTCTATTAACTGGAAAAAGTTTTTTAAGCTTCTACTTGGAAACCTCCAAAGATACTACATCGAAAGACACTGAAAATATCAGAGGGTAGAACTTTAAAATCTTTTATTTTTTTCTATTAACTGGAAAAAGTTTTTATGCTTCTACTTGGAAACCTTGGTAGAGCTGTAAATCTGTTTGTTAGCCATTTTGCTACAAAATATGTAGTGGTATTTATATTATTAATTATTGGTCCCATGCCCTTCCCAGGTTTATATATTCTGGCAATATTAGGATTGTTTTGTTTTAAATTACATTTCTCTGTGTCTGGTATTACAGTGCAAGTCTGTATAGCTTCATTCACTGTTTTTGTGCATTCTTTCAATGGGTCAAATTTGACATGGGCATATTCTTATGTTTAACAACTGTAACATTCTGTCAGTGTAATCATCTTTGTCCAATATTACAATTTTATTCTCTTTATCGCCTTTTTGTAAATAACTCATTTTCCTTTAAGTGATGTAATAATGTTACTGTAATTCTGAATTGTATTCGGTTTCATTTTGTTCATTCTTTTAAGAGCATCCTCTGATTTTATTCTAATCTTTTCTTTCCCTTTATTAGTTAAACGCTCCATGGCAATTTCCAGATCAACTATGTAATCTTCAATGTTAATGTAAAAGTTTACACCAGTTTTAAAACCCATGTTGAGTATAGATAATTCTTCTTTATCAAAACTTACTTATGATAAATTCACATTATTCTATTTTTGAATTGCGGGAATTTTCACAGTGAAATATAGTATAACTTAACAAATTATTATTGAGGAAATCACTCAAATTTCACTAATTTAGTTCCACTTACTTGGACATGTTTCAAAGGCGCTTGCCTTCATCGTCAGCATGATCCTTTGAAACATGTCCAAGTAAGTGGAACTAAATTAGTGAAATTTGAGTGATTTCCTCAATAATAATTTGTTAAGTTTCACATTATTCTGTTTCTATATTGGTTTTTTACAAGTTTTCTGCAAATTTTTAAGTTCCCCAATTTCTTTTGCTGAACATTTAATTTTTTTTACTCTGATTTTTATATGCGCTAGTGCATTCCTTATTAATTTGACCCAAATGACATAACCTACCTTTTTGGTGACTCAAGTATGTCATTTAATTTCAAATCTATGTCGGCTAATTTTTGCTTTTTCCATATGGATTGTTTTCTTTTCAGCTGTTAATTGTTCCTTACTGTTATGGTTATATTTAACTATTTTCATCACAAATATTGGCCAGATGTGATGTTTAAGACACAAATTTAAAAAATGTATGTCTGCAGCTATCAGTCTACTTTTCCTTTAAGTTTTATGTAGTATTTAATATCCTTCTTCAAGTTATAAAAGTTGTGGTTAAAATAAAATTATGTTAATTGATATCATTGTATGATTCAGTTGAACTACACACTCTTAAAGTTTCACTTACTTTTCATAAATGTTCTCGAAACCAATTCCATACATTTATGAAAAGTAAGTGAAGCTTTAAGAGTGTGTAGTTCAACTGAATCATACAATGATATCAATTAATATGATTAGCTTCATTGTGCAAGTTCCAATTTACATTTAAGTAAAATTATGTTGTTTTTCCCGTATATTTTTAGGTCCAGGAAAGGCAAACAATCTTCCTCCTCCAACTCCATAGTGAACTTAATACTTTGATCTTGCAGATTAAATAATTTTAGGGCATCTTCTTCTGTTTGTTTTTTTGGTACTATTGCCAGTATGTCATCCACATAACGAAAGGTGAGTGGAAATGCCCTTGTAATTTGTTTTTATTGCACTCATGAATAAATTTGTTTGAAATGGAGAAACAGGGTTACCCATAGCTAAGCCCAAGATTTGTTTGTAAATTTTCCCATTGAACATAAAAACGTTTTGGTTAAATATTGTACTTACGAAGCTGTTGACAATGGAGTGGTAATATATCCTAAACTTAGGTAGTAATCTTTTACATTAAACTCCATTTACTTACATAAAATAAGATGCATTTCTGAAGAATCTCTCCCATTTTCAGTTGCTCACTGAACCACCATTACTCCAAACGATGGCTAGACACCTGGTTGTTACTGTGTTCGCATCTGTTGGCTGAAGTAATAAATTGGCTGAGTTCATCCATAGGAGAAAACTCGAAGTTCATTAGGTTTTTTTTATTTTTTAATATGAAAAATTTTTCCCAAGTGGATAACTTCATTGGGTTGTGAAGATGTTTCAGAAGTTTAATTTCTGATTTTATTTCGTTTTTGGTTCAAAAGTGAGCTGCTACTGCTGATTTATCCAATTGTTTAAGCCGAATATTCCTAAAGTGTTCTTTCTTTAGAGTTTCTAAATTTCTCTTTGTTTTGCCTATGTAGCTCTGCTCACAATCTGCGCATTTCATTACATCAATTCCTAATTTCTGTTCTGTTGGTATGGAGACTTTTACTGTGCAACCATAAATTCTTGATTTACTGATTCTTGATAAACTTTTTGGTTTATACACAGTTTTGTTAGATTGATATAATCCTCATTTCCTCTACTGTTATGTCCGTACTTTATAGCCCATTCTGGAGATTCAGGAGCAGTTTTTAGTGAGGATACTAGTGAATAAAGAATCAACATCAAAAGAAACCAGGGAGTCGTTCAGGGAAATCATCTCATTGTTAATTTTCTTCACCAATTCATTTGAATTAGTGATACTTCTATTTTCAAATTGCTCCAAAGTTCCAAATTTCTTTACCAACCACTTAGACAAATTGTAGGTTGGTGAATTGATATTGTTGATAATTGGGTGCATGTTTTTGCCTGATTTGTGTACTTTCAGCAGCAAACTAGGATTATTAGTTTTTAATTTACATTTATCAATTTCTTTCAAGATTTTGGTCTGTCTGATGCAAGAGTCAAAGAATTTACACACTTCTTCAAAGGATCATGCCTTGTTAGAGCACATTCAGAATTACCCAACATATTCTTCATTCATTCAATACAATCAACTTGGTCCAGAATTACTAACTTGTTCCCTTTATCAGTTTTAATATATAGAACTTGTTTACTGTTAAGTGATTTAAGTACATGTTTATTCACATGTTGGTGCTGATGGTTCTTACTATATTGCTTAATTTTATTAAGTATCTGCCCACATTGGTTTTTGATGGCCAATTTTTTAGAGTCTTCCAAATCCTACATCTACTACGTAATCTTCCAATTTATTGGAGTAATCAAAGCATGTTTACAAGCCCTAACTGTAGTTCTAATTTATCGAAAGAATATTCAGATAGGTTAATTACATTGTCAGTGCTACATTTTTGAGGTTCACAACGATTTGCATTTTGTTTACTAAACAATGTGTTGAATTTTTTTCTGCAGTTTAAGAGTTTTATTTCTCATTAATACATTTAATTTATTGTGGATATTATCTTTCAGATTGTTCCAAATTATACGGCCTAATGTTTTGGATAATTTCAGGTATAAAGCATACAACTTAAGATCAAACTGACTAAGAGTTTTTTATGATTGTTAATTTCTCATACAACACCTTTTTTTCGATTGTTTTCTGAGTGGTACTATAATCACGGCATTTAACGAACTTTTTTAAAAAGTATGGAACAATTTTTTTGACAACTGTTTTAGAAAACGTATGTCCACTGCTAAATTTCCTTTTCCTTGTAATTTCAAGAAGGACTTTGTCTTTTTTAACTAGGAGGTATTCATTAATGGTAAAAAAGTTAGATCCTACCACTTTGATGGCCATTTTGTATATCTGCTACAAACACATGTTGTCAGATTATTTAACCTAAAGGTACTTCTCAATGGCTTATGTGCCGGTACATAATTTTAAACTTAAAAGAAGTTAGGAATAGTGAAGTATGTTACATATACAAATAAGTCAGATAATATAATTAATCAGTTAGTGAAGGTGTAAACTTAAAAGAAGTTAGAAATAGTGAAATTGTTAAATATACAAATGAGTATTAGGTTTTTTTTGGATTGATTTATTTATGGACGCTCTTTAACATTTCAGGTCATCAGCGTCCCAATCAACTCAGGGCGTGAAACGGCCGACAAATTTTGCTCAGAGGCCTCTCTTTCAGGCTTGAGGTCCTTTTGTAAATGTACGACATGGGACCCACGGCTTTACTTCCCTTCCAAAGGAAGCCATACTTAGGATTTTTACGCCCAAAAAAATCCATCGGTCCTGGCCGGGTTCGAACCCGCGATCTTGGGTATAGGAGGCAAGTATGGTAACCACTACACCACCAGGACCGACTAAGTATTAGGTGACACTAAAACTTCACTAACTGGTTAATTCTTCAGAACATGTTTCAAGAGCATTCGCTCTCATCCTCAGCTGGATACCAACTATAATGATATTGGGATTGGTGGTAGCTTTTAACAAGGAATTGGCAATTTGGGAAAAGATTTATATTTTACAAAATAAACAGAGTTATGAACTTTGACATTCCACCAATGGACTTGCTGTTTCGTTATCTAATGGAACCACCAGAGGTCACTACATCACCTGCCAGCATTAGTCGGTACCCAGTCGAGGATGAGAGCGAACACTCTTGAAACATGTTCTGAAGAATTAACCAGTTAGTGAAGTTTTAGTGTCACCTAATACTGACTCATTTGTATACAGTTAGTGAAGTTTAGTGTCACTTAATACTGACTTATTTGTATATTTAAAATGGAATGCTACTTACATTCATTATTGCATTGACATTTACCATAATCTAAAAGAAGTAACCAAGCTGAAAAAGAATCCAAACACAATATTAATCAATCTATAACACTGATTTTACAATTAATTACCTGCTCCTTAATTTTAGCTTTCTTTGCAGCTTCCTCAAGTTTTCTTCTTTCTTCCATTTCTACTGCTTTCTGCTGTGCTTGTTGCTTCTTCTGTTGTAATTGTTCTTTAATCTTCTCTTCCCGTTCCTGAAGTATTAATTTTAACTTCTCCTCTTTCTCCTTTTCCAAGCGCATCTGCATTTCTAACTTTTCCTTTTCACGAATTTCTCTTGCTAGTTGGGCTTTCTGCATCTTTTCCTCCCGCTTTCTGTTGAACATAAATTTTAATGAGATAGTTGCTTAATAGCACACATTATAATTCAGGGCACCAAAAGCAAATATTTTAAGAAATATGTAGAGAAATTGGAGATCTATGCTATACAGATGAAGGTGGTGGTTTTTTTGTTTTTGTTTATTTACAGACGCTCTTTAACATCATAGGTCATCAGCATCCCATTCTATCCAGGGCGTGAAACGGCCGACAAATTTTTCTCATAGGCCTCTTCTTTCAGGCTTGAGGTTCTTTATCGTGCCATAAATGTACGACAAGGGTCCCATGCCTTTACTTCCCTTCTGAAGGAAGCGATACTTAGGATTTTTATGTCCGAAAAAATCCATCGACCCTTGCCAGGTTTGAACCTGCGATCTTGGGTTTACAAGGCAAGTATGGTTACCACTACACCACCAGTGGTGGCAGTGATGGTGGCGAGATTGTTTGATCATAATAGATTTACGTATTATATTACTCCTTCAGGGCTGAGCAAGAGCATAATACTAAAGTCAATGTAAGCAACAAACAGTATAGCATGAAAAATAAGTGAAAATGATATATTTGTAAACAACCAAGCAGAAAACAAAGAATTACTTTTATCTCAAATAAGTGTACTTACGAAGCTGTTGACAATGGAGTGGTATATATATAAACAATGTATACAGTTTTTTTCACACTAACTCCATTCACTTACATAAATTTGGAACATATGTTTCGGGAGCGATCCCTCCCATCTTCAGCCTGTTGACAAACTGTTGTTAAACGTGGCGGTTGGGTCTCTTGATGTTCTTGTGGCGGCATAATAGAACCAACAGATGCCGCCACAAGAACATCAAGAGACCCAACCGCCACGTTTAACAACAGTTTGTCAACAGGCTGAAGATGGGAGGGATCGCTCCCGAAACATATGTTCCAAATTTATGTAAGTGAATGGAGTTAGTGTGAAAAAAACTGTATACATTGTTTATAAATTACTTTTATATTTTTAACCAAACACTGCAGCCATATTTCATTGCTTATTTCCATAATTACTTTAACCACTCAGTCAAGTTAGCACACTACAGATATACCATAAAGAAATTACCCATTTATAGCTTAAAAAAAGTTCAAAAACAGTTCTGCTCTCTTGGAATTAAATTAGGTTTGTTATCATTTATTACAAATTGCAAGGTGCATTCATATGTTTCCAGCCTGATGCAGAAGGCCTAGATTCATTGTTATGATATTCACTAGCATATTTTAGCAGTGTAAATAAAGCATTTCCTTTCAGGTTAGACAATTCATTTGCTAGCATTACCTCTTTTAAACCAAACATATTGTATAATAAATTTTGAAGTTAAAAGTGAATGTAGATGAGTAATTAAATATTTAACTGAAGAATCAGGACTGACTAAAAATGATCCATTTTAAGTTTTAGACATTGTCTAACTTATGTATGAATTTTTGTTCCTTAAACAGTGTTCAGCTGGTGTTAAGCAAGATTTAATTTAAGCTAGAACATCTGCTGGGAGAAAGAAGTATGCAGCATCTTGCTAGATTCTTTACTGATTGCACCAAAATAGAAACTTTTCTTTAATGCATGCACACCTCAAACATTTGTTTACAATTAAAATGTAAATTGGAAATTGCACATTAAAGCTAATCATATTAATTGATATCAATTAATTTGTTTATAATTAAATTAAAACTAAATGTAGGAATCAACAAAATAAAACTATCATAAAATCTGGTTTAGACTAAAAGTAAAACTACATTAAAATCATGTCAACACATTAAAACTCTCTTGATGTTCCACTTTTTAAAAACTTATTTAAAAGTAAACTGGAACACTTTTCATGAGACACTGGCTCACATTGTCAACCATTCAACGACTAAAGGATCTGATCAGGTGGGAAATGTAAGTGACTGTTATAAATTGTTGAAATTCATAAGATGATTCCTATGTTTATGAATCCTTCCCTTATCCTCCCTAGTATAAAAAACTTCCTTTTTATTCAAACATTTTAAGGTTTTTTTATGTGAAATGGAACATTGAGTACTTTTTATAATTTCTTGTAATATCCTTGACGTGCTTTTTCTGATACACATACTGACAATTACATAAAAACTTAATAGTTTCAATTGAGGACATCACAAGGAGGCAGCTTTCAATAGCATGATTTATACATTAATCAATATACCACTTAAAGAGGAAGAATACAGGATTGAATACATACACATTATAGACACAGCAAAAATCAAAGTGTATAACAAACAAATGATAGATGAATAAATAAGAAGATTCAAAGAAAATTAAACAAATCACTACACTCAGTGCTTTAGCTAAAGAAAAGATTTATGGAAAATTCACCTACCATCCTTACCTTAATTATAAATTTCAAAAAATATTCGAGCAATACAACATCACTTTGGCACCCATAAATAGTTATAGTGTAGGCAAACTAGTGAAGTTAAATAAAACACAACAGAGACCAAAAGAGGAAAATTCAGGCATATATAGAATTAATTGCAGAAATTGTGGGAAGGTGTATATAGGAAAAACAAAAAGGAATTTAAGCGTTAGACTAAAAGAACACTGGAAAAATATAAAATACAAACAGATAGAGAAATCAGCAGTGGCAGCACACTTTTGGAAGGAAAACCGTGAAATAGAAAAAGATAATTCAACATCCAAATGAACTCAGTATATGGGAAAAAATTTATATATAAAAAAATATGAACACAGACTTATGAATTTTGACATACCAGAAGCAGACAACATATTATATAAGTTCATCAACAGATCACCAGAGCGAGTACAGTCACTTACATTTCCCACCTGATCAGATCCTTTAGTCGTTGAAGGTTGACAATGTGAGTGTCTCATGAAACTTGTCCCAGTTTACTTTTAAATAAGTTTTTAAAATGTGGAACATCAAGAGAGTTTTAATGTGTTGACATGACTTTTAAGTAGTTTTACTTTTAGTCTAAACCAGATTTGTTTACAAGGTTATTTCCATAGGCATAATGCCTAAACGTGTGGAGAAAAGTGGTGTGTTTCTCAATTGAAGAAATGGCATCGTATTGGACACTGTTAAATGTTATAATGTTGTGGGGAGTAATATGTTAGAGCAGAAGAAGACAGCATGGCAAAAAATATCAGATTCCTTCATGCATTGAGGCAACAATCAACAATGCTCTAAATTTTCATTTTTGCCTCAATGATATCACTTACACTTTATTCTAATATGAGTGCAGTCTATTACACATATTGCTCCCAAGGAAATTATCCCTAGAAAAAATATTAACAAATACAACAATGAAATAATGCTAAAGAACAGTATCCTAGTTATAAGGGTGTTCTTTGTATACATAAGCATTAATTTTGGAATATAACCACAAAATGTTGATGGCAGTCAGGATATGATCTAGTGTGCTAGATGGTCAATATGTTAACATTCACAGTATAAAGAGACAATCTTATACTGTGGTATTACCATTTAGAGCATAAAATGCACTGATTGCCAAGGAATATAACATCAGAAATAGCTGCAATGTGATAAGTATACGACAACTATAATGTTGCACTCAAATAAATGATGTAACGTAACAAGTTTTTTTGAAAAGTGAAAGCTTGCTATAAAATTTGCTTCTCGGTATTTCTCAAAAGGATTATTGCAATCAAGCAAAATATAAGAGGATGCCACCAAACTAATAATAAATATCTCACATAACTATAGTGAACTTGCTCCAATGAATATATCTTACTCTTGTAAACTGTGAGATTGAGATTAAATATTATTTGCAACAGTGTTTTAACATTGACTGTTAAACATCATCTTTGGACAGTATTTACCAAACTTCATCTTTGCAATGTAACAGCCACATTGAAGCATTGTTTAACATAAAACAGTCTAAATATCATTACTCTAATTGACCCTGACTTTCACCCAGTAATAGGGAAGCTTCCCCTTCATATTCTACTGTGGAGGAGTGGTAAAAATTATTTCATTTGGGCACAGAAAGTCTTGGAGATAATTGACATGAAGGTTTACGGGTGAAAAAACTTCAATGGTCATTAGCACTCAAAGATGAAGACAGGCCAGTGGATATGCTGACACAGGAAAACCTCTGCTTTATCAAGAAGGAAATTCTGAAGACGAAAGAAAGAGCTGCAAGGATGGAGATTTCTAAAACAACCATGCTCCTCATCCATCATTAGCATATATATAAATATTTAAGTTTTTTGACCCAAAAAGAACCAAAACTCCTAAAAGTAAACCAGAAGCCAATTAAACCAACTGTTTGGGAAAATTTATTTATATACAAGAATAAAGAGCTACTTATCTTCCACCTTTTCTCCAAGTTTAAGACACCTGCACACCACACAATGAATCCATGCTGAGGATGCAAACAACTTCCTTAGAAACATACCCAAGTAAGTGGTTGCAAATTAGTTAAATTTGAGTGATATCTAACCAAAATTACAATTTAATGTCAATATTTTTATGTGCATGCCAGTGATGGTTAATGTGTTCTAATATTGTTCTTTGTGTTTGGATGGAGTAAACATGCATTTTACACAATAATTAGCAGTTTTAATTCACAGTTCTGCTCTTGCCAATGGATAAAGTATATTAAATTTTTAATCTGCAGCTGTTATTTCCCCTATTTGTCAAATTTGTTTTCCATTCTTAAAAATTGATGTACCAAAGGTTCTAGTATTAACAAGACATTGATAAAGAACCTGTAGGATTCCATCATCCCAGTTTCATACAAAAACCACTCAACCAGCTCAATACACAAATTTGAGAGTAACTACCTTTTGTTTTCTTCGATTTTTGCTCGAAGAAGCTCCTCTTTTTTCTTCTTTACCTCTTCCTCTTTTTCCATTCGCCGTCTAATTTCTTCCTTCTTTTTCTCTAAATCATCGCTATTCATTTTTGCAGGTTTAACAATCAATGATTCAATGCCTGAGATAATTCCATTTACTACCTAAAAAATACAAGAGTAAAATCATTGCCACAAATAGAATTAACTGAAATCACTATTACAAAACAAAGATTAATTCCTTCCTTCTTCTTGACACTACAGCCTTACAGGCCTGGGCCAATCACAGCATATATAAAGATAAAATAACTCTATGGTATACCATGACTTTTAGTCACCTGTATCTGTAACTAAGAGTTGATTATTTTCTTTCCTAAGTGCTTAACATATGTTGCCAGCTTTCATAGGTCATTGAGAGATGAATGAAATGATGTAAACAAGCCAAAGTTCATTGATGCCTAAGTATCAGCTCTTTTCAGGATGATGGAAACACCTAGATATAACCTATCCACATGACTTGAAGCATGCTGGATTCAAGCCTGTGTCCCCAATTTTGCTATTGAAAAAGACCAATATGTAGCCAACTGATCCAAAAAGGGGTGAAAAAATATTTTCTTCATAAAGTAAACATGTTCCTTATTGCCACCCAAATATCACAAAACAAGAAAAAGTATATCTTTAACATTTTATGCATTTGTACTACAGTATTCAACTAACATATGCAATTCTTCTCATACCTTGTACAGCCTTTGAGTCTACCAAACCAAATGATAAGGCAGCTGTACAGATGCAGGACAGTCTACATAGTTATTTATGATTTCTAAGTGCAATTAACTCAAGTTCCAAATCAAAGTTTAATTCTAAGCTTGGAAAATAAATGTTGTGAAATGGGAAGTATCCCTCATAAGAGGCATAGAACACAATCAGAGCACCCATAGAAGCAGCTCTATAGATAACATTGGACATACTCTGGACAGTCCCCTGGAAAATCACTTTGGCATCTTTCTCAACAATTAGGAATTTCCTATGGCTTTGTTTGAATGGCTACAAATTCCTAAAGTTAGAATCACATAAAATTGCTGTATTGCAATAACTTAAATCTGATGGTCCTTTAGTTAGCAATAGATTTTGTGAAGATTTTAATTTAAATGCAAGCTAACAAATTGATGATTCTACCTCGCAAGACAAAGCTTTGTTTAAAACAACTTATAGTGGAGTTCTGAAAAACCTAATTTAAATCGTGAGAAACACCTGCATGATCAACAAATGAATGTGGTGTGTAGTTAGCAGTCAGAGAACAGCCCCAAACTTAACCTTTTTTTTTTTAGGGAAAATAATGGTGATAGGTATATGCAAATAATTTTCAGAAATTGCATAGTTTTTCATAACTTTCCAGCAGGGTTCAGTCACAGTACACATAAACAATGTTTCCTTGCAAGCATTTCCCTAAGTATTTCATGATGAAGGCATCATAAGAACATATAGAACCTTGATTCCCCAATTAAACCCTGTAATTATTTCTGGGTTATTAAAAGATAAAATGTACCAGGCATATCTGCTCATTTTAGGCGCACTAATAATTAACATTCATCTAACCAGTTCTATATTCTTATTACACTATCAGTTGAAATGCATATAATTATTATAAGATAACTTTAAACCATTTTAATTCTTGAATGTAGCAAATTCATACAAAGCATGTGTTATTTCTTAACCTAAATATTGCCATTATATTAAAATAAATTCTTAGCTTGGAGCAACATACTTACATTGTATTGCTTTTTGGATGAACTTCCAAGAAGACCTGGATTTCTGCTTGCAGAATGGGACAAGTTGCTAATATTAGACAAAAGAGGTGTCGTCTTATATTTCTTGCTTGCTGAAGCATATGATTTTCCTTTAAAAGATAACTGGGACATTGCAAAACTGTTCAGTGAATTCTGCAAATAATTTAAATTTCACAAATTAAAGGAAAAAAATAAATAATTTCCAGCATTAAATTTTACAATGTGAATTAGTAACAAGCCAGGAGAAGAATTAGCAGAATGTGATTTATAATCTAATGACCCTTGATATCCTCAGGCACCTTCTTGCACACCAAATTGCTTCAGATTTCCAAACAGAAAAATATTTGAAATTAATGAAAATTGCAATAAGCAAGGGTTCACTGAGGGTATATAATTATTTCAAAGGCAAATGAATAAAAGCTAACAATTTTATACAGGGTTTTCATTTCAAAATTTTCCAATCTAAACAGCTACCTGCTTAACATAAATTTACGTTAAACAAAAAATATTTCTATTTAGATATTGAGAGGGAAGTTCAAAAGTTATGCTCAAATTTTAATGAGGATTCCATTGTTATCAATTTTTTTGTTTTCTATCACTGTTTGGCAATCTGGACTGCTACAGTATGAATTTGGACAGAATAAAAAAATAAGTCAGATGTAGGATGAAAACACTTTATTTGGGTAATATTACAATTATTAATATTACTGTAATACAACCTATTTAAGAACTCCAGACTAATCTGTTTACATTCTGTTCTTTCTTGTAAGGTATACATCATTCTGAAACAATTTATTACCAAAACACAACCATCTTAAATTAAATGCTCAGTAGTTTATTTAGTGTTATCTGTCCAAATTCAAAGTACAATAACAACAGTTAATTTGCCAGAGGAAAGATATGATAACCGAACCTTCTTTAAAATTTTAGCATCAAAAGATTGGGGTACCATTTGAAACTTCAAAGTGGATAGGCCACAGGTTTAAAAAAATATTGATATTAAACTTTTCATTTAATATCTAAATTACGTAATTTACTTTTTTAAAATAATATTTAGTTAAATGGTAGTTATTCAGGACCACCTACTTGGTCTAGTGGTTAGCATTGCTACTGCTGGCTGGGAGGACTCTGGTTCAAATTCTGGTACCTGCTTAGAAATTTTTCTAAGTTAGAGAAGTCTGGAACAGGGTTCACCCAGCTTCATTTATTGTGCCAGATACAATGTAATAATATGGCCTACTTCAATCCAAGTTCTACACCAGACCCATATTAAATTTTACAACCATGGTGGTGAATAACAATAATTTTAAAATAAAAATTATCCTGAACAAGCCTAATAAAACACAAGTCAATGCAAAAATTTTACAAACACACTGGTAAATAATTACAATATTTCTACCACAGAAATTACCCTGAGCAAACCCAATCCAAATCAAAAATCCTCTCTCCTCATAGACCATCCATTTGCTCTCTATATAATAAAACTCTATATAAATATTGTCCCAGATTCTTTACTAGATTTTGATCACCAATCATTTTCTTAGCTGCAATTAACTTATTTAACTTCAACCATTTCCTATTTATCAATTGTTATCTCCATTCTTTAGTTCCTGAGCATTCAAACAGGATATGTTCTACATTTCCACATATAGGACAAAATTCATGCTCACCACTAGTCCTAAAACCCCTCTATCTCCAAATTCCCAATCTAATCCATGCCATTCCCTATCTCTCCTGCTTATTGCATTTACAAATATATCTTTCTCTTTTGGCATCCTCTTTTATCTTCTGATAAAATATTAATGAACTCTTCTGCCGCATTAAATAATGTAGCATCTGCCCATCTATATCATCAAACCTCACTTTAATCTGTTTCCAGAAACCTCTCTCCAAATTACCTGTTGTTAGCCATAGATCCCCCATTCCATTCCTACTTAATTCTTCCCCAACTTTGTGAGCCCAATAGCAATTATCTATTCCAGACTCTTGTAATATTAAACATTCTTTCAATAAGGACGTCTGCGATACCTTTTGTACCTTGAGCCAATACTTTCTCTCCATCACACACTCTCTGACACTAACTATCCCCATTTACAAGAGAACTCTGCCAATTGCAGTAATTTTAGGGATTCTCAACACAATCTTACAAAACTACTAAGTACCCTATTTATCCATTTCCAGCTTTCCTCTATCCACCACACTTCAATACCATATGCCCACCTAAACTGCATCATTGCCCTATATAATATTTTCAACCAATTTACTGACAGCTCGGGCGCAACAAACTTGCATTTCTTTAATAACTTCAGAAATAGTAAACCCTTGGTTAGTGCAAATTTCTTCCGTTTCTCCTATTGACCCAAAGAGCTCAAAGTCATCCCTAAATAGGAAAATTCCTTCACAATCTGTATCTTCTCTTCAGCCATAAACAGAGTGGCGCACGAAATGTCATACATAGAAAATTGTTTATATAACTTTTAATAAATAAAACATGTCAATTTTTTCTTTTTTACATTAATCATCAGAATGATGTGTATAATCAGCGAAGAGATGGTATGTCAACAGCTACATGTTCAATATGTCCACCTTGTTGACATACCATCTCTTCGAGACAAACTGTGACGTTTCAGACCACTATAAGACACAAGTCTTCTGTTATTCCCTGGAAAAATTTTGTGATATCCGCTCGCAGTTGCATTAGATTGCATGGTTTGTTGCAGTAGACTGTCTACTTCAAATGTTCCCATAGCAAATAATCACAGGGATTACACGTTCTGGATATCAATGGGACATCAAACGGACCCGGAATGTTGGTGCAGGAAATCCAGAATAACATTTGTTGTATGAGGATGAGCTATATCTTGCATGAAACATTGTGTCTCCATTTGTAAACCTGTTGTATAAAGTTGCGGAAGAAAATTATTCTGCAACATGTCCATTTAGCATGCACTGTTAATTGTACCATTGAAAAAGATTGGCCCAATGATTCCATGCTGGAAATGGCACTCCATACACTAACTTTTTCTACATAATTTTCAATCTAAGGGTACAACACCACGAGGTTCTCGTGCCCAAAATCTGATATTCTGCCTATTGACGCTATCATTCAAATGAACGTAGACTTCATCAGAAAACCATGTGTTATGAATCAAGCCATCATCATTTGCAAGAGCTGAAGTTGCAAATGGTAATCGCCGTACCTTGTCATTTTCCATCAGTTTGTGCAACATTGTCACTTTGTATGGGAATAAGTTCACGTCAGTATGAAGTATTCTTTGAAGAGAACGATGTGAGATGCCCAATTTAGCTCGTCTCGTAGATTTCCTGGGACTTTGTGTCAAAGCCACTCTCACAGCCTCGATATTCTCTGGAGTTAGGACTGTGTTGACGTGAGGTCACTTTAGCTCTAAAATAATGCTGTCAGTTTCCGTCAGTTTGTGCAACATTGTCACTTTGTATGGGAATAAGTTCACGTCAGTATAAAGTATTCTTTGTGAGATGCCCAATTTAGCTCGTCACGTAGATTTCCTCAAACTTTGTGTCAAAGCCACTCTCACAGCCTTGATATTCTCTGGAGTTAGGACTGTGTTGACATGAGGTCACTTTAGCTCTAAAATACTGCTGTCAGTTTCAAATTAAGTGGTTAATCTGTACACTGTCTGTCTGCAGGGGGCCCACCTTGTACAAAAATAAATAAGAAAACGTTGCGTCTCTGCTACACTCTTAGTTTCCACATAAAACAACAGCCTTCACTTTTTGTTCTAGCATCACCCGGCCTTTGTCTGCCATTTTACTAAACTGAAGGGGTGAAGTCATGTATGCATGATATTGAGAACTGCTGTCTTCTGTTAAACCATGCATGAACTACGGCTAATCATCACAACATTCCAATGTTGCCAACCTGCAAATAATATATTTATTACACAATTTCATGTATGACATTCCTGCGCCACCTTGTACCACTTCTCTCATCCTTCAATTTATTTCCATTTTTAAATATAATTTTGTCTTTTCTTAAGGTCACATTCTTTGCAGTATCTCAAAATTTCTGACAATACATATTTTAAACCTATTCCTGAGATGGAAGCAACCATTAAATCATCAACATAAAGTAAATTTAAATATAATTTTGTCTTTTCTTAAGGTCACATTCTTTGCAGTATCTCATAATTTCTGACAATACATATTTTAAACCTACTCCTGAGATGGAAGCAACCATTAAATCATCAACATTAAGTAAGCCTGGGACCTCCACCTTATTTAATATTGGTTTGTAAATATTCACTTGCTGTAACACTACTATTATGTCGTCTATAAATAAATTTAAAAGAATTGGACTCAATTTACACCCTTGTCTAATCCCGCTGTCTTAAGTAACTTCCTCAGTCACACACTCTTCACCACATCTAACAAAAAACACATTACCCTTATAAAGATCCTTCAACAAACAATCATCTCCTAATTCATCCCTTTATGCCATAATTTATACCATAGCGCCTCTATTAATTCAATCATATGTTTTCTCTAGGTCAACAAAACAATGTGTAATTTGCTCCGTTTGTTAGATAAGTGTTTATTTATCATTGTTTTAATAACAAAATATATTATCAGCAGTTCTGCCTTTTCTAAAACCCAATTGAAATGGGGATTGTCAATTACAATTTCTGTAAAAACCTTGCCAAAATTCAAAAGAACAGTAATTCCTCTACAACCTCCTGCTTCATCAATAGATTCTTTCCCCTTATATATAGGGTTACCCCATGAGAATAATTGGGAAGTTGCCGGATGGAGATATTACATTCTTCGATCTAAAAAACTGTATGATAGGGAACCGGCGGGATGCCAGCATGTCATCATATGCCCCCCTGCAATACTGACCTCTATCAACAAAGTCATAAGATGAAGATGGAGGAAGTAGAGGTCGCTGAGCCAAGCAGTGGCACTATCTTGGGTTACAGTGCCATAGAAGGTATTTATTCAACTGGTAAGTTTTGAAATGAAAGCTGTATATTTAAGGATGTTGCTATCATTTTTCTATTTATATGACACACTATCTCTTCGCATAAAACGAACAAATTTTTTTTTCTTTATTTCTTAATTGCACTATAGATTTTAAATAAACACTGAGTATGTTTGAAAATTAAAAATAGCCATTTGAACATTTTGAGATTAAACAGATATTTGTCTACATAAACTTGGAAAAGAATGGAAAAAGCATGGTGAGCTGATTGATGAATATTACCTATTCATATCCTAAATAGTTAAAAATTTTAGGGGTTTGTAACCAGTAGTGAACATTACTCACCATGCTTGCGACAAAGAAATGGAACTGGCAATGCCAGTTCAGTGGCAATAGACTGGATGATTATGAAAAATGTGTCGCAGTTACAGCACTTCATAAAATGGGCAAATCAGCATCTGAAGTTTTCAAAACCCTCAAGAAGCTGAAAATCAGTAGGATTGCCAACTGGATAATTAATAAGTTTAATGAGACTTGGACCATTGGTGACTACCAAAGACAGTGTTGCCCATGCACCATAAGGATGAAGAAGCTGGTGGATGCAGTGATGGCTCATATTCAGCGAAATCCTGTCAATCTATAATTGCTCGTGAGCTTGACATTTCAAAAATTACAATCTCCCATTTACAGAGTACTTACCTAGGGATTGACAGTTTACCGGTGGTGTGCAATTCAATTCCTCATTCCACAGCATGAGCTCCAGAGGGTGTTAAAATTGAAATGCCTTCTTCACCATTTGCAGGCAATGAGCATGGAGAATTCTTTTCACTGATGAAAAAATATTCACAAATCCTTCAACCATCAAATTAATGCCTTCACCTCAACAGATGCCCACGACAAAGCTTCAGAGTTCTCAGGGGTCATCACTGTGTTTCTACCAAGGTATGGTGGAGCATGTTTTATGATGCTACTATTGAAATGTATTTCTATGACAAAAGAGTAAAACTCTCTGCCAAAATGCATCAAGATACTGTGTTGGAAGCCTATGAGCAACATTTTGTTCAATAATTAGCACTGAAGCTTTTAGCACAATACACCACTAGCTACAAGCCAAAGAGTACCAGGAATGATCCCGGCATATGTACCAGACTTCACTTCACCAGCTGATTGGCCTTTCGGCAGTCCCAATTTAAACACATTAACTATAAATTAGCAGTATTTGAAGAAATGGCCTGCAAGAACAAACACACTAATATTGTAAGTTTGCACTGTTTACTAATGAAGACAATGGTGCATTTCCCATTAGAGACTGTTTGTTGCATAATTGATATGTGGCCACAGAGCCTTAAACACTATATGAATGCTAAAGGTTATCATTTTGAAATGTATTTTGTGCCTTGTGTGCAAAATATGTAAATACCTTCTGTAAAAAGCATACTGAAATTATAACTCTGTAACAATACTTATAGTATACCTCTTTCCCGAATTCAGAGTCTTCCGACATTTCCAGTTCACGTCTTTCTTTAATTATAGAGATTTTCTTTGCTCTGTTCAAGGATTTTCTTGCAGCAAGCACAGCAGCACTTTTCTCTATCTAAAACAGACATTAAAAAATTAAATGCATACCATTTTTCTACAGTGGAAAAATAAAAATGTGATTCCGGAAAAAAATTTCACTAATTATGCAAAACAATATTTCACATGTAGCTCAAATTTTCCACAGTAAAATATACATAAAAACAACGCACTAACCATTCTTAAAGAACACGCTGGAAGTGCTGCCCAGAAATTAGGTCCATTAGTGCAGAAGAACTGACAAGTGCAAATGGTAGTTTATTAAGATGTAGATTAATGTCATACAAAATGAGAAACACTTCCAGAAGTTTATGTAAAAAGGTTAATCACACTTTATGCATATTACTTAAATTTTAAAAAGATGCAATGCTCTAGTGTCGTGAATTCATCGTGCCAGATATCAGCAATGCCAGGATGGGTGGTGCCGTTAAGCAGCTGAATTACAAATGGAAGATTTTAAATGTGCTTCACTGTACTTCAGTATTTTTATTATTGCGACATAGGACTGACATATTAATACATGATCATTTGGGAAAATAATTTTTGGGAAGGTAATGTTCCTAGTCTAAGTTTATGGCATTTTTCTGAAATTTGCCACTGATGATATCCGGGAAAGGAGAGGGGGGGGGGGAATGTTCATCAGGAAGAACAGTTTTGATAGGATTTGCACTGTAAGCACCATCAATCCTGAGTCTATAACTTAGTAACCTCAGCCACCCATGTGAATCCTAGCATTCTTCAATTATGAATACCTGATAACTGGGATTATTAGATTTGTGCACAAATTTTTGCAATACTTTGACCATCTTTAGTCTCACAGAACAAAAAGTCTGCAAAAAATACTGCATGCTAAATGTTTAAAACATACTCTTTGGTATATTTTATTTCAAAAGTAGAACATGAAGTATTTAATCCTACATTAACATATTCGACCTGTTCACACTAACTCCATTTACTTATATAACAATTATTAAGCTAATTGCTTCCATCATCAGTTGTTGACCAACTAACTTACTGAGTTTGTCCATGGATAGGAAATCAAAATTCGTCAAGTTTTACTTATTTTTTAAGACAAAAATATTTTCCCAAGTGAATAGTTATATTGATTTGTCAAGTTCTTTTAGCAGTCTAGTCTCTAGTTTAATTTCATGATTATTGGTACAAAAGTGAACTGTTACTGCTGATTTATCAACTCGTTTAAAATGAATATTCCAAAAGTCTTCTTTCTTCTGAATTTCTAAATTTGTGTTAGTTTTTCCAATGTATCTATGATCACATTCCACACATTTGAATTCATAAATTCCTGATTTCTGTTCGGTTGTTATGGTGTCCTTTACTGTGGAACCTAATACATTTTTGATATTATATTTGTTTTTTGGGTTAACATTATACCTTGTTCTTTGAATATCCTCTTAAATTGTTGTGGAAGTTGGACGGTAAGTGAAGCTTTTGAATTTGTACGAGTCGAAAATGTCAATAAACTTTATTGCCATGTGGTATGTGGGTGAATTGATATTGTTGATTATTGGTATCATGCTGTTATAATTTATATATATATATATATATATTAGCAAGTGCATAAGGGGGGAACCGGATTGCTCTGTGTGATTTTCTGTTTTTCAGCAGTGGATAGTATTGTGACTTCATTCAGCATTTTGTTTAAGTTTCAGTGCAGCTATTGGGCGGATTGTTTTCAATTGGTTTGTAGTCTTCCTCTTTTATCATTATTTCTACTCTGTTGATGTAATCCCTTTTGTCTAAAATGGTTATTTTATTGCCTATGGCACACAGATTAACATCCCACTCACAGAAACAGAGTACAAAATGGAATACCAATAGATATTAAGACAGCAATAACCAATGGTTTCAACAAAGACACAGTAAAAAAAAATTATCAATAAAGTTAAAAGACAAAAGTCTATAAGAGAAGTTTCCACACTGAAGAACATCAAGCAAAGATACAAATTCAAAAGCTTCATGCACCATCCAAATTCCACAACAATTTAAGAGGATGTTCAAAGAACAAAGTATAATGTTAACCCCAAAAAAGAAATATAATATCAAAAATTTATTAGGTTCCACAGTAAAGGACACCATACCAACCGAATAGAAGTCAGGAATTTATGAATTCAAATGTATGGAATGTGATCATAAATAAATCGGAAAAACTAACAAAAATTTAGACATTCGGAAGAAAGAAGACTTTTGGAATATTCATTTTAAACGAGTTGATAAATCAACAGTAGCAACTCACTTTTGTACCAATAATCATGTAATTAAACCAGGGACGAGGCTGCTAAAAGAACTTGACAAATCAATATAACTATCCACTTGGGAAAAGATTTTTATCTTCACCCATAGACGCACTCAGCAAGTTTCTATTAGAACCATCAGAGACTGCCGCAAAAGCATCTTGGGATCCAGCTGCCAGTTCAAGTAGTCGGTCAACAGCTGATCATGGAAGCAATTAGCTTACATGTCCTTGTGTTATATAAGTAAATGGAGTTAGTGTGAAGAAGTTGAATACATTAATGGAGGATATATTACCACTCCATTGTCTACAGCTTTGTAAGTACAATTTACTCACTTAATGAAGTATTTATTTGGCTAGTATAAAGCTACAAAAAGGGTACCACAGTGGAGTGAATAAAATGTAGAAAAAGAACATTTTAAGCCCTAAACTTTTCGGTGACCAATAGAAAGAAGGATCTATCAGTGCATTATATTACAATTTTATATTTTCTACTTTGTGTCTATCAGAATATTTGCATTTACATTCATTTACTGTATGAACACCAAAAGTACAACAGAAATATAGATTTCTGACATGACTCATAGACAGGATGCAGAAAAAAATAATAATAAAATGAGAGAGAGAGAGAGAGAGAGAGAGAGAGAGAGAGAGAGAGAGAGATATGACAGTCTGCTGTACTGAAGAAATGGAAGAGGATAAGCTTCAAGTTACAATCAGTAATAATAATGTGCTCTGAGATTATTTACATCCTATACCAAGTTGTCTTAAAACATACTCTACATATCACAATAATCAGGGCAAAATAGCTTAGAATTTGTCAGCATAAATAGTTACTTAGCATTCACTTTTTAAGAGTCAGCATAAACTCACTAGCCAACTTATGATAGCTGGAAACTGAAACTAAGCCAATTGACAAACTGCCACTTTGTGTCTAAGCTACAGCAATGACAGCAGAGATGACAATACATGTCATTCACTTGGAGTAGAATGCCACACAACAGCACTCAGTAAGTACACCAATAGTTAACACTGCCAAGACCTCTTATTTGCAGAACATAAAAATTCCAAGAGCATAAATACAGTTTGAAATATACCATATTTACCTGAATATAAGATGACCTTCTTTCCAAATTCTCAAATCCAAAAATCTAGGATTGTCTTAATATCTCAGGTTAAGAAATACTGTTACACCTGTTCAAAGTCAATATTTTTACATTGCATAGTATTCTGCTATCTGCTGGGGAAAAGATAGCTGACATTAAAATGGTCACATGTGCTGCAGAAAGTAAAATTATGAAAGCAAATAGGAATATGGTAATATGTAGCATCAACCATGACTTTAATTAAAATGCAATCACAAGTTGCTTTATAGACATATTGAGTAAAGGCAATAGCAGTAATGTGTATAGAAGTTCCTGAGCATACATCAGTACTGCAATCTAAATTGAATGTGAACAATCATGATTCCGTCAAAGGACACGGTTCTACAAGCTCACAATTTCCAATGGGTTCACATAGACTCTATGATGCAAACTTGAATTATTGGTATAAATTAAGCAAAGACCAGAAACAACTCTGCAGCAGGAAGAAAGTTTTATATCTCGGAAGAAAACATATGTAATTGGCATCAAATAAAAGAAAAGTTCAAGAACACCATTTCATCAAACAAATCTTTCATTGAACCTAAAATGGGAAAGTTTCACAATTTGGTGAGCAGCAAGTTATTCAGTACATGCAAGAGAAATGAAATGAAGGCTTCATCATACAATAGATTATATAAATGAAGGCACTTGAGTTGAAGTGACAACTTTCACAAGAAGACAGAGTGACCTACAAATATGGGCAAGTGCGTAAGAATTATAAACAGAAGTCTTTCACAAAGAATTGTGCCTACTGTGTGGTAAGGTAGACAAGTACTTACACTATATATTGGAATGTACAGAAACTGAAAGATAGAGAAATTTTTTTTTATTCGTTTATTTAAAAATGCTCTTTAACATCACAGATCAGCGTCCCATTCTATTCAGGGCATGAAACGGCCGACAAATTTTGCTCAGAGGCCTCTTCTTTCAGGCTTGAGGTTCTTTTTCGTGCTGTAAATATATGACATGGGACCCACGGCTTTACTTCCCATCCGAAGGAAGCCATACTTAGGATTTTTACGCCCGAAAAAATCCAATGATCCTGGCCGGGTTTGAACCTGCAATCTTGGGTTTCGAAGATAAATATGGTTACCACTACACCATCAGGACCAACGGGATAGAGACAGGAAATATGGAACAAGAAGTGGAATAATTTTCAGGCAGAAATTCTGGTACTCAAGACTTTTGAGATTAGAAGAAATGAATTTTTAATCAGTTTGGACTATTGAGGCACCACAGGCAGTGGACACTGATGATATACAAGAAGAAATGATAAATTGGGAAAGGATATTTTTTAAGGAAGGAAACATTCCAGGCCTAAAAATAGGGTACCTTTGCAGCATTTGCCATTTATGAGGACTGAGGAAAATCTGAAAAAAAAAACCCAGTCCGGAAGGACAGCCCTGGTGGGAATTGAACCCCAGATCCCCCACTCATAGTTCGCACCTTGCAGGTGGGGTGTGTGTCAGCATCGACGTGCACTAGTGAATACGAAACAGAGTGACAGAATTTATATTTCTCTTCCAACAAATGTGTTTTAGTGACAAGTTCCTATTATGGTTGTTAATACCAACAATAGTCTGTTTAACTAAAATTGTTAATCGGAACATTGTATTATTAATATTAATAATAGTCTGTCTGATTTTATTCGATACTCCACACAAATTCTCTTTTTATTACTAGTAGATATTTAACACCGTCTCATTTTATCTTTGTCCTGGTATAAATCATACAGTCCATTCTTATACGGATATTAATTCAAACTCATGACTCTTATTATTCACAACTGATAATTTGTAACTTCTTCCCATGAAATATAAATTCCAACTTCTCCCTACGTAAAATAAAATGCAACTTCACTCTACGGAGTACAAAAGACTTTTCCTCATGCAATATAAAGCACATCCCCTCCCCACGGAATACAACTATATATTTTGAAACATAAATAGTCACTTATTACAATTGTAATACCATTCATTACAATTTTCAATATAAATATAA
Source organism: Metallyticus violacea (assembly GCA_030762175.1). Taxonomy (NCBI): domain Eukaryota; kingdom Metazoa; phylum Arthropoda; class Insecta; order Mantodea; family Metallyticidae; genus Metallyticus; species Metallyticus violacea. The sequence continues at coordinate 35,409,248 of CM060835.1, forward strand.
CTAAACGAATAACATTTGTTAATTTCTATTGAATCTCAACAAAGCTGTGTGTCTCATGTTTCATGTTTCATTCTTGGTGCACATTATTGTTGTTACGTTTCCTATTGGTTGACTTTCTTAATATTACAATTTTCCTTATTTGCAGTTAATCTATTCATATTCTTAGCAGTACTGTGAACCGTTACATTAATATTATTGAGTATTGCCATAAAGGCCAACAAACATTAAGACATACATTATAATAGCCCGTATCTGATTCACAAAATCTACACAAATGAGCTTACTAGATTTATATGATTTAAAACATATTACCAATTTTTGTAATTTGAATTGAAAATTAAAGCCTATACCTAACAAAAAACATGTGTAAATGAACTTATTAAATTTATGTGATTAAAACATATTATCAATGAATGTTTGGAGTTTTAAATTGAATACCATAGCCTTTATCTAACTTATTAACATTTGCAAATGAACTTCTTAAATTAACATAGCTAAATAACTATTACCATTAAATGTTTGGGGCTTTATATTGAACATTATAGCCTTTATCTAATATAAAAACATATGGAAAATGAACTTATTAAATTAATATAATTAAATAATTGCTACCAATAAGTGTTTAGGGTCTTAAATCAGATATTTTCTACTTCAACCTTAAAGACCTCACCCACCCATGGCAGTAATAAGTAACAATGAGGGAAGATGATCATCTTTAGGGAAGTATATGTAAAGTTAACTTGAAATGTGTATAGTTAGAGTGATGTAGGATCCATGTGTTTGTGTTAATACCCGGGCATTAGTTGTATAGGATCCTGAATTAACAAGTGCTCAAGGATCAAGGAAATATTGTAAAACTGTAATTGTAATGTGTAGAAATAATAATAAATATTCATTCATTCATTATGGTGCAGAACACTAGCAGTATCTTTCCACAGAATATGCATGTTACTTTTGAACGTAATATCATAAAACTTGGAAAAAAACATGACCGTTTGCTCAATCAGATTGGTTAATGCCAATCAGGTGCCTGTCTATTTTGACATGCAGTTCAATTTGACAATCAATGTAAAGAGCACGAAAAGTCTCTAATTGAAACTACTAGCAATTAGAAGACAAGAATTACGGTCTTGCATGGGCCATAACCAATGGCCAGAAGCCATCTCCTTATGTGATAATACAAAGAAAAACCATGTCAAAAGGAAATTGCCTGCTGGTCTTTTCTTCAGATGCCAGAAACAAGAATGGATGACTAATGTAATGCTAGATTGGTTGAAAGTACTTTAGAATCTAAGACCAGTTCCATTGCTTAACAAGAGGAATATTTTGGTGCTGGATTCTTTTAGGAGACCTATCACTCAAGAAGTAAAGGACCTGATCCAAAAACTCAACTCAGACCTTGTTTAAATTGCTGCTGGGATACATCACAACTCCAAGTAATGGACGGCATTCTGCACAAACCTTTCAAAGATAATCTGCGACAGCTTTATAATGATTTGCTTCTTCAAGGAGACCATGCCCTCACTTCAAGTGGGAAACTAAAGAAGGCATTAATAACTCTCTTGGGGGAATGGGTCCTTAGAGCTTGGAAGATGTGAAAAAATCTACATTGGAAAAACATAGAGAAACATAGGCACACAGTTAAAAGAACATTTCAGAAACATAAAATACAAGCAGTTGGAGAAATTAGCACTGGCACCTCATTTCTGGACAGATAGAAAACCACGGCATATTGAATAAAACAAAATTATTAAAATTAATGCAAGGACCTACACATTAGCAACATGGGAAAAAATCTATATTTACAAGTACAAAGACAGTTCAATGAACTTCATCACTTCCAGTGATGAAAACATAAACTTCCAGTTCATCATACCTCCACCAGAGAAGATTATACATCCCCACAGCATAAAGGTTTATCCTCCAGTTGACAATGGGCTAACAATGAGAACAAAGGCTTCTTGAAACCAGTCCTACATTTTTAAACAAGTGGAGCAAAAGTGTTAGTTTGATTCAATCATACAATGATCTTAATATATGATTAGCTTTACTGTGCAATGTTGCAATTAACAATTTTAGTTAATAGTATTTATGTTTAACAAATACAGATTTTAAACTTTTAGTTGCATACAAATTAATTAAATGAACAATTAAAAATGCAATTATCAAAACTAAATGAAGTTCCATTTTCTTCAGATACAATGACATATGGGAATTAGTAGACAAGTAGATGAAGATTTGGAAGCAGAATTTCGCTATTTGCTTAATATTGCTGAATTATGTTCTTCAATAATCTATAAGTATGGTTTAAAAGCAGATGCATTGGTATGTCCCATGAATTTGAAAAGTTCTAGTTCCTGGATTCCAGTTTGTGCCATTTGTGATATAAGAGTCAATTGGCTGAAGTGGTTATTTTTCTCTTTTTATCATACTATGGTTGTTGAAATTAATCTATTCTTGCCTCTGAATGTGAAGTAGGTTTGATTGATGCAAATTTTGGTGAGGTTCAGATATTATTCTATGATTTCTTCAAGAGTATGAAAATATAACTGATCCTACCCAAAAACATGTAAGTAGATTGATTTATTTATGGACGCTCTTTAACAACATGTAAGTTCAATAAGCAAATTACTAAAGAGAATATCCACACCAAATGAGGAACAAAAAAAGATTTTACCAGACAACCCTGCCACACCCAGAATCTATGGACTACCAAAAACACACAAACCTGGTAATAAAATGAGATCTATAGTAAATACAATAAATTCATCCACATGCAATTTAGTCAATTACTTGTTAAATCAATTCAATAGGTTACCGAAATACAAACCCCAAAGCATAAAAAAACTCAACAGAATTAATACACAGAAATAAACTTATGAAACTGGAAAACGGTGATTTACTAGTGTCTTATGATGTGGTTTCTATGTTCCCTAACATCCTCAAAGAGAAACTAATAAATGTTTAAAAAAATGGCTAACCTCAATCAAGCTACCTGGAGAAATCATAGAACAATATCTCAACTTCACCAAAATTTGCATCGATCAAACCTACTTCACATTCAGAGGCAAGATATATACACAAAAGAAGGGTTTAGCAATGGGTAATCTGCTCTCACCATTCTTAATCTATTCTTGTTCATGGATTTGATAAAAACAAATTTATATTTGGCATATTTATGGACCTGAGTAAAGCATTTGATTTGGTGGACCATAATATCTCATTACCCAAACTGGAATCATATGGTATTCGTGGCATTGCTATATGTGGCTCAAATGCTACCTAAGCAACAGAACACAGGTAACATCCATAAGAAATGTAACAAAAGGCAGAAAAGTTATTTCAAACTTAAAAAAGTAGCAAAATGCAGGGTTCCACAGGGCTCTAATCTTGGGCCTCTTTTGTTTCTAGTATACATAGAAGATGTGCCGATTAACATACCTCATGCAGCCACGATAATGTATGCAGATGATACAAGCTGCATATTAAAGGGAAACTCTTCTACAAATTTATTACAGGCAGCAGAAGTTATGGCTAGTCCGGCGGAATGGCTCTCCGCTAATAAGTTGATATTAAATACCAATAAATTCCAATGCATGAATTTTGCCCTCTCTAATAGGAAAAGACAAAATATTCATCTAATGATTGCCTACAATAATAAAAGTAATTCAGTATGCCTCTGAAGCAAAATTTTTAGGAGTAACTATAGACAAATATAAACAATGCAATACAGCTTTTTTCACACTAACTCCATTCACTTACATAAAATTTGGACATATGTTTCTGGAGTGATCCCTCCCATCTTCAGCGTGTAGATAAACTGTTATTAAACGTGGCGGTTGGGTTTCTTGATGTTCTTGTGGCAGCATCTGTTGGTTCTATTAGGAATTTGTTTAATAACAGTTTATCTACAGGCTGAAGATGGGAGGAATCACTCCTGAAACATATGTCCACATTTTATGTAAGTGAATGGAGTTAGTGTGAAAACTATTACATTGTTTCACTCCATTGTCAACAGCTTCGTAAGTACATTTAATTGAACTATAGATAAATTCTTTAACTGGAAGTCACACATTTTAACATCACAACCAAGATTAACAGAATTCATTATATAATCTCTATACTAAAAAATGTATGCAATCATAGTATTTTAAAAATGATCTACTTTGCATATGTACAATCAGTTCTTACTTATGGCATTATCTTGTGTAGTAATTCAGTAGATACTAATACATTTTTTTAGCACAAAAGAAAATTATATGTAAAATGTTTAATCTAAACAAATGCACTTTATACAGAAAAATATTACTTACCCTACCATGCCTATATATATTAGAAAGTGCATGGTTTATAAATACTAATATACAACAATTTTGCTCCAGTAAACCAATCCATAAGCACAGTAATGGAACCAGCAACAAAATCTACCTACAAACTGCCAGAACAACTAAAAAGATCAATTCAATCCTGCATAGTGGCATCCAAATGTGTAACTTAATAACTAACGAAATCACAGATATACACCAGATTAGATTTAGGAAGAAAGTTACGGGGTTTTTAATTAATCAGTGTTTTTTATAGTATATAAGAATTCAATGCATATTTTAAAAAACTACCCATACAGATAAATTATAAGTATTAATAGTTTGAAATTGTTGTATTTTGTAATTGATGAAGCCATAAAATTGTAACAAATTTCCAAAGGCGAATAAAGTATATGATATGATTTGTGGGAAAACAGAGTTGACAACACTGAGAAGACAAATGCAATTCCAAGCAGCTGGGATTGGTTAAAATTCAAAATTTATTAAATTTCATTGGTAGAAAATATGTCATTTAAGTGAAACATATTTATTTCACTGGTGAATGTCCCACTTGCCAAAGAAGAGTATAAGAGAGAATACCAACATATCTTAAATACACCTCTTTAAAATGGGTTTAACAGTGAATTAATAGGGGAAAAAAAAAAAAAAAAAAGAAAGAAAAAGGGGAAAAAAAGCTAAATTTAAGAGAATTAAAGTCATGAAAAACACATGCACACTTACAAATATGAATGAAAATAGCAAGTACAAGAAATTCACTTGCCACCCAAATGCAGATAATAAAATTTTAAAAATTTTATTAAAGGCTATAACATTCTGTTGGTTCCCTAGAATAAATTTAGTATTAAAATTTATTAAAATCATTTAAAAAAGATGCAATGTCAAATTATAAGAAAACTGGAAACAATCAAATTAATTGCAAGGACTATAATAAAATATATCACAGGAAAAATTGAGAATTATTTAAAATTCAAATCTAAACACTTCAGGAATACTGAACATTAAAAAAAATTTAAAAAATTAACAGTTGGACATTTATGGTCTAAAAGCCCATATTACTAAAAAGGAACTTAAATTATTAAAAAACAGTCAAGATTCCAGTAGAGTTATCATTTTGGAATACAATTTTATCTTCAAAAACAAAGCTTTCATTATGAAATTTGAGATTCAACCACTGGCTTGTTTAAGCAACCTTATTCTCTAATTGCCAGAAGACATCAGTCAGCCAATAGGAACAAATTCTCTTGAAATATGGTCTCATTTTAACAAGTAAAGTGTAATAGTGTTACTACTGCCAATTGCCATTATCAAATGATATTGTTACAAGTTAAAGTTTGAGATGCAGTTTTTAGATGATGAAAGCTACCATACTATACAATATAGGTACAAAATTAAAGTTTACATTTCTGCAACTTTTGACACTTACCTTCTCCTCGTTTGACTGTTCTTTTGCCTGAGCTGCAGCTGCAGCCGCCATTGCTCTGGCCTTTGTACGTGTCATTCGCACTGGCTGTGCAGTAGTCTCTATTGCCTTTACTGCTATTGCAGCCTGTTCTGCTATATGCTCTCTTTCATTTTTGAGCCTTTCAAAGGCCGCAACTCTATCCTTCACAGGCGAACATGAATAAGGACTATAATAGGAAGAAGTGTTTCATCATAAAAGATTGTTTTATGACAAGGCAATTACTTTCTATAGCTGTAAACCAAGAAAATAAAAGAGCAGATCTGCTAGTTACAGATAAGATGCCACTGAAAAATTTTGCTACATTACATTAAAAGTTAAATTAAATGTGTATTATAACAATGATTATACTCTGTGTTCAATATTCAATGGTACTTTCTTTTGTAAATTATGTAGCTAGTTTAGCTCTTGAGACATAGATAAACAATGTATGTAATATAATTAAGATCATTGTTTGAATGAGTGGAACTACACACTCTTATTTCTCTACTTACCCAATGAAAGATACAATAACTAAACAAGTTGAGCAATAAGTGTGTGTAGTTCAACTCAATTACACACTATTCTTAATTATATGATTAGCTTCACTGTACAAGTTCCAATTAACATTTTTAGTTAATGTATATCATGTCTTTTTTGACATCTAATACTGTTCTTTTGTTTTGTTTTCTTCATTTTTTTAAAAAAATATTTCTTAGGGGCATTATGGGTGTTAGAAAAAATACCAATAATTCATTTCTGAAAGTTACTTACAAACTAGTTTCAGTTGGGGAGGAGTACCATTATGATATACTTCATTGTGTGACTGAATTCATGGCCAATTGGCTGTAATTTCAAATTTCAATTTTTTGCCCTTAAAATTTTGCGAAATTCTTACAAAAATAAAACACATTATTTCATGCCAAAAATAAAGTCAAATGATTATTTTCTTTAAATTCAATTATATGGTTTAAATTCACTATTTTCAGTATATCATGTCATTATAATTAATGCATAAATTCTTTGAAACTAAAGCAAGTACATGCAGAAAATATAGATTACTGGTTTTCGTTAGGCCCAATAAACTTAAAACTATGATGCTCTGAAATTAGGTTAGAAGAATAAACAAACTAATGTGTTCTAAAGTAGGTAGCTGACAAAATAATGGACACGGCTATGTTATAGGCAATAATTCTTATAAGAAATATAATTCAATCTGAAAACTTTACTCTTGAATAATAAAGATGGGATTACGAGTATTACTTTAATGAAATCTTAAGGCATAGATAATGAACACTATCTTCTGGCTTTTATCACAGGCACACAGAAACTTGAATTTATATGGACCATAAGTTTAGCATAATGAATGTAAATATTTTATAAATTTTTTTCAAACATAATAGTTCTCAAAAACTTTTAAACATATCACATTAAAAGACTTGTATACACTAGTAGCCCCAGTTGCAAAGCCTAAGCCTAGCATTTGCTTCTCATAAAATATAGTGTCAAAAATACTAAGTGGTTAGAATAACTATGAAACATAATGCAGCAGAACTCCAGCAGAAGGTTTGTTTGGCTTTGGCCAACATTTGAAGTGGAGGTGGATATATATTAGACTAACTGGATATTTGAAGCAGTGAAAATATGCAGTCTCTTAGGATGGACATTGAACTAAAATATCTGTTGGTGATTTGAACACAGTCTGGCAGGAAAGGCAGCCAGAAATACATTTTGTGAATGAATTTTTACTTAAGTGATGATGGAGAAATTGATTCTAACCTCTGATGAATCTGTCGCATTATATTACGAGGTCATTCCGAAACTAATGCCTATTTTTTTGTGATTCATTCATATGCAGTGCCATCTCAAGCATAATATAAGTAATTAATCCAATTTTGTGATATATGCCCTCAGAATTTGATTATGCGAAATACCCAAATTGATTGTATTGTACCCCATACTGTAGCCATACATTGAGAGGAACATACATTTAAGAAAGGCATGATTGCAGTGAGCAGGAGCAAGGTAAGGAGGAGGATCAGATGGATAAATAACATGAAGAATTCAGTTAATCTTTCATGCATAGAAATCTTAAATATGATTCAAAATTAATCAAAGACATGATAAGAATAAAGAAAAGTCCATGGATATCCAATAAGGATAGATTGCTATCTAGTCTTAACATTATTACTACTAACAGAAAATATATCGAAGAGATAGCTAAGCTTATAATGTAGTAATGCTTGAAATCTCAAAATTTCAAGGGAGAAAATTATTATATGCACATTTTTTTTAAGAATAGAACTCTATATTTTTAAACGGATAATGGTCATTTGTAAAATGAATACCAAATAGATTCATTTATGTTATAAAAAGAAAAACAAAAGCCTCTGCATAATTAATCAACGAATTTTGAGTCATACAATTAAATATTTCCCAAATGTGCATAGTGCTTCTGAATAGGATCCTCTTAATTTCTTTCACTTTGATCCATTGCTGTGTCTTAAGTCTAAGATGTTGATTTACTTACAAAGTTTATTATCACTTTTATAATGTTTGAGATACCTTAATTCAATAGCTGGTGATGAGAGTAATTTCCCCCGAAACATGTCCTAATCTTGCCACTCCATTGTCTACAGCTTTGTAAGCACAATTTAACTTGAGACACCATTTTATATGCAAACAATTAAAATTTGCATTATATTCCCCTCTTATATAGTCTTTGTTTGGCTTATTAATTAGATACTTTGTAACAGACACTGAAGATTTTCTATGATGGTGAATACAATTATTATCAATATTGATATTATTGGCTTCACTGTGCAAGTTCTAATTTACATTTTAATTATTAAATTGATCACGAAATAAAGAAAACACACAAGTTAACAAACAGTTCTGACATGCAACATTTCCCTCAGCAAATGGCAAGACCCTTTCATGTAATTTGCCAATAGCAAATTAAATATCTGATTAGCAATTATAAACAAAAGAAATACTGACAGTATCTACCATACACTAGAATCACTAACAAAAATTAATAGATAACAATTGAGTCATATTTGTGGATCAGCTATAAAAGCCTATGTTAATAAAAAGAAAACAGTTTACTATCTACGTCCATTTTTGATTAATGGTTCTTATTATACTACATTAATGTGTTCAGTTGTTAACACTAACACCACTTACTTTTTTAAAACTTTGGACTAGTTTCTGGAGAGGTTCCTCCCATCATCAGCTGTTAGTAAGTGGAGTTAGTATTAACAACTGAACACATTAATGTAGTATATATTACCACTCCATTGTCTACAGCTTCATAAGTACAATTTTTACTTAATTATACAAGGTTCTTATTATCTTTCTCCAATATTGAAAAAATTGTTAATGCCCATTCTAAATAGTTAAGTAAATAGAATTTCAGTACCGCTTACCTAAAAACTGGTTTGTTTGCATCCCCATTAGGTTTTTTTTTAGCCTTCTTAATATCTGCTATGGAACTTGACTTTCCTGTAATATCTCCAAGGACCTTTATTTCTAATGCAGTAAGCTTTTGAAGCTTAATAACAGGAGACAAAGAATGCATAGTTTGCAGAAGTGGCAATGCTTTGCAAGAAAAATTGCATTTTTCTGTTTGTGTTTTATTTTTCAGTTTACTTGTATCCTCAGCAACTGTTTCTTCTTTTGCTTCAGATAAAAATGTAGCATTTGCAGGAACTTTATTTGTATTCTTCTCATTCACAGTTTCTACACTGCTGTTCACAATGCTAGTGTTCCCTTCTGAATGTGGTAAAATTGTAATAGTAGTGTCACATATTTTATGCTCTACTGTAATATCTTTCTTTGAAATGTCTTGTTCTTGTAGGGAGTGTGCAGTAATACCTTGCAACTCATCAGCAAGAATGGATGACTTTGTTTGATCCTGCTGATTCTCCAAAAAATCAGAACTTTGAATAAAATCTAATGTTTGATTTACTGACTTGTGTGAAACAAAAGAACTGCCTGTATCATCTGCACCAGAGGACACTTGGGAAGCAATTGCTGAATATGAAACAGACTCATTTTTGCAGTCACTCTTAATTAATTTTTTGTCCATTAGCTCAATATTTGTTTTCAGTTTTTGCTCCTTGGTGGCATTTATGGGAGAAGATGTGCTATTGGGTTCTTTTGCAACTATTAAAGAAGAATGGGCAGAGTCATTTATACTCAGTTTATCAGCTACCAAAGATATGGGGTTGTGTTTATTCTCCATTTCACTGCACTCATTACCAACTCGCTTTCTACCAATGCGTCTGGTTTTCAATGGCACCTCATCTTCTTCTGGTTCTTCAAGCAAGCGCTTCCTCTCATTTGAAATGTTCTGCTCTTCATCATTTAGGAAAATATTTATTTTCTCTTTAATTTTTTTATTTCCAACCTAGAAAGAAGAACACAACACAATTTTATACCTGAAAATATTTGTCATTTAGTTATTTTTATTTACCTAATTGTATCTTAAGTTGTGTCACAAAGTTTACCCACAAAGCTAAGGGTGCAACTATAATATTTAAAATAAGCTTGGATAAGAAAAATGTTTTACTTACAACAATATGGAATAGGAATACAAAATCTGTATCTTCCATCATGGTATTAAAAAAAATAATAATAATAATAATAAATAAAATTAAATATTATTGCATTGCTTAAGTGCAAGCTGCATCCAAGTATAATTTTCAAGTTGCTAGGAGGTGTGGTCAATAAGTTTCCTTTCTGATGCAAGTTAGTTCATAAAATAAAAATACAGGAATTATTTTTCAATATCATCAATACATATCTCACATCTCTGGATCAATATTGCAATTCCCCTAAAAAAATAATAGTTTGAAGCTTTGTTTACAAAATGCTAGAAAACAGCATCCTTCAACATTATCGTTTGAGACTCATGATTTCAGTTTTGAAAACAGGTAATAGTTGCTGGGGAGCAAGGTCGTCTGTACTGGGGATGATCCCGTTACTGGGAGCAACATGTATTCACAGCAGCCATGTGAAATGAAGTGTTGGCGTGCAACAGACAAACTCATTAATTCTACTCTTTCTTTTCTTTGATGCAATAGCTCATCATAGTACTTCCCAGTCATCATTGTTCCTTTCTTTGAAGTCTATCATCAGAATTCCTCTACAGTTCATCTATATTGTTGTCAAAATCTTCTTTGGACTATGACCTTGTCCTTTTTAGAGGATGTTTTACCCTCCTTTCATCACTCCTATGATTCTATGATTATGTACTATTCTCCTCTTTTTGAAAGAGGAGGATAGTACAGACCACAGATTTGTTCCCTATGATGATGCATTCTAATACTACTCTCTTGTTATTATGGCAAAGACTCAAAAAGTTCTGACAACATTCGATTGACTGCCTCATTGGTCTAGTGGTAGCATTTGGAGGTCCTGGGTTTGAATCTCAATCAAGTCAAGCTGTCTCGATAGTTTTTTTTTTCTGAGTTTTTCCTTGCCCTGAGAAGGTGAATAACAGATTCCTTTAAGGCACCAAGGAATCTGAGCACATTTGCATCATCATTAGTTCATTTATTCCTACAGACTTGTACCTATAATATTCAATCCACAATCTACAGACATTTCAAGAAGACCAATGCAGTCAAAGCAACAATAATTTTTTTTTATATTCCATGCATACTTGATTTGATCTGATCTGCTAAAAAATTTGGGGAACTGTGTTGGGCTGGTGCAATTGTTGCAGGATGCGAAGCATATTTTTTTAGAAAGCCCCTACCATTTTAGAAAGTCCCTTCCTGACAAGGGATATGTTTATGTGAATACTTCCTCCAATCTAACTCTTGTGCATCATCTTCAAGACTCTCTCTGTCCAACGAAATAATTTGACCACTCCTTCACAATGGAATATGAAGAGGAAGCTTCCCCATGTGCATCATCAAGTCATTGCTTAATATCAATGGGTGAAAGTAATTTTTTAGTTAATTTAATCAATTGCGTATTCAATTTTGAACATCATACTGTATTATGCTACACATCCAACTTTAATGAGCTTCTCCAAGCAATTGAACAGCATAATAGTAAAGGAAATGCAGTGTTTACACTTTTGAAACATGTATCAAGCAGCATTAACGTTGCAATAACAAATCATGAATAACCTATGTCACTGATATTCAACCTTGGATATGCATACCTCTGGTTCTTAGGGAATACTTAAAATTTAAAATTACCACATGTTTGATGAATGATCAGATAATTGAAAATGTAGTACGTGATAAATTAATTTAGATCTAAATAGTTGTATATAATTTTAATTAAGCACAGCCCTGAAGGTACAAACCTGTATGGAAAGGTGCCTCTAAAGATATGTGGAGGAAAAAAATTAAATACCACTGATCAGTGTCAAGCCAGAAACTTACAGAGTGCACCTCAGAAAACCACTAGGGATCATCCTCAGCTTTGCAAAGGGTACTAGATACTTGGAACAGTTAATGACCATGTTAGATCTGGATGCCTTGCACAATTCAAATCCTGGACACAGTGATGGTTGCAAAGCAAATTAAGAGAAATTTTGTTTTGGAGGGAGGGAAAAGAAGAAAAAAACAGGTCAATATGTCAAAAAGTATTGTCTTTTGGTAATTAAACAAAGACTTAGGATACTACAGGCTTACCAGCAAGTCATAGAACATTGGCATACTTCTTGCCTGCAGAAGATCAGATTGAAGAGATCAAGGAATCTTCTTTGAGAGTATGCAAATAATGAACACTGAATAATGCTTTTCACTACTGAGAAAACTTCTATCAAGAAAAAATTCAACAAGTATGCATAAAGTCATGAAGATAAACAGGTTACTTCTTGGGCCACATATGGTCACTATAACAGCAATGATGTGACTAGAGGTGCGCTACAATGGCCCTATAATAGTTCTTTTTGCAAGAAGAATGTGAAGAGCAGTATAAAAAATCCACAAGGAAATCATTCTTGAAAATATTCTGAAGTTTTTCAGTCCAACCATGCTTCAATACCGGCACTAGATCTTCCAACAACATTTACAGCCAAGGCTCATAATGCTGCAATGTTATAAGAGTGGCTTAAGAACAGTTTATTGCCCATGATTGACCATCATCCAGTGCAGAGTGGAACTGCAGAACACAAATCTAAAAAGTCCCTTGTCAAGCAGGATTCCAGTGTCACATATGCAGCAATAGATGACTTGAAATGCCATTGAAGCCCCCTACACGAAGACTAATTTTAAACAATTTTATACTTTTTATAAGTGAAATGTTCATTTAAAAGTTCTAAATTAAATGGTGTAAGAAACAATATGCTTTTACATTAAATATATAACTGTGGTTTAAACTTCTGACATGACTAAGTGTTCTCGAATGTTTAGTTCATTATTTGCATATCTTCAATTTTGTTTCTGTTTGTAAAATGCAAGATTTTTAATCTGTATTTTCTCTCTCTTAGTACTAAGTAAGACTTAAAATAGTGCTACAAAGGTAATCATACTCAAGTGTTACCTTAGATGCAGCTCTTCTGGGTTTTCTATTTTGGGAATTTAGATCTTCATCTATTATCTCTGAAGTATTTCTGTTAAGGGCATTTCTGGTGTTTCTTGCTGATACTCGTGTTGCAGCTTCAACCCAGGTTTGTTGAACTGTATTTTCTGAAATACAAAATCATCATTTACCTAGCAATAAAAGCTTTTTCACTTTCATTAAATTACGACTTTTCTTGGTTAATACAGTTTAAATATACAATGTAGCTCAAGCTCATAACAGATAGTCCCACCAGTTAAGCTGGAACAAATGTAAATTGTTACAGCAGAAAATGGGTATGGTGCTGAGTAAAGCTGATTAAATAAACTTTCAGTCTTGCATGTTACTCAGCAGCCTGACCTGCTCACTCTGGCTACAGCAAGGATGACATAGCATGCAGAAGCAAGAAGAAAGGGGTCGGCAATGCTAATTTACAACAGCATGTTTGACTCAAGATTTACTCATTCTCGTAAGCAGCAAAGTTCAACCACAAATAAGAGGAGTCCTGTGTTATTCGAGAAATGATATTTTTGAGTTCATTCTCTTTCCTTACTGTATGTATGGGTCATTCTGTATGGTATTATGCACAGTGCAAGACTGTTATGCTTTGGTCACTCTGTACTGGCTGTGAAAATTCCCAAGTTGTTTCATTACCAAGAGGCTGCTCCTAATATATGAAATTCCCATAGCAAGCAGCACTCCCACATGGTTGCTCTAATTTACAAGAATGAGAGAGAATAATCCAGAGTTTGACTGCCTTTAGTGGTAAGCTACAAATTATTGGAATAAAAATTTAGTTTTCTGACAAGAGTACATCCAGTGCTTTCCGACACATACTAGTCTGTTAATGATAGTTCAGCATTATAAACAGAAGTTTGACTGTCAGCAAGTTGCCAGTAGGGTGAATAATCCAAATGCACAAGAGTGGATTCTAATATGAAGCACAATACCCCAAGAAATTGATGAGAATAGTCAAGAAAGAAATGGTAAAACGAAATCCGTTATAGAAAGAGGAATTGCCATCCGCTTAGGCACAGTATGACATATTATCAAAAACAATTTAGCATAAAGAACATGGACACACAAATAACCGATCATCAATGCCAGAAAGTTATGCCAGTGCAACCATGCAGGTGATAAGCAAGAATGGATGATGGATATGGTCCTGGCATTACTAAAATACCTGGATAACACAAAACCTTGTGCCATTTACTAATGCCCAAAGTCTGAAAAGGACATTCAACTTAATTCAAAACACAAAGGAAAGTTCTCCATGGAATTTGTGTTGGGTGCAAGTTACTGTGCTTGCAGAAAACTCAAATCTTTCTGATGTTTAGTGCAGTATAATTCCAAGGGATGTAAGAGACCAATTTGAATTTTTCGTTGCATTTATGGCAAGATTTCCAAACTAAATCATATTAAATCTGAGAAAAATATTTTTCAAAAATAAGGAATGTTGAAAGATTTTAATGCTAAGAGTGCATGTAATATAGTTTTATTTCACTTTTACCATATCAATTTAAATATTTGCCATACAAACAGAAAACATAGTGCAAAGTCCAACCTGTGACATTAGAATGGCCCATATGAGTGTAAAGAAAATTATAAAAACAAATAATTATTTTTCAAATCAGGAGAGAAAATGTTCAATAAAATAATGTTTTTCTGAAGCTGTCACCTGCATAGTCCATTTATATGCCATATTTACTCCCCCTTGAATAGCATATTTATGAGATTTGATAGCTTAACACTGAATTAAGGTAAAAGGATTATTTAAGAGCAACTGTATATGCTAAGACATTAAAACTTTATTCACAATCTTACCATTTTTTCTAGAATTAACATTTCTTAGCCTTCTAGAAACAGGCGTTTTGGGTACCAAGAAAGATGGCTTGTGGCTTCTATTCTTCAAATCTTCTTTATATGCAGTACAGAATGCCACTATTTCCTATGGGGCAGAAAAAGAAAAGCAAATTAATTAAAAATAAAATTAGAGGCATAAGTAAAATCAAATAAATTGATAGCTTACATGCTGCACACTAATTTATTATTTTACTTTGAATTTTAGTTACATTCATGTTAATCTGTTTCACAGACAGGCTGATAGCCCATTCAAAGAGTGTAAAAAATCATGTCTTATAAAAAATATGCATTATTTTTCATGTTCTGCTTGGTCAGTTGGCTGCTGAGCAATTGTTACCTCCATTGTGACCTTGGATTTACATTTGTTGCCTCTGGCTATTCATTTGGATTGCAGTTACTGATTGAATTTAGTGCTTTATGTTTTTCATAATGCTATTATAGAATGTGTATACACACACATTACAACAACAGAGTTTTATGAACATTTGGAGGTGATTACATCTTCCTGCATTTTAAAGGTAATTTTAACAAAATCCTGCCCAAACAGGGAAAATGTGCAACTCTTGTAAATAAACTTTGGGAAAAAGGATCTATTCTCAATAAAAAGTGAAACAATATATTCTTATGCAGGAGAAATTAAACAAAAATGTGGACATAATAGAACATAATCTTCAAAAATTGCTGATGGCTTTTACAAGCAAAAGAAAATTTTATAAGCTCAAAATGGTATGTTACCAAATTCTTAAAATAGTAACCATACAAAGTCACTATTGTCTAGGAAATGCTACTAAGCAATTAAAAGTCAGGTAGTTTTTAAAATTGAATTTTGAGAAATGTTTATGATAGGTTAATTTATCTACATTTACTCTTCTCTGATAAAGCATAGTTTCATTTACATAGCCACATTGCATTATATAACAACAGATTTTACAGAAAAGAGAAAACAAATCCTTGCATATTGAAAAATTGCAGTAAATGTATGGTTTCCTCATGCAGAAAGGTACAATTGTATATTATAAAAATTGATCATTACCAAGTTTTTGCCATGATCATAGGTTTAAATGAAATTTAAAAACCAAAGCTTTTGCCTGTTACTGCATCCAACAAAGTCAGTGGATTAAGTGAAAGTGTCCACTTAGGGACAGAACCATTAAAAGTTGGAGGGTTTATATTTATTTATATGTTTTATTTAAGGAAGATCTTTAACATCCCTGGTCAGGACATGCAATGGCTGCTGAATTTTACTCAGAGGCCTCTTCTTTCTGGCTTGAGATTTATTATGTGCCATTCAAATTTATAACACAGGACCCTTGCTCTACTTTCCTTCTGAAGGAAGTTATACTTAAGACTTTATGCCCTAAAAACATCAAGTGGGAGAGAGTAGGAGTGGTGGAAAAATTGTGGTCCAGTTGTTTGTTGACTAATGGTGAATTCTATGTTTGCTTATTTGTTTTTATAATTAATTGTTTTTTTTTACTTCAAATTTTACAAAGTTAGCATGTTTGGGTGACAAGTTTGCAATTGCAGATATTTCTGGCTGATTATAGTGTTTACTGATCACCGCCCTTCAACATCAAAGCCCATATTCCAAATTTTGCCAAAGGTCACAAAGAAATAAGGAAATGACACAGAACCATTGACGTGGCAAAATCTCCGTACCAACTTTCCGTACAAAGAGGAACTGAAGGTTACTCTAAAGAATACCCTGAAAAGAAAGATTAATTTCCAATGCCAGCAGAGGGTAAATAAACAAAAACCAGAAACAAATGAAAATAAAGAAAAAAAGAAAAAATGAAGATGGCTCGGAAACATTTGAATGATGAAAACAATGGAGTCATATCTTCTGTATGAGTTATTTTCTAACTGTATGTCAGATAAAGGCACATGAAGAGTGAGCAGATGGTGGTGGTGACATACTTTATAAATGTGATTTTTGTAATTAATTGAAAGAAAATATAAATCATTATATAAAATTGTAAAATAAAATATTTTCTGAACTACAAAACAAAATATATTTTGGATATACTGAAGTACCCCGTTTTATCTTATTGGTTGGACAAATCAGGGTAATTAGGGTACAGGGTAATTGATTAAATTGACTGTAAACTAATTATGTTTTTAATTTGCAATTTAACCCCCACATTATGTAAAGAAATAAATTTCAAAGTTATTGCTGTGGAAACTGTAACTTTATTGAATGTATGTGAGAGTGTAGGGAGATTTGAATTTATTTATTAAGTGCCCTGTTTTACCCGCAGGAGCTATCACTATGCTTTTAACAGACCGAAATCTCAATACTTCTTTGATCCATATATTTATGTTATCTAATCAATAATTTTAACAGTTTTAAACATAATTTTACAGTACATAGTTAAAACACCAGAGATCTAGAAATGAATTACATAATCATCTAGTTCACTGATAACTTTTTCAAGCAGCTGGGTACCACTCAGCCTGTTAAAAATGGTAGGCAATTCTGTTACATGCAAAAACTTCACAAAAAACTTGTTCTTAATTAGAGAAAGTTTGAAAGCAGGTATTTTATGATCTGGTTTTGTATCACTTGTAACCTGAAACCAGAGGTGCACAGATTATACCAGTCAAAAACCGGTTTTATTTTCATGAAACACAATCAACAGGAAGACAGAAAATTGCATCTTTATTCAATACTCTCTAATGACCTATCTATGATAATAGTCATCTTAGTTGTTGGTAAAGAAGATGAGTTTGTTATTTTACACATTTTTGTTTATTTTTTATTGTAAATACAAATATTTGCATTCAACACTTTTCTGTAATATCATTTATGAATTATGTTATTTTCAGCCATTAAAGCTGCACATGGTCACCCAGAAAGGCAGGACAAAATTGTTGCCCATTTAATATCCAAGAATGAGATCGAGGTAAATGTATAAATTTGTCTGACCTGGGTGTAGTTTGGGGGATGTGTTTCCATCAGAGTATTGTTACATGAAAATTAATTAGAACTTAATTTTTAAGGCACAGTTTGCAATATTTCAATATCACATATTTATTGCAATCAGAACTTGAATGGCTCCTTTAGCAGTCACCAAATATATCACAAAAGAATGATGTTATTTTCAAACTTATCCCATAATTGCTCACATTTTTTACAATATTGAGGAATATTTTAGCACTTCTGAAAGCTGGACTGCGACACTTATTATATATCACAATGTACTTTTGTCATTTGCTAATCATGGGACCTATGGAAAAGTAACTACTAAACTGGCAAACTAACAACAAAACCTTTGTAATATGTTTTCGGAATGTCGGAATCCACACAGTGAAACTTTTGTTAATCTTATTTTGATTTAAAGTAAAACACTAAAAATCATGTCGTCACATTAAAACTCTCTTTAAGTTTCACAAACACACTTATAAAAGTAATTTTGGTACATGTTTCGTGAGGTACATTCCTCACATTGTCAACCAAAACGACGACTGAGGAATCAATTTCAGCAAAGTATGTATGTTACTATGCTTGCTCTGGTGGTCTGTTAATGAACTTAAACAATATGTTGTCTGCTTCCGGTATATCAAAATTCATAAGTTTGTATTCATATTTTTTTATGTAAATTTTTTCCCATATATTAAGTTCTTTCGGATGTTGAATTGTTTTTAGTAATGTTATATCCTTCTCTATTTCATGATTCTCATTCCAAATTCACTATGGAAACCGAGGTTAATAATACTTTACCTTTTCTGGACCTAAGGATAATAAAAAGGAATAAAAATATAGAATTTGGTATATACAGAAAGGACACACATACTGACAATTACATAAAAGCAAAAGGTTTCAACCCCAGACCCCACAAGGAAGCAGCATTCAATAGTATGATATATAGGCTAGTTAATACACCACTCAGTAAAGAAGAATACAGGAAAGAATATGCACATATAATACACACAGCAGAAATAAATGGATTTAACAAACAAATGGTAGATAAAAAAATAAAAAGATTTAAAAATAAAAAGGAAATTAAACTAATCACTACACTCAGTTCTTCACTTAAAGAAAATACTTATCAAACATTCACATATCACCCTTATGTTAACCATAAATTCCAAAAAATTTTCAAAAAGTACAACATTACTCTGGCACCAATAAACAGATATAATGTTGGTAAACTATTAAATCTAAATAAAATTAAAAAAAAAAAAAAAGAAGAAAGGAGAAAATTCAGGTATATATAGAATTAATTGCAAGGATTGTGACAAAATATACATAGGAAAAACAAAGAGAAATCTGGGGATAAGATTAAAGGAACACTGGAGAAATATTAGACACAAACAAGTATAAAAATCAGCAGTGGCTGCACATTTTTGGAATGAGAATCATGAAATAGAGAAGGACATAACATTACTAAAAACAATTCAACATCCGAAAGAACTTAATATATGGGAAAAAATTTACATAAAAAAATATGAATACAAACTTATGAATTTTGATATACCGGAAGCAGACAACATATTGTTTAAGTTCATTAACAGACCACCAGAGCAAGCATAGTAACATACATACATTGCTGAAATTGACTCCTCAGTCGTCGTTTTGGTTGACAATGTGAGGAATGTACCTCACGAAACATGTACCAAAATTACTTTTATAAGTGTGTTTGTGAAACTTAAAGAGAGTTTTAATGTGACGACATGATTTTTAGTGTTTTACTTTAAATCAAAATAAGATTAACAAAACTTTTACAGAAAAGCAATTACTATTCTGCAGTTCATGTACATAACAGCCTTCCAACTTCCACAAATCGTTATATAAGTTTCAGAAACGTACAATCCTTAAAAAACACTTACTGAAATTCTTAATTACAAAAGCTTTTATTGATATAAAAAAAACTTTTTAACATTAAAACAAGAAAACACGTTTATATAATTTTTTAATTCTGCTATACATGTTTTATATTCTGGAGCATTTCTCAATATAAGAGCAACAGAACACATCCTACACATCATCCTATATTCAGCATAGGGTATAAACTTTAACAAAAATATAGTGTGCATATAGGACTCTTGTAAATTAATCCAATTTTTTTTTTTTTTTGGCATCGGTAAAGAGTCATGATCCCAGATTTATGCCTTTCTTCCATTACAAATAGTCTAATATTTTCAGTAGTCAGCAGGGTAATGTTTAGGGAGGAGCATTGCTAATATAATAAGGCATTATGGAACATTTTGCAGACTGACCAATAGATTTGCAAGGTATAGAATTTTGAACCAGATATTGCAAAATAAGTGATGAGAAGAGAATTTGGTGTGAATGTCATGCTGAAGATTATTATTGCTATTAATCAGTACAATTAAACATTAAGATGCACAAGCTGGCCATCCAGGTAATGTTTAAGAATATGTCACCCTAATCATTTATTTTTTTTATTTCCCAGAGCTGCCAATAGGGGGATGCAGATCACATGTAGAGAACTACTGGAGTTACGATAAAAGTCATTTTCATATATATTGGAAATGGGCTGAAGCAGAATACTAAGCAAGCAGAGCACCATGTCATAACACAACCATTGTTGCCGCAATTCAGTTAATAGCTGCAAACCCTTATTAAAATGCACAAAAACAAACTGGAGGTGAATAAATTATGAGTTGCATGGGACTACTGCTCTTTTGTGATATATTTGGCAATGCTGCAATTGCAGTGAATAACTGCAAGTGTCCTTGATGATGGGTGGTGTTGCAGGATGATAGCTTGCTACAGTGCATGGAATGGTGGCCGTAATTTTATAACTTCAAATAAATATTTAGACAAGAATATAGTTGACATCATATATACTTGAAATACATTGGTATGCATTTCTCCATAAGAAGTAAAATATCTATGAGACAAAACACATTTCTTTTAGACCCACACCTGAGTGAAGCAGAATAATGCAAATTATCACAAGATACCTCAAACAGTTAATTTTGTGGAATGGTGGATGATATTGGAGCAATCAGTGCAGTTCCCAGAGGACTCCGCAAGTTTGCAAAAGTCATAAGATTAGCAAACATAGAATTAGCCAGTTTTAGTTCCTGGAGCATTCCGTGAGTTCGCAAAGCAGTCAGAGAGACTTAAGAACATAGAATTTGTCGTTTACAATTACCACAGCAGCACATATTTTACATTTACAAAAAATATTGTGTACATCTGCATAAATGGTTACAATAAAAATGAAAAAGCAATACCTAGAAGAATTCAGCCAAAACAACAAAAACCAGAAAATAAGAAACAGACAAATCACTCAGTCACACAAATTTTACTAGATACATATTTAATATGCATTGATATAAAATTATTAGTGTTTTTAAATAAGTATATTATATTGCCACTCAAATATTCCTTTACAGAATAATAGGCCTTTTTACATAGGTTTTTCCTAAGAGAAAATTTGAGGGATTTCCTAGTGTTTTTTAAGGCTTTTAGCCTACAGGGAAGAGAGTTTTGTACTAAAATGCATTCGTAATAAATTCCTTTAAGATGGTAGGAAAGTGTTGAAACAGATCTATGTAAATTTTCTTTTTGTTTAGTATTCTTGTCAGGTATATTTTGATTTTGTACAAATTTTTCTTTATTTCTTATAGAAATTTTAGAATAGAATATTTATTTCACTCAGTCATTATAAAACGTTTAACTAATGCTTTTACATTTTTATCATTGTTCCCAGAGTGTACATTTCTGGGATCCTACACATTTAACACCCTGGTTATTTGTGTGTTAGATCCCACCTCCCTGGTTCCTTCCCTGTATCCATATATATATATATATATATTCTTCCTCAACTTTAATCACTCTTTTCCACCTTTTGTCTCTTACCATCGTAATCATCAAATTTTCTCAAAAACTCCTTGTTACCAGTTCCAAAAATTTCAGTATCACATTTCTTAGTTCATATACATTCTCTCTATTCTTTAGTTTGTGAACATTCAACTATACTATAAAAATCCTTCTCTATTTCTCCACATAGTGGACACACTTCCATTTTTACTTTTAATCCACTATAATACCTGCTCTACCCTAAGCAAATCCCTCCCTTCCACTTTTATTACAAATATCTATATATTTTTCCCACATGCTTCCTTCTTGAATTTCCTATAAAGTTTCAAGGTGCTCTTGTCTTGTAAACCATTCCATATTTCTTGCATTCCAATACCATCTATTCTTTGTTTCACTTTATTCCAGCCAGTTGGTCCTGGTGGTGTAGTGGTTACCATACTTGCCTCCTAAACCCAAAATCGCAGGTTCAATCCCGGCCAGATTTTTTCGGGTGTAAAAATCCTAAGTATGGCTTCCTTCAGAAGGGAAGTAACGCTATGGGTCCTTTGTCGTACATTTACAGCACGATAAAGAACCTCAAGCCTGAAAAAAGAGGCCTCTGAGCAAAATTTGTCCGCCATTTCACGCCCTGAGTTGAATGGGATGCTGACCTGGGATGTTAAAGAGCACCCATAAAAAAAAAAAAAATAATAATTCCAGTGCCCTCGTCTATTCATTGACTGTTGTTCTTCCATCATATCTATTCCAACCTCTTGGACTATTCTCTTTAGTTGAGCTAACCAACTTCTTTCCCTTTTAACTTTTTCTTATATCTGTAAACAGTCTTTGACAATGTCTCCTTCTCTTGATGCTATCTTACGCCAATATTTCAAAATATGTTTAACTACCATGCCTTTCCTGCCAATTCTTCCCAATTCCATCACTGTCACCCCATTTGGAGTTGCCCTCAGTAATCCTAACACCATTTTACAAAATGCTCTGTGAATATGGTTGATATATTCACACTGTTTTTCCGCACCCCATATTTCAACCCCATTTGTAATTTTTTATTCAATCATCGCCGAATAAATTCTCTCGAGTCATGTTACACTCATACTTGAAATCTTCTTTAAACAGGTTGTTGTTATATTAATAGTTAAATTTCCCTTTCCTAATACCTTCCTTCCATGCTCTGTCTATTTTCTATTATTATTTAACTTAACCCCTAAATAGTCCAATCTCTTTACTATTTCAATTTCTTTATCCTCCAGCCACTATTTTTCCTCTCTTTTGAGTTTATTGCCTTTCTTGTATACAATAATTTTCAATTTATTTTTTATTTATTTTTAACCCTCATCATTTACAATATTTTGATATTGCTTCTATTGATTTATTTGACCCTTTGCTTGTTATCGCTACTGCTACTAAATCATCTGCAATAATCCTGGAATGTCTTTATTAATTATTGGGCAATGTGCACTCTCCTTTCATATTTCCTTTAATATGTCATCTATAATAAGATTGAATAATATTGGGCTTAGTTTGCATCTTTGTCTTAGTCCCATATTATTAGGTATTCACTTTGTTATTTCATTTCCTGTATATCTAACACAACACACATTTTCTCCATACCTCTTTATTAACCTTATAAACTTCCTACTTAGCCCCCTTTCCCTCCAGAATGCCTCCCAGTTGACGTATAAATGCCTTTCTGGATCTACAAAAAAGATGTATACCCTTTCTCTTTTATTAGCTAGATATTTATCTATGATTGTTATTATCATAAGGTGGATTTTCCCCACCTGAATCTCCTTTCCCCTTGTAAATTGATACAATTATCCTCCATTTCTAGTTCTGTGGAATCTTCTCACCTTTTATTACATTAAATAATTAAACAAGCAACATTTTTCTTTCTTCCTCCACACACCATATGTGTAATATTCCCTTAATATGCCATCTATTCCAATAGCTTTATTATTTTCAGTTGTATAAGCTGCTCATTTGCCTCATTTTGTCTTATTTCCTGATCTAATTCTCTCACATAATTATTAAACTCTCCTAATACTTTTGGTAGTGTTGTCAAATTTTCTCCTAGAGTAATTCCTTAAAATAGTAGTCCCTCCATCTACTGGGTTCAATTGAATAAATCTTTCTCTTCCCTCTGTCCAATACCCTTTTCACAAGTTTTCATATTCTATTACTGTCCTCATCCATTGCCATTTTATAGATCTGATTCCCGATTTTGTCACTCCATTCTCCTTTTTTTGTCTCCATTAGATATTTGTAACTCCATCTATTAAGAATGTTCCCTTTCATAAATGTCTGTTTGTTTCCACCTCTTTTACTCCTTTCCCACTTTTTTCTTTGATGGCCAACACTCATCATACCAACCCCTTGCCCAGACTGCCATGTGCTCTATCCTCCCATTTTACTTCCTGCTCTTTTCATTAGTCCCTCTGTGTCATTGCTTTGTCAGACTTACCTTCTTCCAATTAGTTGTGTAGCTCTTTAATTCTACATTTCTACCTTCATCTGAACCTAATTTTTTACAAAATAAGTCTCTTCTAGCCACGTAAAGTTCTTTCTTGCTCTAAACTATCAATTATGTCATGTTCTTTCACTTCACCTTCAATTTGAAATTTGCTAATAAAGGAAAATGGTAGCTACTCAATGCAATATTCAAAACCTTAAAATATACAATATCATTATCTAGATTTTGTGAACACAGCAAGTAATCAATCACACTTTGCCGTTTTGATTAATGAAAGTAAACTCTCCATATTTATCTGATCCCCTTAACCCATTACACATTATTAAATTGTTTACTTCACAAAATTCAATCAATTTACTCCTTCTCTATTACTTATCTTGTCTCTACTACACCTTTGCATAATTTGATCCCCATTTCTTAATTCACATTCACTTGGGATTACATGTAGTGATTCTTCTCCAACCCTTGCATTAAAATCACCCATTATCAAAAAGTCTACCACAATGTAATTCTGTTTTAAACACTCCATGCCATTATCAAGTCTTTTGTATAAATTAGGATCATAAAAATCTGACACACCTGGAGGGTTATGACCCCTATACTTTTATTTTTTTTGCTCCTCTCTTGCCACACTATATAACACTGCCCATAATACTTAAATGAACCAACAACCTTCTCTTCTTTTGCCCCAAGCTTCTTAGCTTTTTTAACAAACAATCCAATCCCTCCCGATACTCTCCCTTTACCTCTCCTTTTCTTTCCATTCCTACCAAAATAAGCAAAACCATTTACACTTATCTTTGCAATATTCGTTACCCACATTTCTACCACTGCCACCATATCACCTAACTTCATCATTTGCATAATTTCGCTTTTATTTTATCTAGTAACCCTTTCACATTCCAACATACTATTGCCAGGTGTCCTTTTTCCTATTCTAATCACAATCTATCCACTCTACACTGTTGCAACTTTGCTCTTGTTCTTGTGAATATTCCCTCCTGTGCTTTATCTCTCATGTGATGTTCCAGTTTGTAAAGTACTTCCTATCTTTGATGACACCCCTTCTGAATCACTCCTCACTTCCATTCCTACCCTGTCTATTGTCATCTAATGTCTTCTCATCCATTGATTGATCTATCCTTCTTCTCAGTTGGTGACCCTAGTCTTGTCCTCGTCGTCTCCTGTTTTTCACCTCTCTGTTGCATATTTCTGACATCATTCGCCTCTCCTTTTCTTCCTCTTCTTTCCCCTTCTATATGAACCAATATGTTGTATTTGACCTTAACACGTCTTCTTGTTGTGTCCTTGTTTGTGGTTTCCCATCAATCCATAAGTAAGCTCCCTATACATAGGCTCTCTTTCCTTAATTTCAAGCCTACGTCATCTCCTTTAATAACTCAAACCTTTATTTTCAAACCTTCTTACCATAATCTTGTTCAATAAAAATGTCATGCCTTTTAGCTTCTTGGCATTATTAAGCACCTCCCATTTAAATTTTATTGTACTGCTTTACTGACATTGGTCTGGGCTTCACACCTCTTCTTCCTATCCTATAGACATCTTTTACTTTCCAGCCAGCCAGCTTTATTTCCAATTTCCCTTCTATGGTATCTTCCACCTCCTTCCAAACATTTTTTTCTCTTTGCTCCTCTATTTCAAAAATTTTGATATTTAATTTCCTATTTGCTTCTTTTAAAACTTACCACTTTTTCTAATCTATTATCAAATTCCACTATTCTTGTTATTTCTCCTTCTAACCATCCAAATGATAATACAATTTAAATTTGTCATCAATCCATCCATCCATACATATATATAACAAATTAAAAGTAATAATAGAAGATTTAAAAGGATAAAACACTAAGATAAAGTCACACTTAAAATAGCTATATTTTGAACTTGTAGAACTCTTCTATGGCAAGAAGACAAGTGATGGTGATAAAAGTAAATATTGAGTATCGAAGTTAACGTTATGCATGGAAACAGATGAAACTAGAAATGAGAGTGTGGGGGAAAAAAATTAATACCTAAGATTTAAACCAGATATGAGCTTTATGTAAAAATATAGCTGCCATTTCTCTATCTCTGAGTAAACTTTCAGAGTATTATGTAGGTAATGCATTAATAAGTGTTAGATTAAAAGCATCATCAAAATCTTTACAGAGAGATAAGGCATGTTGGGCAACCGGCAAGGGAGACTTAGTTTTAAAGAACGTCTATGATTGCTCATACATAGCAAAACAACAGTAGAAGTTAAACCAATATAAAATGCTTTGCAAGGCTTACAAGATAACATATATATGACGTTCTTGGAAGAACAAGTAGCAAATGAAGAAATGTTAAATTCTCTGGATAAATTAGGGCTGTGGAATGAATGACACAGCATAATTAGTGCACAGGTTTTACATTTAGGGCGTTGGCAAGGAGATGAGCTAGCAAAGGAACATGGTAAATTCGGAGGAGATAGATTTCAGCGAAATATACTTTTAAGGTTAGAGGATGTTCTAAAAGTAAGGCATATGTAGATAAATATACATATTCATATATAGATAAACATTGCAAGAAATCATTGGTACATATTTATACAGAGGAATTATTGTACTAGCAATAATATTCTAAGGGTGTTCTACAATTTCACCATTAAACAAATGAGATAAAGTAACAGGAGTTGTGTATCCAGTGTTCTTATTCAACACAAATTGCTGTTTAGTGGAAACTACATATTTCGCTTCACCAGGTACAACATTGACCTTCTGAACTGCATCTTCCATTATCATGGCTTCTTGGAGAGGCATACCTGAAGTCTCCAGGAAGTGACTTGTGGTATATGAAACTAAACTGAGAACTTTAAAACTGCTGAATGCTGACAAGGTTTCACTCACAACACTGCAGGATCAAAAAAAAGTTGTTCATCACTGACCTCACTGCTTCAAAGTGCTTACTGTAGAGAATCACAGCTTTAATCCAAGTTGTCCACATTGTGATCATAGGCTCTGGAGGCAGAAGTACATTAAGTAGCTGCTGCTTATAGCATTGTACACAATAAGCACATTTTAAGAAAACCATTTTCGTTCCTAATATCAGTGCATTTAATTCCTGGAAATTATCTCCTTAACTGTATCTGCCACTTGTTGCTATGCATAAGCCATACAAGTAACATGTACTAAGTTTGGATAAAATGTATTAAGCCATTTCCTTTAGATGCTGCCTCAGAGTACCAACTTACTCACAATTAGATTTGCCATGAAACGGTCTAGTACCTGTCATCTCATCAACAGAAATCCATATATACAAATCACTTACATCAGCCCTGATATTTTATAAGATGCTGACATAAGAATCCAAGTAATTATGCTGAGAGTAGACTGGTCTGGAATGTTGCAGTTTTTCTGTAAGAAATATTTTAAAAATCACGCATTTGAAGTTTGTTCCAGGGTATGTTTGCTGCAATGATTACAATGTACATTTCTTACTAAAACTCCCTATTTGATGATGTAGGCTACCCCTGCAACTGTTTCTTTGAAAAAGCCCCTTGTTTATTTCTAATATGTAGATTCCCTCATAAATATTATTTAATTTGAGATTTCCTTGTACACCCTATACTTTTATCACAAATTTGGCAGAAAACTGTTTTACTATCTCTTATGAAAGCATTCTCAATAGAAATCCATGTTTTCAGCTTGGACAATAATAGACACACTGGTGTCATAGCTAACCGACTGCTACAAGTTCTGATCCATTTTGAGAACAAGAAATGAAAATGTTTTAAACGGTCATTATTAGCACCATCAAACTCATGGAATTTACCTTTATAAAGCCAATGCAAGAGCAGAACAATTGCATTTAAATTATTTCTCCTTCCTTGCTATGGTATTGGATAATTCAACAGAAATGCAAAATAAACCAAACTTTTTATAATAAATCTGCAATAACGTTAAAAATGTAAAAAAATTACCATGGCATGAAATATGTAATATGTCAAATTTAAAAAAAAAAATTAAAATAAATTTACTAACAACATCCCTATAAGTGTAATCTCATCAACTTTTGCTTTCTGTTCCTGCACAAATATGTAATTACATAAAATCCGGGCTCTAGTTATCATTTATTAAACTAAGAAATTTAATATCTTTGGTTTGTAGAAGTACAATATTATAATATTCTATCCGTAACAGGGGATTTGGAGTGAGTGAAGAAACATTTATTTTATCCACATTTAGAGACATTTTGTTTGCTATGAACCATATACACAGAGAGCTCAGAACTAGATTTAATTTAATGGCTCAATAATTCGGACTATTTCCAATTAACAATATACTTGTGTCATCTGAAAATATAACTGTATCTTGGATCAATAAGGAGAGATCATTTATATTTATCAGAAAAAGAGGAGGACTCAAAACAGATCCTTCAGGCACTCCGTGTTTAATATTCCCCACTCGGTGTATTGCTTTTATTTTTAAAGGAACAATTTAAGTACTTTTTGTTTCCTCTTGACCTTGGTAGGATATAACCAGTTTAAATATTGGTTTTTTTTATTCCATAGAAAGCTAATTTATCTATCAGAATTTCATGACTGACACAATCAAAGGCCTTTGCTAAATCATAAAATATTTCTCCTATATGTAGTCTTTCACTGAATGTAGTTAAAATTTCATTAAGGAGGTTAAAGATTGCATTTTCCATTGAAATTCCTTTTTACAACCAAACTGATCATTAACTAAAATATTGTTACTTTCAAGAATATGCTAAAGCATATTGGACTACTTTTCCCAACACCTTAGAAAATGTAGGCGAAATAGCTATGGGTCTATGATTAAAGAATTTACTTTTTCTCCCTTTTTGAACAGAGGCTTCACTATCAAATATTTTAGCCTTTCAGAAAATAGACTAGATGTTAAAAGATTTGCTACACAAATGACTAAGGGGGATGCTCATTTCCTTTGCACATACCTTTATGACTCTGCTGTTAATCTCATCATAGCCAGAAGAGTTTTTTGATTTTAGTCTTCTAATGATATTACTAATTTTTTGTGGAGTAGTAGTACTTGGTTCATTATTTTGACTGGGAAATGGTTGTAAAATCCTTAATATATTTCTTTTATCACCAGGGTATAAATTAAATTTTTGTTACATTAAGAAATTAATCATTAACCACATTTGCTACATCTGTAGGGTGTTGACTCTCTCGATTGTTAATGGTTAAGATTATCGTATCTTTTTGTTGCAAACTTAAGCTGCTTCTTGAACATTTAGTGCTTTTCCAAAGCTGCATGAAATAGTATTACTATTTGCAAAGGGGCTCAAAATACACAATTGCTATTAACTTACACAACTGAACATTCAACATGTTCAAGATAGCCTTACCTTGCTTGCAAAGGGGCTCACGGTACCCTGAGCACATAAATTGTATTAAATGTTTTATAAACATACTCAATGATTAGCTTTAATTAAAATCATTGCAGTGGTAACAGTAATTATATCATACTCTGCCTTTGGTACATTAACGTCATACAGAAGTCTTAAAATTACTATTTTAACTTTCGGCAAATGTCCCAGCCCTATTTCGATATGGTCAAAACCACTATTGGCAATAAACTTGAAGCGTTTAGTTCACATAAATTATATATTCATTCTCGCAGTCAAATATAAACATCTATAATTTCAGCATATTTGGCAGTTCCAAGACTGTCTCAAATAAATGTGATTGTCACAAAAAATGATTAAATATTTATTAATTCAACTGCTTACCTCAGCACTATCTTCCAATTCTTTTAAAAACTCTTTCACCGCCTTTGAAGCGCATTTACTCGCTTTCTCCAGTGTCACCATTGCTTCCTCCAAACTTACCATTGCCCGCTTCTAAAAGAATGTTTAAGAAACGAAAATGAAATATTATTCTAGCACCATATACATTTCTGCGTTCACTTAAAACAATCCTTTTGCCATTCTTTAGAACTTTAAACTTACAAATTATGTATTTCGAACGAAATACACGTTTGCTTCTGACATATATACTTCCCTAAATTTCGCCGAAAAATTCGTTATATTTGAAATTGAACTCATATATCAGAATCACCAACGTTCACTAAAAATAGCCTTCAGTATCCCTATAAATGCATATATTTCCCTTCATTATTTTAGGGAAAGCAGTGTCGCCAAATTAGTGAATTTTGTGCAAAACAAGATTACGCTACCTAGAACCCAAAGATAAAAAAAACACCGACCGTTGTCGCCTTACTATTGGCAGACAAAAAAAAAATTACGCTATTATGTTTACAAGATGATATTTTATCATTAGAAAAAAATTTGATGAACGATTCTGACAGCGTTTCAATATTTCTCATATGTACATAAAACGTAAAATAATATGAATTCGGCTTACATAAAATCATCCCATGTAATTGACCTCCACATAGTGATGCAAAACATTAAAATCGGTCAAATAGGGTAATATATAAAGAAATTAATTGCCAACTTTAAAAAATCTACAGATTAATTTCGAGTACTTAAAATCTAAATTGTGGATGTACTATCTTTATTTAATATATGAATATGAATACCCACACACAAAAATATATACTAGCTTTCAGAGTATTCATATAAAAAGTATATGTATATTTTACCTCATTTTCTTCTTTATTGTTGTGTAATAGCCTGGTTGTATTAATTTGCTCTTTATCAACTACACTAAAATGCAATGTACGTTTTTCAGGACTAAATTAAACAAATAAGTTGAGAAATCAATTTGATATTTAAATAAAAAATCTTGAATGCTGAATGCTTCCACTAGATAGTAGAATTTGGCCTGTTTAGCTAGAAAAAATGTCAGTAAAAATCATAATTTATTTTATTTACTATCATTCATTTACTTGTTTTCTTTATTTTACTTTCCTGCATTTTCTAAAATAAGCAGCAAAAAACCGCCTCTGTTAAAGATTAAAAGAAAATTGGAAAAGGGAATATCAACAAACTCCTGGACAAGAGTAATCGCTGACATTACATAACAGTATAAACGTTCTACTGAACAATTTCCAGGCATAATATATTATCTTGTAAGCCAATGTTAGAGCAATAAAGTGTTGTGTTACCTATGACCTTTATTCTTTTGAAAGTATTTCAAACTCTTACTTGAAATTTGGTATGAAGGTTGGATAAATAAAATGAGTAATAATTCGGAAGATAAAAATAATTTTCAAAAATGATTTTGGCGGATGGTAAGAAAGTAGGGAAATAATAAGTGGAAAGAAGTAAACAAATACATAAGGAAAGGACTTTGAGTTAGAGCCCTCTTTTATTATGATAGAACAATCGAAAATTGTGGTTGAACCTGTCTTCTGGATATTTCAGTACATGACTATGAAAAATTGAAGACATAGGGTAGAAATGTTAACAACTGTTCTATTTTGTTACCTTATTTTGTTTTGTTCTAAGAATTATCATTAGCATTAATTATGATCAGTTTATAGTATGATAAAGAAATTTATGATAATATATCACTAGTAATCGTGGCGACTAACACCAATGATAGGCATCAGTAGAAGCTTCCTTGTACTTTTCTTAGTATTTAAATTTAAAAAAAACATGAGAGTTTATCTCTTTGTTTCATCCCAAACTCATTTATAGTGCACCTATTGTTTTTAACATCGTGTTTCAAAATATTCCTTTGAAGAATGATGCGCTTCTCCCAGTAGTGCTCTATTGTTTCTACAGTTTCATTAAATAAGAGTTCTCCAATATCTATAAATCACTGCTTTACAGAATCTGTGACTTAATTTATTGAAAATATCCTCCCCCGAAGACACTTGTCATACTGAAATATAGAAAGCAGTTTTTTTCTTGACATTCATAACAGTAGTTTAAATGTAACTCAAATATGAGATAACACGTAGGACAAAGGTTTGCAAAAAAAAAAAAAAAAAAAAAAGTAAACATAACCCCCTAAATATTTATAGTAAATTCGAATATGTATGTGTGTGTGTCAGATTTTTACGGAATTATTATGTTCATTATGGTGATCCCGAAGTTTTTTTAAGAGTTCAATAAACTAGAGCATAGTACATGTAAATTACTATCGGTCAATGAGTAAGGGTTGAACTACTCATAAAAGAGTACATAACAATCGGTTACATTAGTTCGATTCAGCAATTAAATCATTCTAATGATGTAACTGATATTAGAAACAATGTTATCTTCTTAGGTTTATCCATATAATTATTTTACAAAGTATAAGTGTTAGTGCTTTTCATTCTTTTAATATATTATCACTCTTGTTTATTAAAGTAAGAAAAGTGCATTTATGCGACATCAGTTACTATTAAAATAAATTTGTATTACAATTCTGCAATGAATGATATAAATACCATCATAAAAATAATCTATTATAAAACATGTTGTATATTTCTTTTCTAGAAAGTACCTAAAAACGCGTGCATATAACAGAAACCAGAAGTACTGAAAATAAAAATGCATTTCAACATAGAAATGAATCAATGGATAGTCGGTCCTGGTGGTGTAATGCTTACCATACTTGCTTCCTACACCCAAGAACGCGGGTTCGAACCCGGCCATGACCGATGGATTTTTTCGGGCGTAAAAATCCTAAGTATGGCTTCCTTCGGAAGGGAAGTAAAGCCGAAAGAACCTCACCACGAAAAAGAACCTCAAGCCTGAAAGAGAGGCCTCTGAGCAAAATTTGTCGGTCTTTTCACGCCCTGAATTGAATGGGACGCTGATGACCTGAGATGTTAAAGAGCGTCCATAAATAAATCAATAAAAAAATAAAGAATCAATGGATTGAAACACAATGTCGAAATGAAGCAGAAAATTTTCAATTAAGATATGAAAGAAACACTAATTCAACACAAAATTCTTGATCTTCAATGGTATTTTCTTCAGCTTATTCATTATAAACTACACTGCCACAAGCAAAGAGGGTTTTACCAAAATATCAAAATAAAAAGTGCGATGATACAAAAGTTGGCTTTATCATTTTCAACCCATAATGGACAAAATTAGATATTACGTTAATGACCTGAGAAGGATTTACATAATACTGAACGATGCTATCTATAATTTATGATCCTTTTCAAAATGATAGGACTAGTATATTAAGTGAAGCGAAATATGCCATTGTTAAATAACGTAATGCTTTTAAATCTAAACATGGCGTAAGACATAGAATTTTTCAGTTCTTTCCGTAGATTGATAGTGGGTTATGTATCAAAATTTCGCATCAGGTCAGGTCAAGAAGCCTTGGCATTTGTTGTGCCTGCACGTTTCGGCTTACCAGTTCACCTAGCACAATATCAAAGGCCACAGCCGCAAGGTAGTAAAATAGTGTCTTCGCTTTTTACTTAACAGCAGTTTTCTTTGTAGCCTATTTTATTCGAGGAAAAAAAAAACTATGTTGACAACACCGACCCAAATTACGATCTGCTTTCCTAAATGTCTAAAGTAAACCATTACGAAGTCGCACTATAAATTATCATCGCATTCTCATTTGAAAATCTGCAACAACGGAAGCCAACATCGTTGCTTTTTGTTTGCTGCATCACGGAAAAGCAAAAAGAAACATCTCATTGCATTTCCCTTATAGAAACTTATACAACGGAGGCGATCTTCGCTGCAAGATTCTGCTTCTGCCTTTCGTGTCGGTACTGATTGAGGAGTTCAACTCTCTCCGTCTTCTCGCGGTGTAAGGGCAAGTAAGTTACTGGGTATTAAAAAGGTAACCAGTCGACTTTCTTCGCTGTGGTTAGGTACTGTAGTCTGCAACTGCATACAGATTGTAGAACAAATGGAAATACTAGCCCCAGTGAGCAAACTAAGTACTTTTCGGTTTTCTCCGCTGTCGTTCGTGAAAGGAGGCCTGACCTCGTCCAAGGATGATGCTGCGTGTAAAGATAAGTTTTAATTCAAAACATGTGACAGGTTTTGAATTGTATCAACTACATTAGCCTGGGAATGTCAGCTATGCGATCTTTGCCTGCACCAAATAAAGAAGTTGGCGTGCTAAAAAGAAAAATAATTCAGTTTATTGTTGAGGTATCGTTCAAGAATTTTTACCAAGCTCACATTAATCATACAATTCAATCATGTGATTTTATTCATCAAACAACATTTTCAGCACATATTTATTTTTTCCTAATACAGGCCTCCAAATATAACAAAGGTAAAATAAATCAGTGAAATGCAATGAAAAAAAGCTTATATGTAATACCCATAGAGTTTATAAATATTAATTATAATTTTATTTTATGTGTATTTTTTCTGCTTATTTTATATGACCATCTAATATAATCAATTTTGTTACATTGTTATAGTGTACCACAAAAAACATTGTGATTAAAAACAATATGTAGGGTGTAAAATTAAAAGAAGTTGGGTACCGTGAAGTTGTTAAATATACAAATGAGTCAGTATTAGGTGACGCCAAACTAACTAAATCAGTTAGAGTGTCCCCTAATACTGACTCATTTGTATATATAATATGTGCGGTTTTTACTTCCTTTTGCAAATATATTATTAAGGCTGCTGTTTTTTCATTGTGAACATTCTGCTGCCTTTCATTTTATGTAAGGTTTCTGGATTTTCTTTCTTGAACACTTAAAACACATACAGCAATAGTCAGCAAGCATACTGATGTCCCATTGTTCCAGAAATCATTTATCAAACTACTTTAAAAATTAGGAGAACCCAGGGAAGTTCTCAGAGTGTAACAAATTTTCAACTCATTTTGTAGCCTTGAATGCATTTAGCATTTTGATCATAGCTTTATAATCTGGAGACTTCTTATTGCGAAGAAATTTTGTTGATTTCTGTATAAGTTTTCCATGCTGTGGTGTCTTTTGTGTCCATGTACATTCTTATGTCCTATCAAACATGAGTTTTTAGATATCAGGCCCTTAGATATGCCTTCCTTCAACTTTGCTTCTGAGAGAGCTAGAAATTTATCACAAACATACTGAAAACAGGCACCATCTGTATTTGAAAGCCTTGGTAAGCTGTTTAATAACCTCACTTTGATATTGGGAGGTGGTAGAGTTAATTATGAAAGACTTATGAAGCTTTTGCATACTATGTTTTTGGAATCAATAGCCCAGTGCTCTTATGGTGACCAATCTTTCTGAACCTAATGATGGTCTCATGTCCTGCTGTGCCACTCATACATGGATATTTGATGTAGCCAGATTTTTGACCCAACAGCATAGATAAAATTTTAAATTGTTACACCTGGTATTTGATATCAATAATAGCAATGTAAGGTAATCACAACTCCTTAAGAATGATTAAATAGATAAATGGAACTGAACCAAAAATATTTTCCTTTTAAACTTTACTTTAATGCACCAATAAATATGCTGTATTCATTTGGGTTATATTTTGGAATTTCAAGCTTTAACTCACTTCAGGAATATTGTTGCAACACATAAGAAGAGTAAGGAGTAAATTCCTGATCTCGGTGTGTGTACCACAAAACGATGTGTTTTCACTGAGAAAATATTTTCATGAATTCTGGATCCTAACATCTATATTGAATCTTTAGAAATATCTAGATCTCTCACTAGGTCATTCAGCTCACTATGAGTAAACAACTGAGATTGCTACGAAGAGGCTTCAGGCTGGAAGTTCTATCATTCCTTTCATTTTAATCTTCAGAATTGCTTTCTGACATAATTTTCCAGGCTTCCTGGTGATGAGGAACAGGTCGAATAGCTTATTTGACAATTGCATATACAATGTCCATTTTGTTTCTGTTATTGTACCCTTAACTTTGCAAGAGCAAAAAGAGCAGTCACTTCCATGGTCTGATTGTTCTCTCAATATCATCAGCATTCAAAAAGGTAATGAACTTCTTCCCACTTACACATTGTAAGCTGTTCAATGCATCCTGCGGGCCTATATTAGGTTTGAAGTTGTTGCCATGTGGCATATCAAAATTTGCACAATATGCTTTATTTATTAATTTTTTACAAAAGGCATTATATTTCATACTGGTTTCACAGTTACACATCTACCACAAATGTAGCAAAAATGCTTTGGATTACATTTACAACCTTGATGTGCAAACTGCTTTGTACACTGCAGTACAAAGACTGACTTTTATTTATATTCATGTAACAGAATATTAAAGAAGGCCCTAAAAGACCATATATATAATTACTGACTTAAAGGATCTAATCAGTACTGTGTAGCAGGCAGGGGCTAAGACAATACTCTCCTTCCCCCACTCCTACTCATCCTTGTTTCTCCTTGCTTTTCACTTACAAATATAATGATTTACAGTCTTCCAGAAGATAACAGCACAATTCAAACAACATGCTAGTCGGACGATGATGAATGGAAATTCCCTAAAAAGTATATATTACATTGTCAAACTCCAAACATGCACATGTTTGGGAGATTCTAACCATTGCTGTGGATAGGGTGGTCACTATTAAAAAAATATATATATTTCCAGAGAATCAGAGTGAAAATATAGTTACATTTAAAATGCCTAATTCCCTAAGTAAATGTATGTATTCTCTAATGTTGTGTAATTTTTTATGTAATATCTTAATTAACTAGTACAATTATAGTGGATAATCATGTGTTTACAGGTGATCCAAATGCTAATTAGCAGAAAGCAGATGATATAAATGAATATCAGCATTATGTAATGTATTTGAATACATAATTACCACAGAAAGAAAACCGTTTGTGTCATGTGGAAAAACTATAAATATAAATCAGTATTCAAAATGAATCAACATTCGTCTCAAAATAAGCATATTGCCACTGCTGCTCATGTTAATTCATAATTACTAATAGGTGAATAGCTTAATCTTAACTCTTCAAATGCAGAACCAAGAAACTGTTCTCAATATTACTTAGATTTATGAATGTGAAGCAGAATGCATTATGTGTGGGAAAGAGAAAGGTCGGTTCCATTATTTAATTGAATGTAAAATGGTAAAAAGGTGGAGGTATAGTATCTGGGATGGAAAATGAGACAAATTGCAACAAGAAATAAATAGTGGCAACAAAATTGTTATTAGAAATGAGCGTAGAGAAAATGATTAAGCTAGGGAAATTTTTAGGAAAAGTGGATAAGTATAAAGAAGGAACTTGAGGACATGCACAGAGATGAAAAGTAGTTATTCATTTTAGGAGTCGTTTGCCATACAAATAACCTAGTGGTTGGGATATGGAAGAGTCTGCTTTGTGCTGCTGAACTTATGTGTTTATGTAATATATGTTAATGTAAATCAAATTGTAATTGTGTAATCTTGTAAACTATGCTTTGCTTGATATTTGTAATAATAATTTAATACTTAGATTTATGGAGAGCATTTATTTGTTAAAGTCAATGTCCCACTTAACATATAAATACATAAACAATGAGCCTCCAGCAGAACCAATGTTGGCAAAAAAATTATTTTTTATAAGTGCTTTGAGGAAACTGCAAAAAATTAGCTCAACATGTGAAAATGAAAATCTTGGGTCAACACCACAGAAACCAGCATTTCAAGTAAGAGAAAAATAGGAAATAGCAATGTATTAAAAAACTGGCAAAATTGCTAGTGAACATTTATTTTTGTCCTTTGTAAAGAGCTAATTGCTGTAAATCACAAATGTTCAAGAATGCAATGCGCAACACTACAAATAAATATTGTGAAGTGCAACAGTAAACTGTTATTTACACTATGGTGCAGCATATATTAAGAAAAAAAAAAAGCCAATTCCTCTCATTAAGTTTTCAAAACTATTTATGTTACATGCACAGGCCATATTCATCATAGACTATCTGAATGTGTATAATTCCAACATTTTGATAAATTGATATTATTGTATGATTTAATTCAACTACGCATTCTTAATGCTTCATTTACTTGTCATAATATGTAGAACCGGTTTTGAGAACATTTTGTTCTCGTCATCAGCAAGGCTAAAACTCAAACTGTCTGATAATTTGTTTAGCTGTGGGAATGTGTATTCTGCTCTGATGGCGGTGTGATAAACTTGTATTTTATGTTTTCATCCCCGGCAGTGTCGAAGTTCATTCGACATTCTTTACATTCTCTGTACTTGTAGACAGATGTAAATTTTCTCCCAAGTTGCCAATTCTGTAGGTCCTTGCACCTATTTTAATAATTTTGCTTTATTCACTATGTCGTGATTTTTTGTCCAAAAATGATATGCTACTGCAGATTTCTCTATTTGCTTGTACTTTATGTTCCTTTAACTGTGTGCATATGCTTCTCTTTGTTTTTCCAATGTACATTTTTTCACGTTTTGCACAACTTATTTTAAAAATATCTGCTTTTTTTCTCTTATGGAATATTTCTTTTCTTTCTTTTTTCTTTTTTTTGAATGATTTATTTATGGACACTCTTTAACATCTCAGGTCATCAGCGTACCATTCAACTCAGGGCGTGAAACGGCCGACAAATTTTGCTCAGAAGCCTTTCTTTCAGGCTTGAGTTTCTTTTTCGTGCTGTAAATGTACGACACGGGACCCACGGCTTTACTTCCCTTCCGAAGGAAGCCATACTTAGGGATTTTTACGCCTCGAAAAATCCATCGGTCCTGGCCGGGTTCGAACCCGCGATCTCGGGTTTAGGAGGCAAGTATGGTAACCACTACACCACCAGGACTGACATGGAATATTTCATTAACATTGTCTATCAGTAGGTTTTTAACATTAAATCCATTAACTGGTGCCAACCTGATATGAAAATCTTTAAGAATTTTTTGTAGCCCATGGATGGTATGTGAATTTTTTAAAAATTAGCTTATCTTTTCTTGCCAAAAGTATTGTGGTTTCTTTGATATGTTTTTGTCCTTTGAATTTCTATACCTTTTTGTGTAATAGTTCTTTTTTAAAACCATTTTTAACTGCTGATTCTTTCTGTATATTTCAAATTCCAGACTTCCCTGATGTTTCATTATTTTAATATTCAAGAATGGCAACATGTTATCTGTTTCGTATGTAAACGATATGTTTCTATCTTGTATATTGAAAAGTTTTACGGCATCAATGAGTTTTTTGTTAACAATGGCAAAAATACCGCTGATATATCTGTACCACACTTTAAATAAGTACAGAAAAGCTGTGTTGATGAGTGTTTCAAATCTGCTGATGAAGAGGCTAGCTAAAATTGAGATAAGGGGCTGCCCATTGGAAATCCTGCTTGTTAAATTTTCCTTTGAAAGTAAAATAGGCTTGGTTTTATGCAAATTTCTGTGAGTTTGATGAATTCTTTTGTGTGGTATCATTAATTCCACTTGTTTTAAGCCAATCATGTAGATAAATATAGTTTTTCTTTTGGTATGGTTGGAAACAGCAACTCTACATTGAAAGATATTAGTGTCAGAGGAATGTAATTTTATGTCCTTAATTTTTTCTATTAATTGATATAAATTGTTTAGATTCCTGCTTTGAAATTTAGGTAATGTCTTGAATCTGTTAGCTTGCCATTTTGCTAAACAGTATGAAGAAGTTTAGATATTGTTAGATGGAACTCATACCATTTCCAGTCTTGTGAAATTTTGGTAAACCACATCTTAGCTATTGCAGGATTGCTTAGTTTTATTAAGAGTGAAGCATTAAGTGCGTAGTTCAAGTAAATCATACAATAATATCAATTATATGATTGGCTTCACTGTGAAAGTTCCAATTCACATTTTACCAACTTTTGACACAAAAAAAATTAAAAATTTAAACGTTTTAAATCAAAATCCCCTCCCTACCAATTAGTAATATGAATGCCAAGACTGACTTTCTATACACTGTTCTATTTTATCTACATACTTATTGGTATTGAACCTAGTATTTGATATTCTAATTTTCACACAGCAATTATCATCCAGTTGTTACTAATTTCTTTTTGCAAAATTAAAAATTCCTGCAAATTTAACTTAATATAACAACATTCATTGTAAATGGGAGTAAATGATAGATATCAAATATAACCAAAGAGTTAAGGTATACTGGGCCCAAGAACTCTAGCAATTCAAAGGGTAAAAAATATACTGATACATTACTTTTTGCTGAGGTACGTAATAAAAAGTTGTTCTATTCCACTGAATATGCACAAGGGAACTTTCTCTATTTAACAGCAAGTTTATGGACCCTGTGTACTTTCACCAACTGCACATTCAAATCCCCATCATACATTTGCTAACCCAGTCGCCCATTATGTCCAGATTTAACCACCTATAATATCTGGTCTTTTGCCAAGGAGATTTCAGAACCATGGACAAAATTGTGTACCAAATAATGGTTATCTCATTAAAGGAATTTTGAGAAGTTTAAACTCTAAGAAACAATGAGTCAGGCACATTTTCCTGGACAAGATGCATTTTAAAATATTTCATGGCAGATTACCTATGACAAATCTCATTCTATTTCTGGCCTGTTTCAGTCAAAGGGTTTATAACAGCCTTTTGCAAGACATTTCAATCCATACCTATTTATCACCAAACTTATGCTCAAGAGCCTAATACGAGCTCATAAAGAAATTCTCCATTGCATTAGTTTTTACATGCAATTTTTACCATATACAATTTATTTTTGCCTGTATTTCTAACGTTAGCCATTTAAAATTATTTCTAAAACCATTAATAAGATGCAAAAAATAATTGCAATGACTAAATTCAAATAAACTTCTTTTACACACAGCAAGTATATCCTCCAGAATCAACACCTCAAAATTCCAACTCCAAGTAAACTACTTCACACTGGTGAGACTCCCAATTTACAGAATTCCAGGAGGGGTCTTCCCCAATGTCTCATTAATAGCTAAAACAAAAAAGAGATTTTTAAATCTATTTTATCTTATCACCAAAGTACAACAAATAAAAGGTTTATTGCCCGTATCAAATAATGAACCTACACCTACAAGGGGCATTTCAAATAATTTCAACTCCAATTTAAAAAACATTCTAATATTTACTATAATAGCATTCCTCAAACTCTAGTGGATTTCCAACTAATGTTCACTGTAACCTCAACTCATTATATATTTTATTGATAGATGGCTTCTTTACTTTCATGCATTTCTTAGACTAACTTTCACCAGTTTAATTTTTTTATTCACAATATAACATCAGCAGGTATTCCAATATTTAGAAATTGGTTTACCTCTCCAACTGTCTTCATATTCTAAAATGCAATGCTACATTATCTTCCTAAATATTGGACCTTTATTCATTTAAATAATTCTTCCCCATAAACATTTACTACCTGTCCTAGCCCCATATCCTTCCTACCTAAATTTATTACAAAAGTACTTTTTCTCTTCCATACTCTCTTTTAGAAGGCTTTAAACCTTCTAAAAGAAAGCTTATAGCTACAATTTCTTTTCATCAAGGCTTAGTTGTAGGTTATTTGAATTATGGGCCAGCAGAGTACAGCTGCATACTCTGATGTCAGTCAAGGCCACGTAACGCATGTGCAAATAGCAGTTTGTAGTTAAAAAGAGGCTTGGTCAGCCAGTGGTTCTGCACTTTCATTGTGTTCAAACTGTGCTACTTGTTCATCAGTTATGCCACTACTTAAATAATCTCTTAAAGAACAAGTTTTTACTGTGGAAAACAATTCTTGGGAAAAGTTGTAAGATGGTTCATATTAAAAATAAGACATTTTCAAAAAATTCTGTTGGAACTCATACAGTGAAGCTTGTTAAATGTAAATTATATCTAATCTGTCGTCTAACACACTCTTATGCTTCACTTACTTTTAAATACAGCGGGACCGGTTTTGAAGAGACATCCTCTCCATCTTCAACCAACTTGACGGCTGGTACGAGAAACTAGCATCTATGAGGACATGTGGCTCTATCCTGTTTTGTATTACATTA
This sequence comes from Metallyticus violacea, assembly GCA_030762175.1. Taxonomy (NCBI): domain Eukaryota; kingdom Metazoa; phylum Arthropoda; class Insecta; order Mantodea; family Metallyticidae; genus Metallyticus; species Metallyticus violacea. The sequence continues at coordinate 35,451,516 of CM060835.1, forward strand.
CATTACATTAAAATTTGTATTATATTCTCCTGTAATGTCGAAATTCATAAGAGGATCACTATGTTTATTAATGTAAATCTTCTCCCATGTCTCCAATTCTGTACATCCGTTGTTTCTTTAAGTAACTTTATTTCTCTTATTATTTTGTGATTATCATTCCATAAATGGTGTGCCATTGCTGACCTATCAATGTTTGTACTTAATGTTCCTTTTAGTTTTTTCAATATATTTCTTATCACATTCTTTACATGTTATTTTGTAGATGCCCGACTTTTTCTCCTGTAGAATGCTCTTAAAACTGTTGTCCATTAAAGCATTTTTCAGAGTGTATGTGTATGTGCCAATTTATTAACACCTTTAAAATTTTTTTGGAATTTATTCATAGCCCAGTGGCTGGTGAATTTTTTAAAAACCAGTCTCTCTTTTTCAGTTAATAGTGTGGTAGTATTCATCAATTTCTTCTTTAGGAATGTATTAATTTTTTATTTACTAAATTCATGTTAAAACCATTTATAATGGCAATCTCCTGTATCTTCTCAAATTCTTTTTTGTACTTATCTTTACTGATTGGTAAACTCACCAGTCATTGTGTTAAGCTGTTGAAAATTGAGTGCTTGTGAGCTATGGGGTTAATCCCATTTGATTTTATACAGTTATCTGTGTGCATATCCTTTCTATAGATTACAAATTCTAAATTTCCATTGATTATTATTAATTTTTATATTTAAAAATGGCAACATTCCCTTTGTTTGTGTTTCCAGTGTGAAGTATTCCTATCTTGTATATTTAAAAGCTTCAAAGCATGTTTAACAAATTCTTTTTTCACTATACTAAACATGTCAACATATCTGCACCAGCATTTAAAATAATGTGGGAAGGCCGATACTATGCGAGTTTTGAATGTACTCGTAAATAAATCTGCCAGAAAGGGGGACAAAGGATTTCCCATTGTGAGTCCTGTTTTCTGTTTATAGAATTCTCCTGCAAATGTAAAATATAACTGGTTTATACAAATGTTAATAATGTGGACGTATTCTTTCTTGTGGGTTTCATTAATTCTTATCTCCTTTAACCAATCGTTAAAAAACAATAAAAGCTTGTCAGTTGGAATACTCCAGAACAGATACTACATCGAAAGACACTAAAATATCAGAGGGTAGCACTTTTAAAATCTTTTATTTTTTCTATTAACTGGAACAAGTTTTTTATGCTTCTACTTTGAAAAGTTGGTAGAGCTGTAAATCTGTCTGTAAGCCATTTTCTAGAAAAAATGTAGGGGTATTTACATTATTAATAATGGGTCTCGTGCCCTTCTCAGGTTTATGGATTTTGGGTAACCCATATATTCTGGCTATATTATGATTGTTTTGTTTTAAACTAAGTTTCTCTCTGTCTCGTATTATGGTACAAGTCTGTACAGTTTCATTCACTGTTTTTGTGCATTCTTTCAATGGGTCAAATTTGACATGGACATATTCTTTCTTGTTTAACAACCCTAACATTCTGTCAGTGTAATCACCTTTGTCCAATAACTTTTTTTTTAAGTGCATCCTCTGATTTTATTGTAATCTTTTCTTTCTCTATTAGTTAAACCTTCCATGGCAATTTCCAGATCAACTATGTAATCTTCACATTATTGGAGAAGTTTACATCAGTTTAAAACCCATAATCACTATGGATAACTTTATTAAAACTTGCTTGTGATAAATTCACCACATTGTTTCTGTAGTTTTTTTTACTGGTTTTCTGCAAATTTTTCAATTTCCCAAATTTCTTTTTCTGAATATTTACATGCTTTAGTGCATTCCTTATCAAGTTTCCCAAATGACATAACCTAACTTTTTGGTGATTCTCAAGTGTCAATTTGAAATCTATACAGTCCTACCATATTTTAAAGTGAAGCATAAGAATGTGTCAGACAACAGATTAGATATAATTTACACCCTGGTGTGCATTTCATTCAGTCCAACTTGTTAAAATGTCATGTGTTCTTATGGAGGGAAAGTTAGACGAAACACTTGAATTTGCTATGCAGATATCTGCAATGCACTGCCACCGAGGGGCATTATTTATACATCTTTTATACCACATGTTCATGGTAATGAAGTTTAAACTGAATCATTTAATGCTTTCGGCAAAATCTAATAGTAAAATAAAAATACTGAAGTTATCTGCAGCAACTCTATTAACCCCTGTTCCAGTTGCAATGACTGCACCTCCCCAGTAAGAAGCCGTACTCGTCTGGCTCATAACTTCACTCTATTTTGGTACTTATTACCTTTACCCCTATTATACAAATTTTTTCCATGATACTTAGCAACATATATGTCCAGGTATACTTTTACTTTCATGCAATGTAATAAATTACAGGTTCCTAATTACCTCAGAGCTACTAACAAATGAAACTCTCAGTGGTAGACAGGGCAAGGAAATTTCCAGGAATTAAAGTTAAGACAAATGCTTAATGAAGAAACACATTTATTTGTCTTTTATATTCAATGCAATCTAAGTCACCAAATACAGTAAACAAGGTTGTGGAGGAAGTCCCATCTGTGGGATGAACAAGTCCACACAGTTCTCTTCACTTCACAGAAGTTCAGTCTGCCCTGGCTGGCAACAAACAACACTCTCGATGACATCACCAAGGAACATACGTCCAACGTGTTTCTCCAAGGACGTGGCACTAGGTGCAAAAATTACCATCTACCACATTTTCTGAAAATTTCCCAACTTTTTTCTTTTTTTTTTTTAAATTTATTTATTATTTTTTTGGTATAGGTTGAAGGAATGTTACAGGTGGTTGCCCATCCTGTTCACCACAAAGCTAAAAATCTGATTTTAACAGCAAAAGTAAAATTAAAAAAGAATAAAATGTTGCTGCACATTAATTGTAAATAATTCTACTTTTTAAACAAAAAAATTAAGTTGCCTCGATATGGCATCACTGGAAAAAGGCCTCCCGTGTGTACATTAACACAGCTCCACAGTAAAGAATCAAGAGCAGAAAAATCATAGGGAGCACAAAGAATTTTCTGAACAGCTAGACGGCACGAAATCCACTCCTAATTTTTTTTTGTTTTTGTCTTTTTTTTTTTTTACTTACAATTTCACAATTAAAGATGATTCAATAAAACCACATCAAACTGCTTGACTGGAAATATGTTACAAAAATTTACACAAAAACTTGCATCCCTTTGAGAAATTCACTTATCATACAACCACTGAAATACATCAAACTGAATCAAGCTCTTCTTCAATTTGTCTACTTTCATCTCCAATTCAAGTAGTGTCAGAATGGGAAGCAGAAATGCAGGTTCATTTTTTGTTGGTATTAACATTTTCTTCGCGCCATACTTAAGACATCATTTGCTTCACTTTGATGTCATCATGGTAACGAATTCTGGAAAAACAGAAAACAAACCATTAGCTATGAACTATAGATACCAACTTTCCCCATTTATTTTGGTGCCAAGTATCCGTGCAATGTTCTAAAAGCTATTAATGTTTTGCTTCACTCTTATACAACCAGAAATACAGACTACAAACTTCTAAAATTTTGCAAAATGTACCACCACAGAGTGTAATAGCTTAATGTACGTCTGCACCAAAATGATTTGTCTATATATTGACAAGTTCAAAAAATGCAATGCAATAAATATTATAACAATCAATTCTCAATTTCAGGAACTAAGATACAGCAAGCCAAGAGCAGGAAAACCAGAATCTGCAATTCATCAAGATAGCCGGTTTTTATACTCTGGCAGAATTTGTGTTAACAGACAGTCTGTTAACTTTCGACATCACAGCAAACAGTGCTAGCTATACACAAAAAATGTTATGAAAATAAATTAATAAAAAAAGTTTCAACTGGCTGGCAAACCCTACCTATTCTTAGATCGGAGGGCGAAAAAAAAAAAAAAAAAAAAAAGTCCTTTAACTTTGGAAGCTGCATTTAACTATTTACAGTACTACATTTATCCCCTCACATTGTCAGCCATTCTACACTGTAATGCATAAAATGCTACAGAACAGATGCTGCTTCCAAAGATGCAGGAAACAGAACACAGATGCATGCAACAGTAAATCTTCACCCTCTTAGGTGTTTTAGCAGACCCATGCTTGTCAAAATAACATCCTAAATGCATTATTAAATAATATTAAGTTATACTGCTGTAGCAAAACTATTTGCTAGATATAACATTCACTTGCCACTCAATTATCATAAACCCCTAAACACACAACCAAGCCTGATTATGTTTAAAGGAACAAACAAAGTTACTTCTGTTTATATCATTTTAATACTTAAGCTAACCTAAAAAATGTCCATATTGCCCTAAGAAAGCAGTACAAATCTCTAAATAAAGACTGAATCACAAAATTATAAATTGCTTTATTACTGAAAAAATTATTTTAGCCCGTAGATAAGCATATACAAAGGAAATCATGAACCATACATCGAAATGCACTGTAAAAGCTACAGCTAATAGCACAATCTTCATCTGAAACTGCCGTCCATTTTTAATTGTGTATGTTAAGCAGTCTAATTGTAGGAATTAAGCTGCACCACAAGATCCTTGCCCAGCACCAGAGACATGATAAAATTGTTTAAAGTGAATATGCAGTTATTCAAAATCTCTAAAATTTATAAATTGACTATGTACATTTATTGCATAACCATGGATAACTTATAGAATTTAACCAAACAGTAACTGAAAATAAATTCAGGATTCCCATTATTACCCACCCAGAATAGGATCTGCATGTTTAAATTTGATTATAATGGATAGAAATAAGTTTTAAAATATTATTTGTCCTCATTTTTTAAAATAACATGATTCAGCTTATTTTACATGCAAGATTTTCTTTAAAACTGTACAGCTTAATAGGAAATGCCACAGGAAGCCCACCACATAACATCACATAAAATTTCTCTTTGGAATGTGGGCACCTACAAACTTAAAATGAACGAACTTGCTGTCAAAAGAAGTAACAAAATAAAATGATGCATTGTCTTATCACACAACCATTCATATATATTTTAATTTTCAAAACTTTTGGTGCACATTACTCGTGGGAATCTTGCTCTCTGGAGATGTTACAGTGGTCTAAATTAAATTTGCTCAAGTCTCTGCTCTATTCTCCAATCATAAAAGTTAATGCTTGTAAGAACTTGCAAGGTGCAATTATTAATTCTTTTGGTGTATAGCAATACATATGTTTCATTAAATGTCTTCCTAAATTGAAATAAAACAGCTATTATACGTACAATGCAAAAGTACAGCTATATTTTGAAAAGAATGTCATCTGCTATCATGTACCAAGGAGAAAATTCTCATATGCAGTGAAAGCCAATAAAATCATATTTACAATTATTAAAAAGAAATCTTTAGATAGCCAGATTCTGCACCTTGAGTGGCATGTGCTTACAATAACAGTCAATATTTTTTCTCACAGAAGGCTGAAGATTTTCCTGTAGTGTTCAGAATAATTATTAAAGCTATCCATTTGTACACTTTTTCTGTCTGAATGGGTGCACACCTACAGGATCTGCCCATAACATGGCACATGAATGGTCAAAATGGGTTTTATTACTAGTCAACAACAATTCACTTGCTTTCTATTAATTTAACATCAATGGCTTTCAAATCTTTGAATTGCTGAAAATAAATGTATTCGAAATAAGCATACCAGTCTCCAGTTGCTGGTAGTTTATCTGTAGGATTTATCCTGGGCATTTTCTTTGTGAAACAAATAATAGCTCTGTAGCCATTTTACACCACTGCAAACATTTAACATTCTTTAATGAAAACATGTTAACTTTTCTGTGGTATTATAACTAATACTAAAAACATTTTTCTGCAGCCTAGAATGTTGGTCTAGGAAACGTCCAACATTCAATTTCTTCACTCTCCTGACTTGCTACATTTCTCAGATTGCTTTCATTAACCATCAATCTACTAGAGAAGAGCATTTAATGCAACAAATAACATGTTCTGGTGTACCAAGATGATATGGTGATCAATTTCTATGTTTCATGATAAAGCTACAATAAATTATTCATATGTTTGTAACACATGTAAAGTACATATAAAACTAAAATGTGGAACAAAAAAGAAATTGCCTCTACTCAATTACATGGCTGCCCTGCTTATCTGTCAAACAAACAAAGAATCTCGAGCTCTGCAGAACTTGGATACAATGACAATTATAAATTACATAAATTTTTTAAACATCTATAGTAAATGTCATCATATTTGCACATTTAAGCTGTTAGCTGCTAATAACCAAAATGAGATGCATATATGCACAAATTCAGGTCTCAAGATTTATCAGCCTACATAAAACAAATCAACAATTTCCAAATTCAAATAGCTGTTTATTCTGAACAAGAGAGCCAATTACTTTCTCCTGCTGAATTTAAAAGCTTATTTTAATGAACATTAAAATTACCTACCGGAAGATGAAATACAAATAAATTCTAATGGGATGGTTAAATGTGATATTTTAAATCAAAATGAAAAATGAGCATTAAGCAATACATACATGATATGTTCCAAGACAAAATGATAATCACCAAACACACTCAATACTAATACATTGCAGAGCAATTTCTACCATGCAGCACCTGCTGACAACTTTTTTTATATGCCTTTAACTTCTGAACCACTTCTTCTGAAGACCAGCATTACAATGACACAGTTAATCAGCTTATTTCTTTTCAAATTTAGACTGCCAAAGGAAAACATCAGAAAAACTATTATGATGCAGCTTAAGCAGCAATAAGTACACAAATGGCAATTGACGGCATTCCATAATTTTATTTTTTCAACATAGGAACATTCAAACATGAATTATTTAGTAGCTTGTTGCTCCTGGCTCTTGCCTTAACAAATTTTAAAGTTTCAATTTTGAGAAAAAGATAAAGCAAATTGAGTCACATGACTATTTAAACAATGGTGATGAAATGTGTCAAATCAATTCATCTGGAAGACCAAAATGGAGGTATTTTTGTATAGCAGCTACTAAAGCAGTCTGAAAATGTAACATGGCAAATCGAAGGAAAGAATACTTTCGGAATATTTGATTTAAGCATGTGACTTCCTAATCAGCAGTAGCAGCTTACTTATGGACCAAAAATTATGACATAAAACTGGAAATTAAACTGCTGAAACATCTTCACAAACTAGTTATCCATTTGGAAAAAATTTTCATATTAAAAAATAAAGAAAACCTAATTAACTTCCGAGTTTCCTCCTATGGATGAACTCAGCGATTTTCTACTTCAGCCAACAGATTCTACCACAGGAACATCCGGTTGTCCAGCCATCGTTTCGATCAACAGCAACTGAAGATGGGAGAGATTCTCCCAAAACACATTTTATTTTTATGTAAGTGAAGTTTAGTGTAAAAAATCAATACCAAAGTTTAGGATGGCAAATCCAGTTTTAATTGCTAGTAACACATTTACTCATGCTAGGCGAAGTGACAACTTAAAAGTATGAATATGAATTTGGTTTTAAAAGATAATTATGTCATTAGTGATTATACTGACATTAGCCCTATGTCTATCAGATTACCCATTTTATGCATAAGCTACTTATTTTATTGATTATGGAAATGATGGACTTTGAATGTCTCTCATTTGCAGTCCGAGCCAAAACTTTGAGAACGCTTGCAAGGAATACTGTTTTCAACAAAAATCAACAGTAAGGAACAATGTAAAGTTTGTTGGAAGATTTCCTTCTAATTTCAATTATTCAAAAAGTTAATACAAGTGAAGAAGTTCAGATTTAAAAGAGAGAGGACAAAAAGAAACCTACCATAGGGCCCACAATCAAAAAATTATTCCTCTTTGGTTTCTGTGGTGCCGATTGCCATTAAGACTATTCAATATCCAAATAATTGATTTTGCATTTAGAGGTACAAGGTACATTTCACCTACGACTAGAAATTACTTTCTTCTGAATTGCCTAATATTTGACAAGTAAATTTGCCCAGATTGTAATAAAAGCGATAGTTTGCTCCTATTTTGGATGGATTTTGCAATACATGTCACAAAAACTGTATGCCAGGTTCATGTGATTTACAATAGATATCAACTTACAATGCTAATGTCCCTTCCATATATATTATTTCCATAAAAGCTACCAAATATGATATAAAAATGGTTTTGTTGCAATTCAAAACAAAAGAAACACATGGTAGTTGCAATGTCAGAGAATTATAATTAGCACTTATTTTTTGTCACCAAACTTGTATACTATCCATGTCTGCTATAGAAACATTACAATGAAAATGGTTGACACTAATCCCTCTTGAATATGAAACGCTAGACAAATATTAAGTAATTGTAAGAAAAATGCTTGGATAAAAAGATGTTCTAACATATCTGGTCATTAACATCCTATTAAACTAACAGATTAAAAGGCTGATAAAATTTGCTCAAGAGGTCTCTTCTTTTATGTATTTTAATTCTAATATATAGCATCATTGGCTTTACTGTCTTTCGAAAATAAGCCATACTTTGGATTTGTGCATTCTTGACCCTGGCCAGTTTTGAACCCTGAACCTTGGGTCTCAAAAGTACTGTTACCATTAGACCATCAGGACAGACATACATGTAAGAGGTAGTGTCAGAAGACTAGGAAGTCACATGCTTCAGTTTTAATGAAAACAACTTGCAACATTATACACATAGAAGTCTGCATTAGGCGACACTAGAAACGTGCCCTGCAGCTGTAAAAAAAAAAACAAATATTGCCACTTTACTATTTATGCTATACTTAATGCATATATCATAATTGCACATGATAAATAATTTGAAACCACTTTTGCACCAGGCATTTGCAAAGGAAATATGTAAACATTATGGTTGAGGAAAGACCTAGTATCAGTTATTTTGCAGCACAGTCCATAGAGCATATGTTTTTGATGATATTCCATCTGTACAGGAATAACCCAAAGTGACTGCAGAGAGAATTTAAGTCTTCTATTCCTTAATGAAGGAAAGAATAGGCAAAATAAACCAGGTTCAATCGTTTCATGTGTAAAGCATTCCTTGTGTATCCAGCTCCAGGACAAAATGTGTGTAAATTGATCGAATGAAAAATTTTATGAACAAATGCAAACTGGTAAATTATCAATTAGCACATTACACTCCAGTATCTGGATACAGATTTTATAAACTCCAAGCTTAGCACACAATCTCATTAGCTGCTGTTTATTAACGTCTTTATCTTTTGAGAGGTATCAGAAAATTTAAAGAGCCTATTAACAAGCCATATTTTTTTTTCATCATATTATTACTTGTGTTCAAATACATTTGAATCTTTTTTCTTCTTTAGGAGCTAAAAAAATATTTTCATTAACTAAGTCTAAGTTCTTTTACAAAATTCCAATTAGGTGTAGCATAAAACAATATTAATTTGCTTCTTACCACCAGAAATGTGCCATTTTTGTAGTTTTTATCATTAAGAAACAACAATTATAGCAATGTTCTATATCAAAGAACAATACCTGCACAAAATTCTCTAAATATAACTAAAGCAAACCCTTATCCCTTTCTTGAAGAAGTGTACTAATATCCTTGTGCAATGTTTACACTTAAGTTCTACTAAGGATTACCATTTTCATGTTAAACCAGACGTTTAATATTCTTATTTGTGTTGCATGCTAACTTCAAGCTCCTTAATACCTTTCACCAATGCAACAAAATTCAAAAAGATTATATTGCATCCAATTTTAGATTTTCCATTATTAAGAAAAAAATTTAAAAATTACAAACAAACAGACTAAGTTAGGATATGCACTACACAAATCAAGCATTTTGTTGCACTAATCAGACAAGTAAAACAGAAGTGAATTCCATAACTGAGCACACCTGCTATTACCAAAGACTGCTGAAAAGCTACTAAATGTCATCCAAAAGATAAAGGAAATGCAAATCAGTTTTAAACAATTTTAAATAAGATACATTAACAGAATCTAGAAGTATCTAAGAAAATGAAACCCCTTTAGAATAAACCTTTTTCTTAAACACTGTTCAAAGATACATAAATAAATGTTATACAATACTTGTATTCTTATAAAATTTAGCATCTCATTTCAAAATCTGAACAGGTACCTATGTTTACTATTAAATGCAACTTCTAAATGTTGTGCTGTTTTAATTTTTTCTTTGCTTGGTTCTACTAATTATTAGTGTTTAACATACCACACCAACTGCCATAGGTCTTTTCGAGATGCATGAAAGATTAAATGGTTTCACAATAACCTGGAGTTAATCCGCACCTCATCTGCCTTAAAAAAAAAAAAGTCTATATGGGAAATGAAACCAGAGCCTGCTAGTCCACAAGCACACTATTCTTAAGATTAAATGCAGATTGATTTGGCATAAAGTACCAGGCAACCTAAGAGAAGTCATTAATTTAGCAACATATTCCTCCACCATTCCCTTCTTGCCAGAACTTAACAAATTCATGCCATTAACCTGCAAACCCAATACAATTATTAGCCCTTTTCAAATATGTACAAAAAAAAAAAAAAAAAAAAAAAAAATTTAAACTCATTATGCACAAAGCTGCATTTTTAACATTTGAATGTTCATCACCTTAACTATACTTATACAAAATAACAGCACCTCCAGCATGATCTTGGTATTTGCTTATTCTTTAAAAGATACTTCTATGTTAGCCGATTACTGCCAAATTGCGACAATGAAGCAGCTTGCTATAAACGAAAAGGGGAGTTATTCTTGGCATAATACTGTTTTAATAAATCATTTTATTGCAACATTAAAATTTTACAACTCTGGTACAGTGACTAACACAGGCTTAACACCTATGCTACTATCATTCATACCCACCCTCTTCAGCTACTTCATGAACTTCGGCATGTTAAAATGTTTCCTCTTAACAGGGGGTTAATTTAACAAAACCACTTTCATATTGTGCAAAAATGTGAAAATGAAATGTTAAATTTGTTATTAAAGCCAATATTATTATAGGCATACATAGTGCTAAAAAATCACTTAATTTAATGTGAAGTGACATGTTCTGCTTTGAAATGTTTTCAACGTGTTCTTATGAATCCATGCAGTAACATTTGCGCAACTAACTGTAGTAGTACCTTGTGGTGGAAACATTTAATAATTGTAATGAAAGGAACATCCACAAGATATTCAACAGAATGCTGCACAAATAGGTTTTGGTCAGAACTATTTAACAGTGATATGTACAAAATTTCATACACACAGAGGTGAACCCATGCAAGAAGGCTATTTATTACCTTAAACTAAATTGCTGTTAAATAAGTTGGCATAAGATAAATTTTGTAATATTAAATTCCAAAAGATCTTGGTATGAATGTTAATATTACATTTAATCAAACTTTTTAATACTTTATGCAACACTACACTTAAAAAGTAAAAGTCATAATTACATCTGACACAGCAATACCTGCAAATTTTAAGTTCATCACAATGCTGCTGCTTTTTGACATTGAGTGATTAATGATAAAGGTGTTGACCTCAGTGTGTATGGATAGAATGTATAGATATGGACAAGCCATTGCTTGTAAACGAGTTAATTTGAATAAGAAAGGGTAGCCAAGGCTAGCCATCATTAGGGTGTATAGGTTCATGTAGCAATGCTGGTTTGGTTGCAGGGTGGTTGGGTTAGATAAAATAAAAATACATGAGAACATTTTACTGGGGTGCTTGTAAAGACAAATAACATTCCATAAAGCAATTTTAAAGCACTGACCACAGCACCTAAGACAGCTTTGGCATGACGCGTGACCTTTTAACGGCTACATCGATTGAAAACTATTTGAGCAAGAGCATGGAAATCTGCAAGAGGAGAAATTTGCAAACAAGACGTGACCAATTTACATGTACTTCAGATACCAATTTCAGTAGAGCATATTTTTTTAAAGTTTTCCACACCGTCATGTGTGGCATATTTAAGGAGAACTAGAAAAAATTGGTCCTAAAACTATGTCTAAAAATTAACATTTGTGTCATGTTTTGTTTTAATTAACCATCTAAGCAAAAATATGTTAAAATGTTCCATGTTTTTAAGGGTTGTAATCCACTCAAAATGTTCTAGTTCTCCACAGTGAACCTTAAAATTCTAACACAATAAACCTACAATAATATGACTCAGCTCTTGATATTAGTCCTTCAGTTTCATTTCTAATTTCTGTCCTGGCAAGCAAGGAATTAACATGCTACTTTTTAACATTACTGCTTTAATATTAAATACCTACTTAGATACAAATTCTTAAAAGAATCAAATTAGAAAAATATACATCCAAAGAGGAGAAAAACGGTTTAAGCTGGAATATGGAACTTCAAGTTATTTACTCATTAAATGGGATGAATGTTAATTTGTGAACACACCATCTCAAGATTTAAACAATGATCATACAGGGATGAATCACACAACATTTGTGGTTACAGCTATTAACAATATCTGTTCAATGTCAAGTCATGTTCTGGACACTTCATCGTACAATTACTGCTTGATGCAAATATGTACATTATATATATATATATATATATTTTTTTTAATCAATTATACATAAACACCCTGGAGAAGTGAAGGTTATCAAAATCTATAAAACTGCATATTGTATGAATTCACAGGAGACAAATTTATGTCTTAGATTACACTTAAGCCACAAGCTGGTTGTGCAAATATCACAACCTAACAGCATATTATACAAAAGAATGCATGAATGTTACAAGCAACTAGAAAAATTTTGCATGCTTATTATATTTGTGCTGGCATAAAGTTGAATTGCCAACTGGCTTCCCAACAAACCCTCTTTTAACACAAAAATTCTTCCTAGAGCAAATCATTTGCTTCACAGTCAAGGGACTTTTAAGGATCCAGCATAATGTACACTAAAAATGTTGATTTTCCAACAATTTAGGTCTAATTTCACACACATTGATGTGTAAATAAATGTAATGTGAAAAATATTTTAATTTTCCTTGATATGTGTGTGTACCCAATTGCCAAACATTTTCAAAACGTGACCATTTAGAAGAGTTTTACAATAAATACCATACTAACATATACATCAATTTTAAAAGAGGCAATATAGAGTGAAATTTATAACAAAGTGCATTTATTTGAATTACAGGTGACTTAACATTTATAACTCTGCAATACTGGAATAACTATATAGATTATTTATTGCCATTGAAATCATGCTGTTTTTAACAACACAATCCCATTTACAATAACCTTGCATATTCCTCTCCTTCAGAATGAAGTTTCATTAGACTCTTGACAGACTGGGTTCGTAGTCTTCGTTCACTTTTGTACCTAAGGCAGTCAGCATAGGCCATTATAAACTCTAATAATTCCTTCCATAAATGAAGATGTCAGGCTGAATTAAGCAACCCAGGTAGTGTTGAGAGCTTATCTATCCCCCCCCCCCCCACTTGGGTTTACACACTGCATAGGATGCAGAATGCTTCTGATGACAGTACTGTTTTGGTTAGTAGGCTTACCCAGTTGGGTTACAACACAATGGGATGAAATGGCAAGAATGGACCTAAGTCAGTCTGAATTGTGTTGCAAATGTACCTATCAATTTCTCTTAAACAGAACATAGCTGATTCTTCTGATGCATGATCTGCCAACATTCCTAGATCCAGTAAATGAGCTGTTATCCTCCATCAAATTAATGCAAAACTATACAAGTCATGAAAACTTACCCTCACAAATTTCAAATTGCTGCTTTGCAAACAAAGTGAAAACCAACTATTTTCAAACTTGCTAACAGTACCTATTTATGTTAGTAGCTCTTCAATAACTTATTTCAAATGGAAGTGCAAATTGTATTTTTTTCCATTAGCGTTCCATTAACTTGAACTTATAAATGGATATACAGTATAAAAAATACATTGCTATATAAATATCAGATGGTTTTTCTGCAAAAATAGTGCTGAGTACTTGCAAGCCTACTTAACACTAGAGCAGTATTTCCCAAGAAAAGATTATCTTAAAAAAGCACAGCACTGATTTGTTGCAAATACTTAAGTTTGTCCCATTACAATTTACTAAATATAAATAACATTTACAAATGAATACATAAGCATTCTTTAACATTAAAGTATAGCAATTGTAAGCATACCACTGGACTCAAATCTTAAGTACATCACTGTCCACATTCTGCAAATCTTCCGATTTGAATTAAATGTTTCCATTTGTATATGTTCAAATTCACAAAACATACAGAAATAATATGCACATAGTGCAATTACTAATTCATTATGCAAGCACGAACACATTCATACAAAAGGAAAATATAGGTTTTTAAATTCCAGATACAATAATTTTCTGGCTATAAAAAAATGCTCACACTTTCTGCTGCAATACTCCTAGGAAACACAAGCTCATTAACTATGTTTATTTAGTTAAATTTAAAGCTATACTAACTGATAAAAGACTTTCTGCTGCAATACTCCTGGGAAACACAGGCACATTAACTATATTTATTAAATTTAAAGCTACACTAACTAATAACAGTTTAGATGAATTGAAAGAACTATTTTTAACTTAACAATTGTTGAGGGTATGAAAATATATCCACAATCATTTAAATATTTGTTTGCTTCCTTTTGAACTCCTTTTCTCTTAACATGTTCCAGAAATTTTGTTCAACAATGGTTCAGTTAATGAACAGCACATTCTGCTTTCCAAAATTAATGCACAATGTACATCCTTTTGGAAATATTCAATGCTTATAAACCAGGTTCCTCTTAAATATATGATTTATTGCAACTTGTTTTTCATGGAAAAGTAGGTCATGACTCCACTCTTAATTCAAGAACAGGTCATAATATGTATTTATGTTATACTGTTAGTATTATGGAATTGATGAAGAGATAGATCTTATTGTAATATTTAAAATTGTATGTTGATGAAATGAGAAATAAATTCAATTCAACGAAATATCTCAATTTATTGCACTGCTAAATCTTATGTACTGCAGATTTATCTGCATACTTTGAATGGAAAAGAGATGCCCCTTTTGAGCATCAAGTCTAGCATTGCATTTCACATTTTTCCCATAATGCTGTATAGGTTGCACCATGCAATCACATTCTGCATAACTAAAATCATATTAAGCATACACTTCTCTCCTCCAGCAGACAAATCAAAAGGGAGAGCAATAAAGAACACTGCACACAGGAATTAGGTAGTGCTTGTGAGAAAATATCTCACTGTTATAGAAATTGTATTCAATGTAATTTTAAGTTTTACAAAATATTAAACAGCTCTGAGAATCTCACGAGCTTCCACTTTATATCTATTGTTTAGCGTTTTATTCTCTTCCTAATTTCTTTCTGCAGTGCTACCATAATGCAAGTTTGTGTTGGGTAGGAATTGCATACAAATATCCTGCAAAATATTTCCCCAAAAATTTCGTTTTACCATTTTAATAAACAATTAAGGAGCCTATTCTGCAAATAAAGGTTATGGACTCTAAATCTATTTGGGCAACAAGAAATAACACAGTATGGGAAATTATGTATTTTTTATATCAAGATAAAATTCCAGTCATCTTAATATACATATTCACAAACATGAAGATGTATTGAACATAAAAAATTATTGGAATGCAAACATTTTTGTGTATAGTTATGGGAAATGTGCACTGCTAAATACATTGTTACAGTGTTCAAATGCTACAGAAGGGTTTATCTGCAATGATATCTAAGTTAACAAGTCATCCCATTTTGTACTATACGTGTTTAATTGCAAAGTTTGTCCATATAGTTCCCAAGAACAATGTATTAGGATGAATAAAATGGTATACTTTAAATTTGGCAATTTTTATTGCAGTATCGAAACTACTTTATTTTATAATGGTTATCTCAACTACATACTAGCTGAGGAAATACCTCATGCTAACCTACCGAATGTTGTGTAATTACAGATCATGCTTCTTCACCAAACTAATAATGCATTGCTAGAGTTCATACTAGAGAGACATTGAGGAAAACTACAGAAACAGAAATACACCTCCTCCCAATATTTTTACATGAGAACAAAGAATATTTCCCAGGAACTTACATTATAAAGTCAAATTATATTTTCTAAAAGCGACACTACGGTATTATATTAAAGTTTTAAAAAACCCACGTGGTGTCTTCTGGCTCTGGAGCATCTTATGAAATTTAAAAATTCCTAGTAGCTTCATTTTGCTCTTACATTCTATTAACATGAATTTCTGTACTTAACACAAAATATAATTGGAATAAAGCCAATAACATGATTTATTTGTGATTAGTAAAACAACACTCTTTCAGCTTCACTAACTTTTCATTAGAATATGTATAACATGGTTTGGCACACATGTTGCCAGCCTGATATACACGCAAAAGAACCTAATAATTCATTTGAAAAGCTTTTAAATACATATGCTGAAAAAAATTGTCTGGGCACACTAATAGTTTTTAAAGACCATATTATTCACTAGTGCTGGAGAATTTCAAAGCTTTCACCCTCCCCTTTTATTAAGTACTTTCCATTCTTTCCGTGCAACATGCAGATCCACATCTGCAAAGGCAATACCCCCCCCCTTTTTTGAAGAAAGTTCTTACTAACCCCCAACCTCACTGTATTTTGATTTAGAATGAATTAAATTTTAACAAGAGAGCAAAAAGTTTTTTCTCTACATTAAGCTATATTCCTACTAGAAATTAATCAGGTCATTTATGATATAAATATTTTAGTTGATTTTTTAAAATTGACACACAATGCCAGTATCAGAGTTATGGCATACATTTGTACTCTGATTATGTTCAGCAATAAGAGAATATAAAGTTAGTTTTGAACTTTTCACCAATGCCAATAATTGGGGCTCAATGAAGAGAGAAACAGATTCAAATAGGTGGTGAAGTTCAAACATACCTAAAATGCTTGAAAACAAATCTGTACAGTTTGTGTGCATACAAGCACGTGTGTTAAAAGGAATAAGGGAGGAAAAATCTCCTTCACACCAAAATAAGGTAACTTCAAATCAGAAGTTTCTCAGCCATACTTCAAATCACAATAGACTCAACTACTCTGCTACGAAAGAGTAGCATTTATTCTTTCTCAAAAAAGATCAGCATGTTCCAAAGAACTGACTATTGTCACCATGTCACTAACTTTTTCCCCGTACTGCATAAACAAAATGAGATGGCATTATGAAAAGCAATGCTTTGAAATACTCCTATTAGCAATATGCCAGTAAAAAAAATTCTTACTTAACATATACCATTTAGTGTTTGGAGCAAAAACAAATACATTTTCAGTAAACAAAACTAATTCACCAACTTTAATGCACACAGCATTTCCATGCAAGATTGGGAAAGATTCAATAACCCTTTGAGACCTAATATCAAAATCCAGTATTGAATAACATAGCAAACTGTCTTTCCCATTAGAAAATATAATACCCATTTGCTACATGGATCTTTACTTCTAAATAAAAATCTATGAAGTATTTAGCACAGCTAATTGCCTTTGCCCCATTACACTATATGTATTGTAGTTCATAAAACAAGAAATGCAAACTAATGAGAGTATATTAGCTTATTTACGATATTTTTAAGATTCATTAAGTTATTTAATGTTCCTAAATTCAATGCAATGTCATATAGGCAGTATATTATTTTGTCCTTACAAAAAGTTAAAATTTCAAGGAGACTATGCTGGCAAAACCACTACTCATTTAAGCAATAACTTTCCACCAATTAGGTTAATTCTGATATCAGTTCCAACAATTACTTTAAATTACAATAAACCCACGCAAAGAACTATTCAATGTTCAAAATTTGGAACTGTAGCCAGCCATAAACCAAAATAGCAGTTTCAAGCAAGAACGCATTATTAGCTTTCAAAATCCCTTTATCCAACTCAGTATTACAATTTTCTAGCTGTTGGTTTGCCCTACCTTCGTAATTCACTTGACCATCTCCATCGATGTCAGCTTCCCGAATCATTTCGTCAACCTCTTCATCAGTCAACTTCTCGCCCAAGTTGGTCATCACATGCCTCAGCTCAGCCGCACTGATAAACCCGTTACCGTCCTTATCAAACACTCTGAAGGCCTCTCTGATCTCTTCCTCACTATCTGTGTCTTTCATTTTTCTCGCCATCATGGTGAGGAATTCAGGGAAGTCAATTGTACCATTACCTTAAATATTATTAACAAAGCATATTTATAAGGAAAAGCTTATCTTCCAAAGCACAACTCAATTACTGAAAATAAATCAATTAAGACAAATATCATCCTGAATGATGTTTTTGCAAGACCTTACTAGCAAATAGTAAATTTTTTCTTAGGAAGATATAAATTTTATCTTAAGAATGTTATAAATACTAAATATGCAGAGAGTATAATGGCACTTTCGATATGCACATAAAAACTTAAGCACTACACGACCTTTTCTTTTTAATAATGTGATTCTACAATAATCTTAGAAAAGTGTGTAGTTCCTTGTGAAAATCTTATGCCATTCAAATAACACTTAGGAATTATAACTTGAGCAGGAAAGGAATGGAATTATAATAACTTGAGCAGGGAAGGAATAAGTTAAAAAATAAATTCTGAGGTGTTTATTCTCAAAATGTACTTGGATTTAAAGTCTAAACAAATAGACCAATAATTACAATATTAATTTGCAAGATACTGATTGGGCACATGAAAATGCCTTCATTTTATTTTATGCACATCATCTAAGAGGAATATTTCATAGTACTATCAATGTGCACAGAACTTGACTCAATAGCAATGAGGGCTGCAATGACTGCTAGGTAAAAATTAATGACAAAGTTCGCAAAATTAAATATCTAACAATGGATTTATAGCAAAAGCTAGAGTGAAGAGCAGAATTTGTTTAAGGTTATATAACAAATTATTTATGAGGAAGTTGCTCAAATTTCACTAGTTTCCCCCCGCTTACTTGGACATGTTTCAAAGGCAAATTTCCTTCGACTTCCTCATACATGTGTTATATGATACTATATTTCTCTGTGAAAATCCCAAACTATTCAAATTTGTTTAAGGTTGTTTAAGATTATGGCAGGATTGCTTTCATTCATATTTACAGACAAAAGTCGATAAGATATTTGATGAATGAGACCCTGCAAATGACTAGGGCAGATGCTGTAGAGAGGAATACAAATACTTCAGGCACTTCCCCTGGGCAATTTCATCTGATGGATTATTATTTTAAGAGTGCAACATTTGTATATATGACTTATCTCCTTTTACATCCCTAGAGTTTGATATCAATATTAATGTGTATTTAGTTTAAGCAATTTGGATATATTTTGAATGAACATTCACAATCTTAAGAATAGTTCCAACTACAAAAAAATCACAGAAAATGTAGTTTCCTTATTAAAAAATAAAAGTATGAATACCAAATACTTATTATGAACATTTTACCACATTGCCTGTTATTACATGACATTTTATGCTGAAGGGGACTGCAAAAATTAAATGCTCCAGAAGCTGTAAACAATCAAGAGTTCATCTGTTGCAATATTCAGTTCATATAGACTAAATTGTGAATGAATGCTCCACGCATGGAAAGCCATGAATAATACGGACTCCAAAACTCATTAAAACAGTGCCAGCCTACGTGCTCAGAAATCTGGTAAGGCAGATGGTCCATGAACTAAGATCTACAATATCTGTTACGCATGTTAAGTAGTGATCCATAACTAAATGCTACACATGAACTGAAGCACCAGAGCATCTATGCAGCAAACGGGCATCCAAGAATCCTTTTCACAACTTAAGATATTCAGAAATGAGGAGGCAGTGCTCAAAAAAATATTATATAAGTCATAAGTTCAAGAGAAACCAGCAAAAAGGCTCCAAGGGTCCTAAAGCTTGTTGGGGTAAAGGTTACAAGGAAACAGAGCTCTCTGTGGGAAAGCAGCAAAACATCTAATTTGGAGAGACTAGTTAGGAACCTCAATCCATCTGCCAAGACCAAAATTGGAGCTTTCAACAAAATTCAGTCCCAGTACTTAAGGCTCTGAAACCCAGCAACAGATTGCAACCAATGCCAGACTTCATTCCTACCTCTGATTAGCCTTCCGACTGCAAATTATTCTGTGCTTCAGGACATGACTTGCAAGAAGAGACAGCAAATATTGCCAGTTTGAAGTGCTCTTATGAAGACAGCAGTGAAATTTCCTGTTGTGTTGCAATAATGCAATTGAGCAGCCACAAAAACTGCATACATGCTAAAGGCAAACCATAGTGCCCTTTTCATTCATTACACAAGTACTTAACATTTAATATAGGATATTAAAATATCTCTCAGCATCTTGTCACTTTGCTAAATGCTTAGTGACAATATTTTATGGCAACAATAGGTAATGTTATTCATAAGAGTATTAGAAATGCCATTACTTCATACAAGACATCCACATGAAGTATATCATTCAAAATAGTGATTTCACAATTACACACCGTAATAGCAGCACTAAATAAAGCAGTACTTTTACAATGAAGAAATACTACCAATAAACCAAGATATATACAGTTTAGAAATAGAAATTTGCTTAAGTATTTTTGCTCTAAACCTATTGGAAAATTAAATTGAAGAAAAGAATTAAGTGCACCAAATCTGTCAAGCCCATTTGATGGATATGGCCAAACTATAGAAGTTAGTAACATTAGGGTGTGCCAAGTTTAATAAGAATGCTGTTTCAACTTCTGTGGTCATTTACATTCTATTAAATTCAGGGTGAGTAATGCCCAATAAGGCCTCTTCTTTCAGACTCTAGGTGTTTTACATGCCATAAATTTATAATACAGAATCAATAGCTTACTTACTTCCTTCCCAAAGGAAGCCATACTTAGGATTTAACACCCTTAAAAATCCATCGACTAGGTTCAAAACCATGAGTTTGGGTCCATGGGGTAAGTATTGTTTACCACTAGACGAGCAGGACTATGTGCACTAGAGGGTTTACAACAGATGCACCAAACTTTTGTATCAACTGGCATGTTATTAGTAGTATGTCCTTCCACAAAGTTACATTTTATGCATCTTTTTCTATTGTAATTATTCGATTCGTAATGCAGTAATTTTGAGCAATGTATTAAATTCCATATATCCTTTCTTTATTCCTCTTTTAAAAATATTTCATTATTTACGCAATAAAAAGCAGATTAGTGTATTCCTAAGTGGTAGAGCAAGAATGTTTATCCCACAACAACAATCTACATCTGTTATACAAGAAAACCTATTCTAAAAAGTTTTACAGAACCGAAACATAAAAATCTAATGCCAAATGGACATAAAATCAGGCTTTTACCTGTTATACAAGAAAACCTATTCTAAAAAGTTTTACAGAACTGAAACATAAAAATCTAATGCCAAATGGACATAAAAATCAGGCATCTGTCATCAACTAATATATTTACTTTATGCTCCTAATCAAGCTAAATTGAAGATGCCTCAATCAGATCTGTTGCCTCATTTGGAATAAGAATGGCAATTCATTCCGATTCACAAAAGAAAAAAACTCAACTGCCACTGCACTTA
The DNA here is from genome assembly GCA_030762175.1 of Metallyticus violacea. Classification (NCBI taxonomy): domain Eukaryota; kingdom Metazoa; phylum Arthropoda; class Insecta; order Mantodea; family Metallyticidae; genus Metallyticus; species Metallyticus violacea. The sequence goes on from CM060835.1 coordinate 35,473,096, forward strand.
ACAAATGCATTTAGTGTCATTTTTCCTAATAGAGCACATTTAACTATGCAGTCAACTAGACCTACAAGCTAAAAATTATTAAACTTGGATTTTCAGCAACCAATTACTTAAGGTGGGGAAATTTATTTAAGAAAACTTGCAGTGAAAAACATACCATCTGCATCCACTTCATTGATCATATCCTGGAGTTCAGCTTCTGTTGGATTTTGACCTAATGATCTCATGACAGTTCCCAATTCTTTGGTTGTGATTGTGCCATCACCATCTTTGTCAAAGAGGGAAAATGCTTCCTTGAATTCAGCGATCTGCTCCTCAGTCAGCTGATCAGCCTGAAAATACATTTACAGCAAATTTTCAATCTAAATTACCTCCAAAACTGTTAATTGAAATATGTTCTGTGTGGGTGTTCCAAAATGTAAAATTAACCTAACATGAGCTATTAAATGCATACAAGATAACATGAGTATTAAATGCATACAAGAAAGCTGCATGTTAACTCTTCCTCTAAATTTCTCAATCATTTTACAACTTATTTAAGCAAATAGTTCAAACAGCTCTTAACTAGAACATCTTCATATCTGTTAGATGTTGCAGCCTAATTGTGGAATTATTCAGAAGTATTTTTCAGTGCTCATGAATCAGAGTTCACAAGGTGATCTAATATTAGCCAATGACACAACTTGGCCAAATATCAGCAATGTTCATTTCAGATACACTATCATTTGAGTCAGAAAATTAACTTTAAAACGCAGTATTCATAAACAATTGCTCTTAAAGCAGAAAACTCATAAGCAGATAGCTCCATGCTGTTAAAAAATCAAAATAATTCCTATTGTGTTCAGTATGCTTAATCTTCAAAATTACGAAGTACTTTCAAAATTTAACTACATCAACAAACCCCCACATTCAGTAAAACCTAAATCAACAAACTAACAAGAACGAACAATTGCACTGAATTTTAATGAATCTCATTAAGAGTACATTGCTTCCTCATACATTATGCTCTTTACCTGCCTCAACCTTTAGTAACGCAAAGCCGTCCACATTCTAAAAAACGGCTGTAAAATATGTTTGCATTATAGTCCTGCTTCCCTTTCACTAATAGTTTTATCTCCTGACGTTTTTCTTGCAGAATAAGGTTAACAATAGTATTCAATAGCGCAACGTTATATCCACGAGAACAAAAGTTTCATAGACAACTTTGAACACATGAAATTCAATTATTCGCGTTTTATACGTATTCAATGTCGCTGCAATTCCCAACAGGTTATTCCTAAAAGCACATTCTGAAGTGGAACAGCGTTATCACAATGTTACATTTATACCGGCGCTCAATCTAAGAGTTTTTAGGACTACAACATCTTACAATTAAATGCAATTTCAAAATTAAATTCTTTTTTATACTATTGCAACCCACGTTTGCTTTTGAAATGCCCCAATTAACGGTTATCAATGAAATCTGTCTCCGGCTTGCATTTATCTTCTTGTGTTCAACTAAGGCATTCAAATCCAGAAAATAATATCTTAATTGCAATCTTAACTCTACCCATAATCGTTTTATTCCAAGGATGCTAATTTTCATAGACTTACCATTGCGATACGTTGCGGATAGCACTACCTTCTAAATATTCCAGGCACCACTATCACCGCCACAACGAACTTGCTGAGCGCTGACACGAAATACTTCGAATAATGGAAGGTCCTTCGTCAACACCAAATGGTATAACTCCGCGAGTACAATTATTCACACACAAACAAATGCACACGCTGATCAAATTGTGTCCAATTTAAAACAGTTTTTACATAAAAATAAAATATGTTCATATGTTTCACCTTAGCACGCTATGTTCTATCGAATTCGAACTCAGAACGCGGATTAAGTTTCACAAGCGCAAGTGAATGGGCTTTATAGGTGCAGGGTGCGGTCATGTTTACAAGACTTCCTTCTGCTCGTCTAACGCTGAAACTAAGCCCTTCTCTGATTGGCTGGTACACACCTGCAATGCGTCAAGCACTGATGTGTACAGTTGGTGAGCTGTGAAGTCAGACCGGCGCTCTGCGCCAGCCAGAGAGGATAGTAAGGGTACTTGGGCGGAGTCTTTGGGATTTGCTGAGGTGTTTGAGGAAAAGACGGTCCAAAATATTACTGCAGATATTAATCCTATATAAATTTAAATTTGATTTACAATATTAGGAGAAGCATTTCTTGCGTAAGATTGAATGGCATATTCAATTAAATCACCTCACACGATGAAGATGTCTAAGTGTTACCTGTTAAAAAACCATCATTGATTATCAAGAGAACGCTCTACTCTCCCTGCCCCTTGACCCATGTGACCCAAGTTGCTCCATACCCTGCTGCTATCAATAATAGCGCTTGTTTCCAGAAAGTTGCGAGCGTAACTATTGCAAGATTTCTTTTGCAATATAACTCCCATTCAATCATTTTCTCTATTAGGTGATTGCAAATACAAATCAGGGAGTTGGTATGACGCCCGGAAAAATTCTGATTTTCACCTCATAGCCCCCCCGTTCTGCACAAGAACGCACTTTCGTATCACATGATGAACCTAAACGCTAAGCAGTAGCGGAACTAGTGGATGTGCTGAACTGCATGGGCAAGGGCCGTTTCATAAAAGTTGACAAATCGACAGGTGACAGGCAATAGTTCTATAATTCAATAAATCTACAATTTTCTGCTTCATAAAGCATGACAAATTTACAAAATCGTCACAATTTATATATTCTATTTCATAAAAAAAAAATTGAGTGACAAAGTAACAATTTGTTAAAAATATTTTGACATATTTGTTTTGTAAAACATAATATTGCCACGAACAATAGTGACAAACTGACATATTTGTAAAATTATCAAATTATACAGGAGAATGTTTATCAGTCAAGCATATGCGGCAGAAATGTGCAATATGCGATATGATAATTTTGGCCTTAATGCGATATACGCTAGTACCTATGATATATATCATAGGCACTATATATATATACACATACATATGTATGTATGTATATGTATGTATGTATATATATGTATGTATATATACACACATATATATACACATACATATACATACACACACACACAATAAGTAAAACATTTTTCCCCCAAAATTTACATTAGAAAAAAGCGATTGTTGCATTTCCTTCAATGTTCTCGTAGCTTATCTGACTTTTTTTTTTTTTTTGTAGCTGAGTTAACGTTGTCGGCTATTGCTAACTTATCGTTTGTATTTACGTTTATTATAAAATACACAGGTGCTATTATTTTAAAATACTTATGTCAGATAATGATAAGCTTATAATAGTAAATTCATTAGTTGATAAATATTACCAAAATGCATTGAACTTTACAAAACGATATATATACTTGATTATAATTATTATTATTATTATTATTATTATAACATTAATGCAAAGAAAGCAAATATTAATCTCGGTAAATAGCAGAGACTTGAATGGATGTAGCTAATGCTTCAATGATCTTAGCAACAAGTCATTTGTTGACAATTTGTTTTTAAATAATTGTCAGCTTTATGAAACAAATTTGCCTTCTGACCAGTTACCATTTTAAAAATCATATATGATATATTTGTAGGTTACTTGAAACTACTAATTGTCACAATATACTGACAAATTTGTCACACTTGTCTATTTTATGAAATAGGACCCAGGATCCCTGTCCCTAAAATATTAAACATAAGTGAATGGAAAGAAGAAAAAGGAGGAGGAAAGTTGATAACCGAAGCGTTAAGTTAGAAAACTGATATATTTGACATAAGAACTACAGAGGGGTCAAGGTCAGTTTACCGAATATTCCACCAATACTTTGTCAATACAAATCAAAATTTTAAAAAAGTGTATTAAAAATGCATTAGGCCATTTGATACAGTGTAAAAATTACGTTAGTGTGGCTCAATTCAGGTATTCTATTCCCCAAAGAGTACGTGCGTACAGAATCGCCTTGTAATGTACCGAGATTGTTTCTTCAAGAGAGTTTCCCTGATATTCAACTTCCAACTGGAAGTTTGATTCACATATTGGTAAATAAATTTCGTGAAACGGGAAGTACTCTTGATTAAAAAAACAAAACAACAAAATATATACAGACACCAGTCACGTAGTCTCATAAAAAATGTTAGATAACATAGGACATGCTATGGAATGTTCCCCTAAAAATCACTTTGACGTCTTTCTCAGCAAACGGCAATTTCTTATTCCTCTGCAAAGTTACTGAAGTTAAAACTGTACAAAATTACTGTAGTGCAAGAACTTAAGCCGGATAGTCCTGCATCCAGGAATTGCTTTTATGAATGGATTTTTAATAATGGGCAGGACGGAAAATGTGGCCCGAGCTATTAATTACATAGCTTTGTTAATTTGGTACCTTGCAGTTACCAGGATTTTTACAGTGGTTTATAGTTGGAAGTAAATGAACAGTAACATGTTATTTCTTTTGTTTCTTATTAAGGTAATGTCGTAGTGAAATCACACCGGAACGTTTAATAGAAAGTGTCGTACAACATGGGTTGCTCTTGAATATCTTAATTATGGCAGTGCACCGAATAATAATAATAATAATAATAATAATAATAATAATTATTGTTATTATTATTATTATTATTATTATTATTATTATTATTACATTTCCTCTACAGTAATAATGGAGGAGTGCATAAAGAGTACACATCGTGCAAATTTTTCAGTTAATAATGAAACTCTAGTGTGTAGTGAACGTTTCGTATCAACATTTGTGGTTAGGGAGGATATTTTTCCTGTGCAAATTCTGTAATCGTGTGTGACGATGTCGGTTAGCAAAGAAATATAAAATCCAAAAGAACGTATTAAGCGGGGTTTGGATCGAGATGATAAAGTTTTAATGAATGGTGTGAGCTTGACGTTATAACAATGTTTCGTCTCGTTAGCAAGTGAGGTTATGCAACGACAGCACCCCTTGTGGAGTTCGTCATGTAGCTGCTATTAACACATGGGTTTGTTTATTTGGTTTGTTGCAGTTACCTGGATTATTACTATGGTTTATAGTTGGAAGTAAACAAATAGTAGTAGGGTGTTATTTATTTTGTTTTTTATTACATTAATATTGATTTAGTGAAATAACACCAGGAACTTTGTAATAGAAAGTGTTAGTACAACATGGATTGCTCTTGTAACACGAGTTACTCTTGTATGTCTTAATTATGGTAGTGCACCGCACAATATCATATTTACATCTTTAAACAGCAGTAATTAGGCGTGAAACTGCCGATTAATTTTGCCAAGAGGCCTCTTCTTTCAGGCTTGAGGTTCTTTTACATGCCGTAAACGATATGGAACTCACGGCTTTACTTCCCATCCGAAGGAAGTCATACTTAGAACGTTTACACCTGAAAAAATTCATCGATTCTGGCCGGGATTGAACCCGCGATCTTGGGTTTAGGAGGCAAGTATGGTTATCACCACTACCAGGACTGTAGTATATATTAAATGTTTCGCATAAAAATTTGGGGTTAGGAAGCACATTTTTCTTGTACAATTTTCCCTTATTCTACCATCATATGACAGTGAGGGTTAGCATATAAGAAAAGATCCGGAAGAACGTTTGAAGCTGGTTTTGGAGCGAGATGAAGAAGAGTTTTAATTAATGGTGTGAACAGAATGTTATGTTTTCATTAATTTGCAAGCGGGGTTAAGACAAGACAGATATATACATTTATAGCTCTTTGCAAGAGGATGTTCATTAAAATATACGATGACGAACATGATACTATCCCATCTTTGCCAATTAGTTAAGGTGCGTAATAATTTGGAAATTAGTGTATCATATAAAGATTTTTGCCAACCTGTGGGGAAGTTTATAATACATATTACTTTATATTTCGTTTACTTATGAGAAATATTGTTTTCAAACAATTACAGAGTCTCATCTAATAACGTAATACTGCGTAATAGTCGTATTTGCTATTGACAGTAGTAGGGGACACAGGGGGCATTTGCTCTTTTCTTTCCTCTCTCTTTCTTTCTCTATTTTTCTTCCTTTTTTCTTTTCTTCCCCCCCCCCTTTCCCCCATATTGGAAATCTCGTAATACCCAGTCTTGAAAAAACTTCTTGTTTCACGAGAAACCCCTGCATGATCAAACGACAGGAGTGGGGTGTGTCATTAGCAGCGAAAGAACAATAGACTTTTTTTAGAAGCAATTAATATTGAACGTACAGAATATTTTTCAACCCTTTTTCCGTGAATTAATTGTGAGGAAACTAAGTTCGCGACTTTTCAACAGGGCTCTGCAAAGGGACATACAGCCCATGTCTCCTTGCATGCAATTCTTGAAATATTCGTCATTACTAACCAAATATAGCCCCCCGATTTTTACCTCTGGGGAGCATTATAAGGTGTACAAAACAAGTCTACAAGCATTAGATGAACTGAAAATAACATTCGTGAAGACATTACTTCAATTTCTCAGACGGAAACGCTGAAGGTAATGGTTAATTTAATAAGCCGATGTAAGAAAGATATGGAAAATGAAGAGAGGCAGTTCCAGAATCTTATTGTTTGATAGTAAATGTATCTTTTAAGTGTTTTAAGTGTTAGTATTAATTTACGTGATAATCATAACTGCGGATTTTCTGACTCTCGTTCACCACGGTATCACTTGAACCGACCGTTTCGCATTGAGCGGTCCCGCGAAGGAAACATATACGTTATATCTCCAACTTTTCAACTAAATTTTGCTGTTGTTGTTTAACATTGTTTCAATGATTGACGATTGCAAAAGTGTTCGCAAAAAACACTGAAAAATAACGTGACTCCAGTGATACATCGAATAAAAGGCTCAAACCCAGTACTAAAGCAGAAATTATTTCAAGGTTGAATAATAAATAACATTAAAGAGGATGAGAGAGCTAGTCCAAACTAGTTTTATAGCTCCGAGAAAATGTCTGCTTTCGCTAATTAACTCCACTGCAAGACATACACAAAATAGGGATATTATTACTTTGGTGATAAGGGTTTGGCTTAGACCTAAATAAAAGAAGTCTAGATGTTTAAGAGAGTTATGTTATCCTTTTTATGATATTTGGAGTGATATGTATGAATTCTCTACTATCCACAGTGAGCTCATTTCTACCCTAAACATTATTGGGCAAATATTTATTTAATGAATAATCGATTTTTATAAACCCATCCGGAATTTAGAGCGAAGCGAGTAGCTGAGGTCATTAAGGAACGAACCCGTGAGCAGCAGGTTTGATCCTATTCCCCCCAGAATGGTCCTCTTTGACTGAGGGTTTTTTCTAGGTTTTCCTCAGTCCTCATATGAGGGTAGGTTCATAAGTTTCAGGCCTAACCATTTTCTAGGTATGATAAAGACAAAAGCTATATTTCACTTTTCACTATAGTTACCCTTTAGTGCAATACACTTCTCACATTTTTGAATCAACATTTCACAGTCTTGTCTGCCAAACGGGCACAAACAGCATCCATTCAGTTCTTCGTCACATTTAAATTTCTTTTCTCAAAGGTCCTTCTTGAGTTTTGAGAAGAAGAAATAGTTACTGGAAGCCAGATCTGGGCTGTAGAGTGGACGGTTCTTCTCCAAGAAGTCACATTTCATCACAGCTTACTTAGCAACAAGAGTTGTTGCATAGGCGGTTTGTCGTGAAGAAGACGCATACCACCACTCAGCTTTCCTCGCCTTTTATCTTTCATGGAAGCACGTAGTCTGTGCAGTAGGCCAGCATAGTACTCCCCATTTACTGTGGTGTTCCTCTCCTTGAAGTCAAATAAGAGTATTCCTTCACAGTCCCAAAAGATTGTGGCCATACTCTTCTTGGTTGACTGAGCGACCTTGGCCATTAGAGGCGGTGCTTCACCAGTTTTATGCCATTCTATTGATTCTCTTTTGGACAAGGGATCATAGTAGAGGACCATCGTTTCATCTCCTGAAACAATGGCTTGCAGAACTGCTCTCTCGTTGCCACGGCAGAGCTCCAAAAATGTCTGGCAACAGATGACTCCTTGATGCTTTTGGACTGAGGAAAGATGTCTAGGCACCGATCTTGCACTAACCTTATTCATCTTTAAATGTTCATGAACAATTCGAAGGACCGTTATTTTAGAAAGGCCCAACCTAGCTGGTATTTCTGTAACTTTGAGCCACCGTTCTCCCATAAGTTCTCCTTCCACAAAAACGATGTTTTCTCCAACGATGCACGCTCTTCATCTTCAATGCTTTCTCGACCCATTCGAAAAAGTTTGGTCCATTCTTTTACCGCCCAATCACTGTTTAATTTCATTTGGAGTAAGTCCTTCTTTTGTGAAGAACTTAATAACAGCTCTACACTCCATTTTGAACATGTCGAAATTTTCTACACATAGCCTTCTTTATGCAATTATATCTGAACTACTGAACACAGTGGAGCGGAAGTTACAACTGCAATTATTTACTTAACAGTAAGGCATGACACCAGATAAGGGTTTTGTGAAAGCGATAATCCTTATCGGCGAAGCCGGAAACTAATGAACGTATCTCGTAAATGGCAAATGCCGGAGAGGTAACTTAAAACTTACGGCTGGAATGCTTCCTTCTTTTAAAAAAAATCCGTTCCAAATGTATTATTTCATCTCGTGTATCTCAGTGTCCACCGCCAGTGAAGCCTCAATAGTTAAAATTAAATACCATTAAAAATCAATGTTTCTTTCACAACCACCAAAGAGTGGAGAAATGGGAAAGTTTTAAATTCTTAACTCTCTGCTGCTTCTTTATGACTGGAGACCAGTCACATTGCCTGCCAGTATTTTTTAACACATTGTTTAACGCCCGTTTTAACTTCTGAATCAATTTAGAGTACCTCTCCGGCATTAGCCATTTATCTGAAAAAAAAAAAACTCAGTTAGGGAGGACGGTCCTGGTGGAAATCGAACCTCAGACCTCCCGCCCATGAGTCCGGGCCTTTATCACCTCGGCCACCCGTGGCGGTGGGTGGGTTGGTGATAACATAGGAGAGCTGTTCAACAAAGAATTATAACTTTCTTTTTTTACGTACCTTTACTCATCCTCATAATTTTGATAATATTGCTCAAAGTAGCTCCGGTTGGATGCAATGCACCTGTCCCAGCGTTTCTGCCAGTCTTCAAAAGCCGTATTTCTTGACAAGTCCTTCAGAATCGCCTCCGCAGCCTTCACCACTGCTTCTGATGATGGAATATGTCTTCCCCCACAAAGGTGTTTCTTCATTTCGAGGAAAAGGAAAAAGTGACATGGGCGAAGTCTGAAATATAGGGAGAATGACGAACACACTTCACGTTGACTTTTGTGAGATATTCAGCAACAGTATTTAAGATTTGCGGCCGTGAATTATCGTGGTGCACTTGTTGCATGGAAATACGG